>CAUYUJ010000727.1:55372-110063 GCA_963575745.1 Prorocentrum cordatum | reverse complement strand
GAGGCGGAGGCGGAGGCGGAGGAGGAGGAGGAGGAGGCGGAGGCTTTGGAAGGAGAGGTTGCCCCAGGAGACTGCGGCGGGGCTGGCGGGCGTGGGAGCGGCGGCCGCGCGCGGCCGCGGGGCCGCTCCGCGCGCCGGGGCGTGGGCGCGGGTCCGTCCGGGGGTCGTCGGCCTCCCTCCTCGCCTTCCGTGGCCCCCCAGATGGGGTCGAAGCAGATCTTCGCCTCCCTGCCTGAGTGGTCTTCCACGCCCATCGCTGCCGAGCCCCAGGAGGAAACGAGACTTTCCCCTCGATGATATCCTGCTGATGTTTGCTGGGACGCAGTCGATGTAGCCCGAGAAGGGCCCCCCCATGTTGGTGGCCGCCAGAGTCGTCCTCCCCTCCTTGGCCTTCTCGCCTCCCTGGCCTGCAAGTCAAGTCAAAGGCAAGGCCGGTCGAGGCGCCCTGCGGGGGCCCTTCGCTCCGCAAGCGGAGACGGGGGCCACGAGGCAATACAGGAATGAAACGCGCATGCATGATACCTGGCTGATGCAAGTCGGTGAAACATACATCGCACATCAAGTAAGCCACCACATGTGGTTCAGACATGAATTCTCCAGCTGCTGCCAGGGGAAGCGTTGTTGGCTCTGGTGAACCTCAGTGAGACTCGTGCCGCACTCGTGCTGCAGAAACGCATCTACATGGGCCTGAAAAGGGCACCTCTCTTCCCCCCAGTTATCGCCCATCAGTACTTCGCGCCGAAGAAGACCAGGTTAGGATTGTGCCCACGGATGGTCTCGGGATCGTTTCTGAGCGGCTTTGGAAGAGCGGGCTCTGGCAGCCCGTCAGAGGAGGAATAGAGCGCGTTTCTTTATTGCTTGGGGCATGACGGGCGTCATGGCCCCCGCTCCCCCCCCCCCTATGACGTAACGCTCCCCCCCCCCCAGTGCGCTCCAGGCACTGTCGCCGTGCGCATTGGGATCCGCGTAGGAATCCGCATAGCTGTCTGGTCCGCAGGCGTCGTCGTCGTCGTCGTCGTCGTCGTCGTCGTCGTCGTCGTCGTCCGTCGTCGTCGCTCGTGTTTCGTCGCTCGTCGCTCATCGTTGTCGTGCGCGCGAACGCGGCTGGAGCTTGTTTTTTAGTCCGGGCCGATGACGGCAATCATCTGGGGGGGGAGGGGGTCGATGACGTCACGTTTCGCGCCGGCGGCGTCTGGGAATGCTTAGGAATGACGGAGGACGGGTAGCACGAACATGTAGGTGGCGATATGCACCACAGCGCCTGTGTACATCACAATGCCCGCGTGCACCGCAGCGCCTGTGTACACCACACCGCCGATGTACACCACAGCAGCCGCGTGCAACACAGCGTCTGTTTGTGCCACCGTGCCTGCGGGCACAGCAGCTCTTGCGTACACCACAGCGCCTCCGTACCCCACATCAGCCGTGCGCAACACAGCGCCAGTGTACACCACAATGCCTGCGTGCATGGCAGTGCCTGTGTACGCCACGGCGCCTGTGTGCACCACATCAGCCGTGTGCAACACAGCACCATTATTGTGTATAGAATTTCAGAAAGGATCCTTGTGACAAGATGGAGCGCGTGTGGATTCCAGAGAAAACAATGGAAAACACATCCTCATGGACAAAGGGGCGCCGCTGGAATCTACGAGTCCCCCCGAGTCCGCCCGCATCACCCTAACTCCCACTTGCGTCCAGGAGGCTCCAGCTAAACTGGCCGTCCGAGAACCACGTGGACCGATTCAATCGACCATTCTGCGGTGCACGCTGAGATGCGCACGTGCGTTGCAACGCCAAGCCGCACGACAGGGGGTAAGAAGGAGGAAAAAGAGGAGGAGGAGGAGGAGGAGGTGGAGGAGGAGGGAGGAGGGAAAAACGTCGCATTCGATTATCAGAACTTTCCTGGCGTGGCGTTTAGTTGTCCGCAGCAGATCCTGACGTACATGCTCCTTCTACCTGTCCTGTGCACGCAGGCACTGTGGTGTACACCAGCGCTGCGTTGCACTCGGATGCTATGGTGTAGACAGGCGATGTGGCGTGCACAGGCGCTGCGGTGCACGCAAGCACTGTGGTGTACACAGGCGTTGTGTTGCACATGGCTGCTGCGGTGTATGTACACCGGCGCTGTAGTGCTCCCAAGTACTGTGGTATACACGAGCGGTGCGTTGCACACGGCTGTTGCGGTGTACGCAGGCGCTGTGGTGCACACGCTCGGTGTGGTGCACGCGAGCGTTGTGGTGCACACAGGCGCAATGGGCAGATCGCCACTTACATGCTGCGTGCGTCGTCGCGCGTCGCGCGTCGCTCGTCGCCCGTCGCGTCGTGCGCGCGGGCGCGGCTGTGGTGCCGGAGCCACTCGGCGGGGGGGGCGTCACGTCATACCCCCCCCCGCCCCCCCCCCATGCGCCGAACATAAAGAATCTCGCTCATAGATACCCATACCTCTACCCTTTCCTCGTTTTCCCTTTTTGGGGCCTCCTGAGCAGCCCTCGTCGCCACCTCTGGATTCGTTTCGAAATCCTTTTCAGAACGAACCCTGGGAGACGTCCGAGGAGTAGCGGTATCGGTACTTTTAGGTTTCCCCCAAGGTGTGGCCGGTGGATCGAGCCGCATCGCGGATTAGGATGCTGGTGACGAGGGTCAATGCAAACGGGGGTCAGCCAGAGCGCTGGATCTCGCAGGATCCTGCAGAGAAAGGGTTGCATTGACCTGGGTTTTGGCGCAGGATCCTGCTGGATCTAGCGGGATCCTGCAAAGCCTGACTGACCCGGGTTCGGAATGATCTTGGTCAGTAAATCCCCGAGCCGATGCATCGGCGATACCGCTCGAAGTGTAGCCCGATTGTTTCCACGCCGACGTCGCTGATGCATCGCCCACCTCGGCGATTCATGACAAATGCATCGCCGACACATCGGCGATGCGGCGCGATTTCCCGACCCCATCTACAATCAACCTGCACAGGAAGGAAAACCAACTGTCCAAGGTTCCACTTCGGCCCATCCTCGGCCGCTTTCGCTGGCCGCGCCCCATCTGCAAACTGTTGACATGGCTCTCCGAGGCCTCTGCACCCTCACCGCGCATTCTTTGTATACGGGTAGATGTACCATGACCCCGTCGGGGATGCCTCTGCCGTCATGCTGTCTCCCTGGGCGTCTCCCGGCAGGAGCGCACCCGGCGCCGCGGCGTCGCGCCCACCTGGGGCCCCTTGTCGGCCTGGGGGCGAGGAGGAGGAGGATGGGGAGGAGGAGGAGGAGGAGGAGGAAGAGGAGGAGCGCGCGGCGAGCCCGTTGTTCAACTGATGTGCCCCTCCCGGGCGTCGCGCCCTTTTTTCGTAGAAGGGGAAATCCCCTTCTAAAAACCCTGGCCCCCTGGCCCCCGAACTACAACAATGGGGGGTACCCTTCCCCTTCCGCGGGGTGGGCGAGCACGCGGGGGCGACCCCGCGGCGCGCCGTTCGAGGCGCGAGTGCCAGCGGCCCTTGGAGCGGCGGCCGCGGCTGCTCCCGCCCACGACGATGCACGCCGAGCTGGCCACACCCGTCCGGTGCCCACGGCGGCGTGCTTCAGTGCAGCGGCTCGGGCCGCTCGCACCCAGCGGGGGGCTGGGGCGTGCTGTCCCTGCCCGCGGCGATGGACGTCGAGCTGGCCACCCCCGTGCGGTGCCCATGGCTGCGTGCTTCAGTGCAGCGGCTCTGGCCGCTCGTGCCCTGGACCGACAGCCGGGCGCCGTCAGGGACCTCGCGCAGCCCGCCTCGGCTGCGGCCGTTTGCTCTTCGCCCGCGCGAGAAAGGAGAAGGGCCGTTGGCAACAGCTGGGGCCCCGCACGATGCTGGCGCGCTGTCTCCGAGCATTGGTCGACGGAGGCGGGTGGAGGGAAAATGGGGGAGGAGGAGGAGAGGAGAGGAGAGGAGAGGAGAGGAGAGGAGAGGAGAGGAATCAGGAGGAGGAGGAGAAGGAGCATCACCTCAGTCAGTATGTAAGAGCCCCCCGCTTCCGGCAAAAGAACAACGCTGCCCGCACCGGGAAGCGTTACCCCCGCCCGCCTCGCGCATTCGCTTTGAAAACTTGCAAGGGTCTTGGATGAGGGGCGATGTGTGGCTCCCGCCTTAGCGTCGCGCGCATTCGATTTTGAAACCTGTAAGAGCTTCATAGATTGACATCGGCTCGTTTTTTTGTGTGTCTGTCAGCGCCACGCACACTACTTTCGACAGTTTTGCAAGAGCTTCACAGGTTCAGGGCGGTTCGTTTTCACAATATGGTTCTCGCCTCAGCGCAGCGATCATTCGCTTCAAACATGTGCAAGAGCTTTCCAGATGGGGGGTGGCTCGATTTCCAAATGGTATTATCGCTTCAGCGTCGCGCGCATTCGTTTAGAACATGTTGCATTAATCGCACGGATGAAAGGTGGCTCGTTTTCAAAATGTGGTTCTCGCCTCCGCGCCGCGCGCATTCGTTTTGCAAGCGATGCAAGAGCTTCACGGATTGAAGGCGGCTTCTCGCTTTAGCGCCGCGCACATTCGTTTTGAAAACATTGCGAGCGCTTCACGGATTGAGGGCGTTTCGATTCCAAAATGTGGCATGCGCTTCAGTGCCAGGCGCAGTCGGTGCGCCTCCAACATTTGCTACAAGCATGTGCAATTTGCTTCAAACCTTTTGCAAGTGCTTCGCGGATCGAGGGTTGGTTTAGTCTGCCAGCACCACCAGCCCTTAGGGTGTCGGGCTTTGGTTTTTGCCAGTGCGCCCGCTGCCATCAGCGCTTTCAGTTTTCCGCGCGTGCGGCGCGCAGCCGAGGGACGGCTTCCAGGGCTTGAGATCTCTTGGCGCAGCCGTCCTTGACAAGGAAGTCCCAGGCAAGAGGAGGAAGATGAGGAGGAGGGAGGGGGACGAGGAGGACGGGGAGGAGGATGGGAAGGAGGAGGACAAGGGGGGAGGAGGGTTGGCGACAGTTACGCAGTTCTCAGGCCACCAATGACGGCGAGGCACCAGCTCACAGCTACTGCCAGACAGCTCGCAGCTACCCTATCAGAAAGGTCACCGACCAGAAAGTAAACCCTATCACACAGCGCAAATAAAGCCAGCCCGCATAGTCAGGATGAGCGGCTGCACCAGATGACCCGCGCATATTTCACATCAGGCCCATCCTGGGCCGCTTTCGCTGGCCAAGCGCCGCGCGCATCTTGATAGCGTGGTTTCCCAAGGCCCTTGCGCCGTTATCACGCGTCTGGATTATTCGGGGTGGCCGTGGGTGTAGCCCAGGCGTTTTGACGCAGGCAATTGGGGCTCGCCCCTCACCGTCAACGCCGTCAGCGCCGCCAGGGTCACGGCGCCCAGCGCCGTCAGCGCCGCCAGCGCGACGTCGGTTGCAGTTGCTGTGATGTTTGCAGCAGTGGCGGGAGCCGCGTATCAGTATTCAGGCACTGGCCAGTTGGTAGTTGTCATCAACATGTGTCAGTCGGCGTGCATGGCGCGCTGCGTTTGCACTGTCAGGCAACTATTCAAAACGATTTGCTCTTCAAGACCACTTCAGAGCGGACGCCATCGCTGGTCGAGAACACCGGCGGGAAGTGCGAAATCATTGAGAGAAGGCCCATGGGCCACCACGTCAGCCAGTACGAAGCATTTCGCCAGATGGTCTCAGCAGCGGAGGAGGGGGGACCAGGTCGACGGCGTTGATCACGGCCGCAGGCAGCTCTGCCAAATCAGCGCCCAGCGCGCGCAACTTCTTTTTTTCTGTCAGCCGCGCGTGTGGGGCGGGCGCGAGTCAGCAGCTTAGCGCGCCGCTGAACTCAACGACCAGGCGCGCGAGGATTGGCCTCGATTGCATGGCTTTGCTGGGGGAATTCCACGGCCTGGACGGCGAGTGCGAGCCGAGTTTAAGCATCAGCGAAGCGATCGAGAATTTCAGCCTTGCTCAGCGAGTGGAGTTTTACGCGCTCACGGAGTAAGTGTGATCCGCCCTCGGCGCTTCAGGTTTTGCTGAGCACTCAGTTTCCCTCAGCGCTCTCAGGTCTCGATATGGTCTCAGTGTTTACAGCGCGCGGCCCTCGGCGCCCTATCCTATTGGATGAAAGCCTCAGGCTTTACCTCTCGGTGTTTGCCCAGATTTTTCAGATTCATGGGCGAGCGGTGATGTCCTTCGCTCAGCCGAGGAACGGTGAACGGCGCTCAGCTCTCGACTTCCTGAGGCCGCAGTTCTCTCGGTCGCGCGGCCGGCGAAGTCAGCCAACAGCGCTTGCGGCTTTCAGCCATCAGCGTTCTAACCGGTTGGGTGATCACCTCAGGCCTAGTTTTTTTCAGCGCTTGCTTGCAGCGCTGAAACGCATCGGCAAGCGCGAGTCGCAGCCGCTCTTTCAAGCAGGAGGCGGCGTCACCAACCGGCCTTAGCATCCATCCCATTATAGATCATTACTCGGAGCCGCTCGCGCTCACACGTCGTTAGTTTGTAATGGCTCAGAGGGCCTTGGGGATTCACCGGGCCCACGGGGCTTGCGGAGCATGTGGGATTCAGAGGGCTCGCGGGGCGCGCGGGGCTCGCAAGGCCCATGGGGCTCCAAGGCCTCATGGGGCCCATGGCGCCGGGGTCGCAGGGCTGGCGGGGCCCATGGGGCCCATGTGGTTTGCCAGGCACACGGGGCGCATGGGGCTCATCAGTGGACTCATAGGGCTCATAGTCTTGCGGCGCGGAAGGCGCACCAGATTGATTTCTTCCATCGCTAGCAGCGCTTGGGCCCTCCGGTTGAGAGCGAGCGGGGGCGTTCCATCCGCCCCGCAGAGGAACAGCTACTAGCGCCCGGGACTTCTCGAGGCAGCCTTTCTTTCAACCGTGAAGCAGCGGAACCAGCCAGCATCAGCATTCGCATCGGCATCGCTCATGCTCGGGGCGCCTCGCTCTCGCGATTAATCACTTCAACGTAGTAGTTATTATTGCGATTGGTTGTGATTCCTCTTGCTCGCTGCGCGGCTAGTGCCGCTGGGTTTGTTTCGCCGAAAAAGGAGCGTCACTGCTAGTAGTAAATTGTTCCAAGCATCTTGTTCAGCGCTCGCGCGACGTGTAAGTTGCATGGCTACAGCGACCGCCCGAGTTATCGCGGGTATTGCTATTATTGCCGATGGGGGGTCAATGCGGCCAGTGCAACTGCATGCATCCTTTCATTATTGATATCGTCGGTAAAAGCTCTCTGACTTTGCGCGATGCTACAATTCAGTTAATCTGTGGAGTATACATGGTGTTATCCTTGCCGATACAATTACTCCGGCGCCGCTTACAACTAAGAGGTATCCCCACTTGCGTCGCCGAGTGATGGGCATGAGTTATCTGCCGCGCCCCCAGTTGCCACGGACGGCGCTCCGCGCGGGGCGCGCGCGATGCCTTGGCATGGGCCGCTTCCTGAGGGCGGCCGACGCAAATCAATTTCCCAATGATGGTTGCAGTAGAAAACCGCGCGGGGCGGGCGCGGTTCGGAGAGGGGAAAAGGAGGCTTCGGATTCAAGGTCCCTCTCGCCAAGCTATAATGTAGCGTATTTAGTATCAACGCTACTGCTTACAATAGTTGGTAGATGTCTTCTAACAATGAATATCCGCCATCGCTGATGCAATCACGATTGCATGGCAGCATTAATCGTACAAGGCTTAGTACTACTACTACTACTACTACCACCACTACTACTACTACTACTACTACTACTACTACTACTACTACTACTACTACTACTACTACTACTACAACTACGACTACGACTACGACTACTACTACTACTACTACTACTACTACTACTACTACTACTACTACTACGACTACTACTACTACTACTTCTACTTCTACGACCACCACCACCACTACTACTACTACTACTACTACTACTACTACTACTACTACTACTTCTACTACTACGACTCGTAACATCACATGGCGGAAATTGACGATCGTTCGCTTTCCCGCGATTTCCCGCGGGCGGGAAATATATCCGCGGCCCCGCCTCGCCGAAGATGTCGCTCCGTGCGGGGCGTGCGCGGTGCCCTGGGATGGGCCGCCCCCACGGACGGCCGACGAGAACAATTTTTTTTTTCGGGGCGACGACCGAAATCGCGCAGGGCGGGGGCGGGGGGGAGATTGAGAAATGGACCTGTGGATCCGACTGCTCCTCGCGAAGTGTTCATCTAGCGTTGCGAAGTGTCACTCTTAGTCGCTAGTTGTCAAACTATTGGTCGCGCTCGTTTTTACGACAACTTGCTACTTTTCTGACTGCTGCGACTTCAATGCAAAGCGGACGATGATCCTTGCGATTTCTCCAAGTACATGTTAACTTTTTTTCATAACCTCTCGCTTTATCAACCGGTTCTAATTATTCCCATTGCCACTGCGACACTTTTTTCCGTGCCATTGCGAATATCAATGCCTCTGCTACCTCGCGCCGCTATTACTGAGTGCGACTAGTGCGACCCGCGGTGAACGCGGGGGTTCTCGGACTGGCGCGACCCGCTTTTTTGGAATGTCTTATGATTCCCGAGGGCAGCGCCCGAAGCTGCGCAGGCCTCGGTGTCGAGTTAGCCGGAGTAGCGCCGGGCTCTCCGCACCGGCGCGACAGGCTCCAGACGGAGTTCGCAGGCCGGCGCGACCTGGCGTCTGAGTCAGCGCCAGCCGGCGCCAAGTCTGCGCCGGTGCAACAAGTGTCGGGAGACTCTTCATGGGGGGGGATGCCATGGGGGGATAGGATCCCAGGGGGGGGATCCCATAGGATCCCCTGGGGATCCCATGGGGGGGCAGGAGGGGATCCCATGGGGGGGATCACCTCCTGCCCCCCCATGGGATCCCCCCCCATGGGGAGTCTCCCGAAAGTGCCAGCGCCGTCGCCAGCCGCGAGGCACAACGGGCGCCGGTCAGCATTCCGTTTCCCAGCTCGGAACTCAGCGCGCCGCGGCGCCCGCGCGCCCCCAAAGCTGAAACGCAGCTCAATGTCTGTCACCCCGACGCCACAGGGGTTGAGGGGTGCTGGGCGAGGAGGGAGATCCACCGCGACGCGGGCGCCCAAGCGGCAAAGAGGCATAAGGACTACCAGCAACTCTTCTTCTCAGGTACCAGGCGCCCGAAAACGCCAGACACCGACGACCGCGGCATCAGCGAGCGCGCGTGGGATAAAGTGATGCAAAAGTGTCGGTTTCAGATCCGTTGCGCGCAGGGTGTGCCGCGGCGCCAGGGCGACGTCAGCACTGAGACGCCGCTCGAGATCTCTCAGCTCGACGCCCCCGGGACTGGGAGCAGCTGGGCCAGTAGAAAGAATCGCCGCGACGAAGTCGTCCAGATTGCGCAGTGCATGAGGATGATCAGCAGCTCCTGCTCTCAGGCAGCAGGCGCCCGAGAGCGCCTAATCCTGGCGACCGCAGCGCCGTCAGTGGTGGCGTCAGATCATTGTGGCGCTGGGCTGCGAAGCCAGATCATTGCGAGCTCAGATCAGCTTTGCTGATTCGAGTTGGTTTCAAAAATGCTTTCAGCAAGCGCGCTGCACGCGCTTAGCGAATTCAGCGTAACATAACCAGCGACGCAGCCAGGAGGACGGGGGGGGGGCAAGGAGGAGGGGGGGGAACAAGGAGGACGAGGAGTAGAGCATGGAGGAGGAGCTTGCAGCGCTCAGCCGAGGGACGGCTTTCAGTGTTTAGCCGAGGAACGGCTTTTAGTGCTAGGGACTTTTCGAGACGACAGTGCTCTCAGACGTGCTTTTCATCGGGCGAAGGCTGGGCTGCCGTCGGCGCGAGCAGCCCTCAACCCGCGAAGCCCGCTCATTTTATCGGAGCGAATGCGCGCGGCGCCTCGGCGAGAGCTAGATTTCGAAAACGAGCCGCCTTCCGTGTGTGTGTGTGTGTATACATATATATATATATATATATATATATATATTATATAATATATATATATATATACATACATACATACATACATACATACATATAACGGCGCACCGGGTCCGGGGGCCCGGGGCCGGGACCCCGACCACAAATGTGGGCTCCGGGGGGCCCGGAGGCTCGTCGGGGCTTGCCGGAGGCCTCCCCGGTCAGACAAGACGGCCCCAGGAGCGCCCAAGACGGCCCAAGAAACTTCCAAGAGGCCTCCAAGAGGGCTCCGAGATGCTGAAGATGGCCTCCAGACGTCCAAGGACGCCCCCAAGAGGCCCCAAGAAGCCTCCAACATGCGTCCCAAGAGGGCCCCTAGACGCAAAAATTGGCCCATTCCCTTCGTAAAACGTACATGTTCAACAAAGTTGTCTTTTGGGCTTTCCGACGTTACAGGACGGCCCAAGAGGCGCCCAAGACCGCCCCAAGACGGCCCAAGAAGCTTCCAAGAGGGCCCCAGGACAGCCCAAGAGGGCCCCAAGACGGCCCAAGAGGCGCCCAAGATGGCCCAAGAGGGCCCCAAGACGGGCCCAAGAGGGGGCCCAGAGGGGGACCACGAACCGCAAGCTCGAGCCTTCCGCCCCAAGAGGCCGCCAGGAGGCCCCCAGGAGGCCCCTCAAGAGGCCCCAGGAGACCCCAGACGTCCAAGGACGCCCCCAAGAGCCCCAAGAAGCCTCCAACATGCGTCCCAAGAGGGCCCCTAGACGCAAAAATTTGCCCATTCCCTTCGTAAAACGTACATTTTCAACAAAGTCGCCTTTTGGGCTTTCCGACGTTACAGGACGGCCCAAGAGGCGCCCAAGACCGCCCCAAGACGGCCCAAGAAGCTTCCAAGAGGGCCCCAGGACAGCCCAAGAGGGCCCCAAGACGGCCCAAGAGGCGCCCAAGATGGCCCAAGAGGGCCCCAAGACGGGCCCAAGAGGGGGCCCAGAGGGGGACCACGAACCGCAAGCTCGAGCCTTCCGCCCCAAGAGGCCGCCAGGAGGCCCCCAGGAGGCCCCTCAAGAGGCCCCAGGAGACCCCAGACGTCCAAGGACGCCCCCAAGACGCCCCAAGAAGCCTCCAACATGCGTCCCAAGAGGGCCCCTAGACGCAAAAATTGGCCCATTCCCTTCGTAAAACGTACATTTTCACAAAGTCGCCTTTTGGGCTTTCCGACGTTACAGGACGGCCCAAGAGGCGCCCAAGACCGCCCCAAGACGGCCCAAGAAGCTTCCAAGAGGGCCCCAGGACAGCCCAAGAGGGCCCCAAAGCGGCCCAAGAGGTGCCCAAGATGGCCCAAGAGGGCCCCAAGACGGGCCCAAGAGGGGGCCCAGAGGGGGACCACGAACCGCAAGCTCGAGCCTTCCGCCCCAAGAGGCCGCCAGGAGGCCCCAAGGAGGCCCCTCAAGAGGCCCCAGGAGACCCCCAAGAGGCCCAAAGGAGGCCCCGAGAAGCCCCAAATCGGCCCCCAAAATGCTTCGAACCTGCTTCCAGGAGGCCCCCGACAGGTTCAGAGGCTCCCGAGAAGCTACGTCAAACTCCCAGCGAGCGGCCGGACGAGGCCCCCCAAAAAATCCCAAGAGGGTTCCAGTATTTGTATCTTTCAGCGCTCTCTGGCCTTCTTCCCTCTCTTTCTCTCTATCTTTCTCTCTCTTCCTTTCAGATTCCGTGTCCTTGCGACCTTCTGCAGTCCCCGACGTCGCCATGGCTGGATCCGCTGGAGCGTGTCTTGTGATGTGCGGCGGTGCGAAGCCCGTCCCACTGATCAAGGCACAGGTACGAAATGATGGGTCCATCATTTCTTGCCTTCCCATGTGCGTTTTCCCAATCGATTCCTGGGCCCGAGGTCGCAAAAATTACGACGTCGGAGGTCTGGGGAGGCGGGAAGCACGACCTGGACCTCCGACGTCTTGGAAAAATCACGACGGCGGTTTTTGTCAATTTTCGGCCTCCGGGGCCCCTCGCAGGGTCCCGGGACCGTCAGAAAACGACTCAGGATGAAAAAAAAAAAACCATCCCTAGGAAGTCGTCGAGAGGTCCAGGGGCCGCGCACAGAAAACATCACGACATCGGACGTCCAGAGAGGAGGTAGGAACACGAGGAGGAGGGAGCCCAGAACTCCTGGCGACGCAACAACCAATACAAATGCTTTTTGGACGTTTTGGGCGGGGGCCGTTTCGTCGTGGTGGTGGTGCGGTTCGGGGCTTTCTTCGTTTCGGGGCCTTCCCCCGCCGCCGCAGATCGACGGTGACGATCCTAATTAGCTAGAACCTAAGCGCGCGCGAAGCGCGCGCGTGGTTCTAGTATATATATATGTGTATATATATAGACATACATACATATATACATATATGTACAAATGTGCGCGGCGCGAGGGCGAACACCAGATTTCGATTGGTTCGCCCTCGAACCGCGAAGAACGTCCACATTTACAAAATGAATCCGTCCGGCGCTAATGCGAGAGCCACCTTTTGAAACCGAGCCGCTTTCTCTCCGTGCAAGTGGCGCAACGTTTTATAAAGAGCGCGCGCGGCGCTAAGGCGAGAGTCTGATTTCGAAAATGAGCGGCCTTCAATCCGTTAAACCTGTGCACCTTTTGCAAGACGAATGCGCGCGGCGTCAAGGCGAGAACAACATTTTGAAACCGAGCCGCTTTAAACCCGTGAAACTCGCGCACAGTTCTGATAGCGAACGTGCGCGGCGCTAGGGCGAAAACTCGATTTTGAAACCGAGACGCTTTCAATCCGCGAAACCCGTGCACATTGTTAAAACCAATGTGCGCGGCGCTTGGGCGAGAGCTAGATTTCGGAATTGGGCCGCCCTCAATCCGTGAAGCGTCTGCAAATCAACAAAAAAAACGAACGCGCGCGGCGCCAAGGCGAGAATTAGATTCTGAAACCGAGCCGCCCTCAATCCGTGTTGTTTTTTTGAGTGCCGGTCACCGCGACTTGTCCGCAGCCTTCCGAGCCGCAGTGCGGGCATGGATGGCCTCCAAGCGTGGCAGCGGAGCGGCAGTAGCCTTTAAGGACGCCCCGCCGAGCGGCCGCCAGGGTTATGGTGGCCGCTTGGCGCCCAGCCTTCCTCGTCAGGTTCGGCGCGCGAAACTGGAGTGTTCCGCAGCGGGTGCAGGCCACGGAGCAAACGAGACGGCACCCGCGATCCATCACCAACCTTCCCTCGACTGCAAGTTGCCGCCAGCTGGCGAACCTTGTGCGGCGAGTAGGCTCCGAACGCGAGACAGAACAGCAGTGGAGCCTTTTAGATGTTATATTGAAGCCGAGCCGCCTTCAATCCGTGAAACTCGTGCACGTCTTCTTTGTAAATATCAATGCGCGCGGCGCTAAGGCGAAAGCTAGATTTTGAAGCCGAGTCGTCCTCCTTCCGCGAAGTTCGTTCAATGTTTAAAGTGTATGCGCGCGGCGCCAAGGCGGGAGTTAAACATACAAAACACAAAAGGCAGCCGTCCATCCGTGCAATTCGCGCACGTTTAAGGGAGCGAATGCGCGCGGCGCTGTGGCGATAGTTAGATTTCGAAACCGAGCGTGGGGTGGACGGAGTTGTTGTTTGCTGCTTGGCCTGGTGCTAAAGATAATGTATATACATTTATATGTGTGTAAACGGTGTTGATAACGGGGAGTGGGTTCTTAAGAGATTCGTTCCGAGCATCATGACCTTGAACATATTTTGTTGCCATGGTTGGTTATTGCCCGCATGCGCTGAAACGTATGCGTTCCAACGTGGGCAAGGTGGCTCTGCCAGAGTTTTGGGCCAGGTCTTAGGCAGTCGTAGTTTCGAGGAGCTCACGGGCACAGTTGTTTTGCCCCATGACTAAGGTGGCGTTGCTTCTCCTGTTCGCGGTCGCCCACGCCAACGACTACCCGCCAAAGGATTTGGACGAATATCTTAATACTTCCTTTTTGTGTCGTGGCCTATGCTCACCAAATCGTCCCATACTCCCTGCGTGTTTTGGGTGGGAAGGAGGCGCATCTGATCGTTTCGGATTGGGACGGTTTCGAGCCTCAGGTCACACCGGCACCTACAAGAACCCGGTCAGAAGACCGGGAGATTTCGGACGGGGTTCGGGCGACGATAAATCCGTTCCAGAGCATTTCGCAACGTTCTCACATCGTCAGAGCGTGCCAGAACACTCTGAAAAAGGCCGCGGCGCCCGATACATCCTCCAAACCGTCAGATCTCAGAGATTCTCGTTTTATCCTCACCCGATGTTATTTTCGTCCTGCCTGTGTTTTAGATCGAGAGAGCAAAAGGACGATCTTACCATTGGTTCGCGCCGTGCTGACCGGCGGCACCCGCCGCCGGCGTTCAACGTTGAACGCCGCCGGCGACCCAGAATTTGTCGATGCCGAACGATTTGGCGTTTCGGAGACTGCCGATCGTGCAAGGTTGAACGATCCCCGTGGCGTCAGAAGCCAGCGCCAGGGTCGGCACGACACGAATCTACTGTATTTTAGAGGGTCGGCGCCCCCCTGGAGACCGTTTTTTGAATCGGCGATGACACGGGTTATCCGTGGGTGGGTGGGGGGGAGGGGGCCAGCCGAAAACCTAGCCTTCGCGCTGTGGGCAACCCTGCATCTGCCCGCGCCCCCCCACCCCGGACCTGCACAACGGGCAAGGTTCGGTTATTCTGGGGGAGGGGAGGGGAGGGGCAAGCCCGATGACCCGGGTGATCGCCGGACCCACAAAACAGTTTCCTCCCGGTCTTGCCACCTGCACCCAGCCTCTCGCGGCAGTTCTCGTCTGCCTGCCAGCGCGTTGCCCGAGCCGCCCCTCGGCGCGCTCGAGGCCTCCTCGCAGAGCGACCCAGGTCCCCATCCGCGGGCATGTCCCTCTACCGGAGGATCATTCAAGAATAGGAAGAACAAAATAGTCTGGGGACGATGTTTCTATCTCTTGTGATTCTTTTTGCATATTTTTGGAAATCTTTGAACTTTCGCCCAAAATCTGCCTGTAGGAGGACATGCCCGACCCAACGCTGACCTCGCAGCACCCTTGGCTCACCGGATTCGGGCATGTAGTAGAAGGGCCCAGAGGGGACCGAAGGGGGACCAAACGTCCACCTTTCTTCAACCGCCTTTCTATAGCCTCTCCACTGAGCAACGCCTGACAGACGGTGTGATTCGCCCGCTTTTCTGAGGACCTCCGACAGCACGTGCTTCGATGCATCCTCCTCCGGAGTGCGTCCTCCCAGGCCCCCTGCCGATGGTGGTGCAGCGGCCTGTCGCCATACGATGGAAGGGAGAAACTGATGAAGTGGTACACCCTGACGATGGGGTAGGTCCACGCATGATATTCAAATCAACCCACGACGAGCTCCAGCACGAGCGAAAGGAGCTGCATCATGAAGAATCTCGTCCATACCCAGGAACGCTACACCAGTGCCCATGGAACAAAGTGCAATCAGCGTTCTGGAACGGTTTCTGGCAGCCTGCGCAGAGTGAAAGAACATGTTGAAGGAGCCGAGTGCACAAGGCATGCATATTTGGGTCAGGGGGACGGGTGATTCTTCTCACGCGCAAGAGACTACGTTTACGCACTCGCCCAAACTAGACAGGGGTATGAATGGCCTTCGGCCCACCCTGCCACCGTGTCTTGGCAGTGGGTATGGAGCCTATTGGTTGACATGCCTTGGAATCTGGTGTGAGGCCTCTCGGGGGCCTCTCGGAGGCAGGTTGGAGCCATCTTGGGAGCCGCTTTGGAGGCCTCGTGGATGCTTCTTCGGGTCTCTTGAGGATGTCTTGTCGGTGGCCAGGACTGCCCCTGCCCCTCGTCATCGGGGACGCTCGGGGCGCTGGGTCCTTCTGTTGGGCTGGCATACTCGACCAGGCGCGCGGGCCCCTGGTGTCGTCTGGGGCGCCCAGGCATCGGTGTCCGGGGTCTTGGTCGCCACGCTGTGCGATGCCATCCATGCTCAGAGGAGGAACTGACTGACTGACTGAAGCCTTGCGTCCTGCAAACGCGTGGGCAAGACTGCACGTATGGCAACCAGACGTGAAAATAGAGAAAGGCGGTTGACTACAGACAGGGGCACGTATGGCAACCAGACGTGAAAATAGAGAAAGGAGGAGGAAACGGTACCGGTACTGCCACCCTTCGCCCGTCTCCCCTTTCTCTGGCCTCCTGGGAGGCCCTCGGCGCCACTGCTGGATGCGCCTCGGACTCATCAGCAGAACGCATCCCAGGAGAGGTCCAGGGAGTAGTGGTGGCATGGCCCGTTGGCTTCCCACACGCAACGCCATGCCATGATCTGCGTTGTCATGATGTAAGCAGTGTTGTGCTGCTCCAAGCTTTACAATGCGGTTCTTTGTCACGCCCTGCAATGTGAATGTGCTATGTGTTGCCCTGTGTTTAGCGATGCGATGGCAAGACACATGGCACCTGCAACGCTATACCATGCGATGGTAGGCTTCGCTGCTGCGATGCCATATGTTTCGCGATGCTACACATCGGTCAGTCATGAACTTCTCCAGTGAGATGTGTTGTAATCTGGCATGCGGTGGCGGATTCATCGCGGCCTGGGTGGGGGTGGGTCGGCCGTGGGGCAGGATGAACACACGTTTGCACCCCATCATTCGCCAGCCAGCTGGAAAAGCACCGCTGTCACGGTGATCCCCAAGACGTGAGATTTCGCATGTCATCAAAATGACCGCCCCATTTGCTCGAAACTGGCTCTTTTCGCAAGCTCTTCAGCAGACTTTATACAACCGACTCCAGCTAGCACTGAGCTCTCGACAGACAGCAGTCCAAGCAGGCTGTAGACTAGAGCATTTGACCACTGACCAGTTGTTCGCATGTCACATCCCCCGAGAGCGCGCGCACAAAGAGCCTGTTGGTTGCAGCACTGTGTGTTTCCAATTGCTTTGGACACAGTCGAACTCATGAGCATATGTGTCTGCACTCCCAGCGCAAGGCGTGCAGCCAGGATGCATTCCACGACTGCGGCAGAGTTGAACGAGGGACAGGTGGCAACAGTCAGGACTGACGTAACCATAAATTCAGTTTTTGTTGACAGGGCACGGATCAAGGTGACCCGCTCAGCTCCTTCCTTCTAAACTCTCCTCTGCTGCACAGCGTTGGGCCGTTGATCGCCGAATGTCAGAAGAAGGGGGAGGGGGTTCAGCTGTGGTTCACCACCACCACCGCGCTCACCAGCCTTCGCTTCGCCGAAGACGTGCTCCTGACCAGGCACACTCTTTCGCAGCCTCCGGCGATGTTCGACGACATCGCGCGCACAGCACAATCCCACAGACTCGAGCTGCACCCTTCCAGAACCAACATAGTGAGCATCCAGACGAAGCGGACCCGCAGAGCGAGCTCGCGCGCCTTCGAAATCCTTCCGCACGAAGGCAGTTTCAGATCCACCACCGCACCAGATCTGCATGGGCGTCGTTCGCTTCACGGAGCAGGAGTTGACCAGCAAGCATTGCCCAATGGCGCGCCGAATTTGGCAAGCATTGCCCAATCGCGCGCCAAATCTGGTTTTTCAACAACAGGAGCCCCGACAATTCTCTACAGAGCAGAGACGTGGGCGTTCACATAACCTCTTCGACAAGCGTTGCGCCAGGCACAGCGACGTATGTTCCGAATAATCAATGGGACACCCCCCCGACGCATCGTCCGCCACGCGGACCCCGCTGAAGCCACGAGACCAAGTCTGCTGACGGCACGAAAAACTAAACTCCAGGCAATGCTTTCAGCGTTGGCAGCACCAGCGATGACGCGGACAACGACCAGTCATCACACGACACAGTTGCAGTTCGGAATAAGCGCAACGACGTCGACGACGTCACCGCAAATGTGGACATTGAGATGGACATGGGGTCATGGGTCGACTGCGTTCGGCGTGCTCTGCGGCGCGCAACGCATGCCACGAAACACCCCGGGATCAGGCAGACGGGTTTGCGCATGGCTTCGCGATTTGCCAGCCACGGGCACACAGCGTGCACGTGGAGAGCACGACGCTGGCACCGGGGGGGGAAATGCACGACAGCGAGGACAAGCGACAACAAGGCGGCCAGCGAAAGCTGTGAGCGACGACGGACCTGCACACAGCGCCAACAGCAACCAGTGCAAAAGGTCAGCCTAACGATTTCACGTGGCTATGATGGGTTCAATCGTATTTGCACACGACCGACTCACGAGAGCAATTCGCCGGCATTTTTCTTCCTTTCTCCTTCTGGATTGGCTTCTATTGTCGACGTGTCAAGCTGTTTTTTGTATTTTCCAAGGGTCCATGGCCTCCCCCACCTGATCTGATCTAGGCCCAGACGATTGTTCGCAGTGGTGGTTTGCTCGCACGTTCTATCGTGGAGCGACGGTGACGATAAGGACCTATCGACCCGTATTGCGGAGCCGCATCCCAGACACGTACCCACGGGCAGTGTAATGCCGCCTGACGCCCTCACTTCGATACTTATCGAAGATGCCGACGGCGGACGACCGCCGCCCCCTCGCTTCCGGAGGCGTCTGTGTGAGCAGATGTTTGTTCAGAATTTCGCCAAGTTGATGCACGGTGTGTTCGCCAACCTGTTGTGGAAATCCGTGAACGGGAAAGGCCTTGTGTGGGGGGACCAGGAGAAGAGTAGGAGAAGCAAAGCAGGGAGGAAGGGGAGAAGGAGGCGTCTTGGGGACTCCTTGGCGTCCTTTTGGAGCCTCCCGGGGGGGGGGGAGGGTCCTTCGACTCTTGGGTGCCTCCTTTCTGGGGCGGAAAACAGGGGGGTGATGACTAGGGGGGGGTGGATATCATGGCGGGGGCCATGATATTTCCCCAGATCTCATGGCGCCTCTTCTTATTTCATTACGTCCCTGGCCCCCCCGCTGGGCCGCGCACATGCCGCCGGTCATTATTTGCCCCCCCCCTCCCCCCCCCCTCTTAGACACCCCCCTCTTGGCCGCTCCCGATCCTTTGGCTCTCCAATGGGCCTCGTTGGGGGCCTCTTGGGGGCCTCCTCAGGGCCACTGCCGTGTTGGGGCCTCCTGGGGACCTCTTCAGGCCTCCTGAGGTTTCTCGTGGCCTTCGCGGGGGACTCTTGGGGGCTTCGCGGGGGGATGGGGAGCACGGTGTTGGAGAAGGGACGGGGGAGGAGGCGGAGGGGGATGCCTCCTCCTCCTCCTGGCATCCTGGCATTTTCAGATCTTGAGGGGTGGGGTGGGCTGTCTGTTTCTTCTTCAGTTGTCTCCTCGTCGTCTTGCCCACTGCTGCCGCGAGGATGCTGCGCAACCCGCTGTCGAGGAAGTAGGGGGAATAAGGAGGCGTTCAATTGCTTCAACAGGAGGAGGAGGAGGAGGAGGAGGAAGGGGAGGAGGAGGAGGAGGAGGATGAGGCGGGGGAGGAGGAGAAAGAGGAGGAGGATGAGGAGGAGGAGAAGGAAAGAGAACAAGTGCGAGGACGACGACGACGACGACGACGGAGACGATGACGACGATGACGACGCCGACTACGACGACGACGGCGGCGGCGGCGGCGACGACTACGATGACGGCCTCTTTCGGACCCTTCCCATGCTCGGCTGGGCAGGAGCCGCCCGTCGACTGCACCGGCACGCTCGAGGAGGCCCCCGCCGCCGCGCGGGCCCCGTTGCTCTGGGAGGGCGTCGTCGTCGGTTGAGGTCGGGCGTGTCGTCCAACAGGCGGATTTTGGAGGAACAGTGGATGCAAAACATGAGCAATCGTCACTATCGTTGTTTTACTATTCTTGAGCACTCCTCCTGCAGAGGGACATGCCCGACTTAATCGTCGCTCTCCCTTTCCCTTTCCCGACATGCACCCCTCCCCCTTACGTGGTGGGGGTTGCTGGGGCCGCTGGGGGCGCCCGTGGCGCAGGGCCCTTTCCATCTTCTGGCCAGGTTGACTTCACTGGGGTGTTCCCCCTCGGGGAGGAGTGGCAAAGGCTGCGCCGCCACCCCGCGGGCAATTTGAAGGGCTTTTTGCATTCAGTGAATCAGGAATGGCTGTTCCTGCATAGTCTTGCGTATTCCTTTCCTCCTTCCCTCCCGCTTGAATGCCGTATCCAGCTAGCCCTCCAACCCTCCATCCCTCCTCCCTTCTCTTGCTCCATCCCTCGAGCATCGCAGCCAGAGGCCCGAGCTGCTCGAGCATCGGAGTCAGAAATCGTTCGCTTGATGTCCGATCGCGCCCCAGCCAGCCAATGCACCCTTGCATCCACGGCATCAGGAGTGGCCAGTCTTGCATCGTTTTGCATAGACTGTCCTTCTTTCCCTCCCCGCCACAACGCCGTATTCAGGCAGCCCTCCCCCCCTCACACCCCCTCCCCCTTTCCCTCTCCTCCCTCCTCGTGCTCCAACCCTCGAGCAGCGCAGTCGGTGGCCCGAGCAGCTCTAGCAGCGAAGTCAGAAGTCGTTCGCATGATATCCAATTGCGCCCCCCCCTAATCGATCCATCCTGGCATTCACGGACTCAGGAGTGGCTGGTCCTGCACAGTCTTGCACAGTTTCTCCCTCCCTTCCTCCTGCTGCGACCGCTGCCCTGTCTCACCGGACACAAGGTCCATCCGAGCGTCTGTTCGTTCATTCGTCTTGGCACGAGGACCGCCTCAATGCCGTATCCAGCTAGCCCTCGCCCCTCCCCCCCCCTCCCCTTGCACCATCACTCGAGCATCGCAGTCGGAGGCTCGAGCAGCTCCGCCATCCTCCTCCTTCATCTTTCTCCCTCCTCCTGCTCCTCCTGCTCCTCCTCCTCCTCCTCCTCCTCCTCCTCCTCCTCCTCCTCCTCCTCCTCCTCCTCCTCCTCCTCCTCCTCCTCCTCCTCCAGGGAGGGCGCTTGTCGTCGTCGTGGTCGTCGCGTCACCGTCCTCGTCATCCCCCATCTCCCCTTGGAGGCTTGTGTCTGTCATTCCCCGGCGCATCTCCTCGCTTCGACTTCGGCATCCCCACCAGGGGGGGGGGCACCTTCGGGGCCGGGGCCAGCCACCACGGACCTGGGACGCAAGCCTGCCCCCTGGAAAGGGGTCAGGAGTCCTCCCCCCCCCCCCCTCTCCCTCCCCCCCCTCTCTCCCTCTCCCCCCCCCTTCGTCCTGGCATCGCTCGGACGTGTGCATTTTTTTCTTCGGCGAGAACCATCGAGGAGCATCCTTGATCATTTGGCGAAAAAACCACGCACGAAACCCAACAAAAACACAGGGAATGGACGTCCGAGCGATGGCGAGTCGTGACTCTAGGCCTCCCAGGTGGGGTCGGAGCAGATGGGGGTCGGAGGATCACGCCGCATCGCCGATGCATCGCCGATGCGGCTCGATGTGGGACCCGATTTGCTTCGCGTCGTCGTCGCCGATGCATCGCCGACGTCGACGATGCATCGCGGGGGCATCACCCATGCATGGTCGATGCATCGCCGCTGTATCGGCGATGCGGCGCGATCCTCCGACCCCATCTACTCCGACCCCATCTAGGCGGCCTCTCGTGACAAAACTGAGCTGACGGCGTCGAGTGACAGCATCGGTCGTGATTGTGGACACGAAGTTGTGGAAGCTCAGGATAGGATACCAGTGACGGTCGCTGATTCGGTGGAAGACCTGGGCACTGTTGCTGCGGGTGGACGTCGCAGAGTTTACAGTGGAGACCCATGCCAAAAGTTCGCTCGCCTCCAGAGTTTCGATGGCATTGTTATGGAAAGCACGACGTTCCCACGCCAAAATTCAGTGGACGTTCTGGTTTCTCAGGGTTGGGTTTCTTGTGGAAGGTGTCTTGTGGACTGGCCTCCACTGTATGGCAAGACGGTAGATAAGGGGGATCCGTGCTCGGCGTGATTGAGGATTGGGGCCTTTTTATTGCATCAGGTTCAGTAGCCTTCTGCTGTCTTTGGGCACCAGCTGTTGGGGACATTTGGAGCACAGGTTATGGAGCGTAGATGAGGTGTTGCTGCTCTGGCTGGCATTCAGAAGGGTCGATGTCTCACCTCTTTTCTCCCAGCTACCCTGGGGGAAGCTGACTCGGGTATCGATTTGCGTGTGTGTATTAGTTTTGAAATCATGGATTCCCTTTCAGATTTCGCAGCCTGCCTTGCAGCCCAAGGTTCGCAATGCCTGGCATAAGGTAAGGGCGCCGCTGCCGCAATATACCAACCAGCCTGTTCGTTGACGGCAGGTCAAGGTCCCGATGCCTGCTGTCCAGGCCACCCTGATCCAGGCAAGTTGGGAAACCCGCTCTGCCAACGTCTGGCTTCGGTCGGGTCCCGATGGGCCCGAGGAGTGGAGGTGGCCTGAGTTCGGGTTTTTTTCTGCTCTTGTCGCTGCCGACTTCAGTGATTTGCTCTGCCTTTTTGAGAGGACTCCAGGACTTGGCTTCGGGAAACGGCTTCCCAGCACACGGCAGGCAACGACCTGTGCGGAGGGAGTTGACGCGCTGCTGATTTCTAGGAGACTCGACCGTTTTGCCAAACGTGGAGATATGGTTATGTGTTCAGCTCACTTGCCGGTGGTGTCGGGAGAAAAGTGACTGCAGGAAAATTGTCACGGTTCGCATATCCCCACCAGTCCCACGGCCACCCTGGTGCCCACGCAGTCGTCTGAGGTACGGTATCGCGTTTTATCTCTCGGAGTTGTCCCTGGCCGTCGTTGACTTTCCGACGTTTGGCGCCTCCGACGGAATTGCAGCTTTGCGCGCTGGCAGTTCCTATCAGTCTCTGTCCCTTCAGCCACCCACCTGAGGCCTCGGCCGCGGTTAGCCGTCGCCTCGCGCGTTGCTCTGTTCTCGTTTTCCCGCGTTTCCGTTGCCTAGTTAGTCTCTGCGTAGCCCGCTTTGACCTGACGCGCCGCCGGCGCGCTCGCCCGCGGCCGCTGACTAAACAAAATGTCCCTACCGGTCTTTCTCTCTCGGAGCTGTCCCTGTTCGTCGTTGACTTTCCGATTTATGGCGCATCCGATGGACTTGCGGCTTTGCACACTGGCAGTTCCCCTCAGTCTCAGTCCCTTCAGCCACCCACCTGAGGCTTCGGCCGGCGCGTAGCTGCCTCGCGCGTAGCCTCAGCTTTAATATTCTCGCGTTTCCTCTGCCTAGTTAGTCTCTGCGTAGCCCGCTTTGACCTGTCTCGCCGCCGGCGCGCTCGCCCGCGGCCGCTGACCAAAAATGTATCCCCACCAGCCTGTGTCTCTTCCGCCGTCTCGTTCTTGCTCTTTTCCTGTCGCCTTCCTTTCTCTGCGCTAATTTTGGCCGCTGCTAGTTTGCAATTCCCTTGACGCCGCCCGACCTTTCTCCGCCGCGGTCGCGATCAAAAATCCTCACCAGCCCAGTCAGAGAGACACGTCTAGTGAATGGGCCAATCTTGGGGGCCACGTGGGGGCGAGGGGAGGAGGAGGAGGAGGAGGAGGAGAGGAGGAGGAGGAGGAGGAGGAGGAGGAGGAGGAGGAGGAAAACGACGACGACGACGACCACGACGATCAGGAAAAGGAGGAACAGGAACAGGATGACGATGAGGGCAAGGACGAAAACGAGGGGGAGGAAGAGGACAGCGGCGTCGAGGACCCATGGATCCATCTTATGCAGATGCGGATTAGGACGAGGAGGAAAACGATGATGATGAGGGGCACGCGGACGACGAGGACGATATATCGAGGACAATAACGGAGACGAGGACGACGACGAGGACGAGATGGGTTCGGTGCCCTCCTAGGGTTTTTTAAAAGGGGTTTTGGAGTTCTCTTTGAGCTCTTTTTGGGGGTCTCGGGGCGCTTTTGGGGCCCTCTTGGAACCCCCTTCGGAGCTCTCTTGGGGCTCTCCTGGAGGCCTCTTGGGAGCCCTGGAGGGCCTCTTGGGGCCCTGGTGGAGGGAGTCGGTCAACAGAGGGGGGTTCTAACGTTTAGTCCCCCCGTTTGGGCCATCAAAATCGCATCTTGAGACGCTCGTGGCCCCCATTTGGGGCGCTCTTGGGTGGTCTTGGAGCTCTCTTGAGCCATCTGGGTGACGTCTTGACGCTTCAAATTCTCATCGGGAGCGAAGAGGTGAGAAGGCAACGCAAAACGAATTGAATTTACCTAGGTGTTTGAAGGATTTTGGCTTGTCGGGGAGGTCATGAAGGGTCTTTGAGGGCACCTGGAACCGTCTTGTGGCCCTCCTGCGGCGTCTTGGAGGCGTGGTGGAGGCAATCTTGAGCCATCTTGCGTTATCTGGAGCCCTCTTCGAGGCCATCTTGGAGCATCGGATGCCCTCTTGGAGCCATCTTCGGCGAAAAAGGGCCCTCTGATGACTCGCGACCCTCCCGTCCAGACCCCTGGGAGGTGAGGGGGAGGGTATCCCTCTTTGAAAGAGAAGAGAACGGTATCTTTAGATCACCTACGCCCAGAGGGCTGGTGGGATTATTGCCCTGCTGCAGGGAATGACTGTCCTGACCTCTGTCCCTGCTGCCGTCGCGTGCCGGAGTGCCGTTTCCACCGTGCTTGGACGTGCGATGCCAACACGGGTCCTTCCTCCCGCAGGCGTTGACGCTCACGAAGCGGAGCCAGCTTTGTGGCTCAGGGGGGTCCCTCGGAAGGAGCGCACGGTCCCTGTGTTCCCTGGGTGCGAAGATGTCGGTCACGCGGTCCTTCTAGAGGAGGTCAGACTCTCGGACCAGAGGGTGGCCCTCGAGGGCTACCAGCTGCACGCTTTCGGAGACGGTTCGGAGGGGATTCTCCCCCGACCCCAGAAGGCGGAGGTGTGGTGCCGCTGCCGTGTACATGGTTCAAGTGCTTGACGACCCATTGTTTTGGCAGCCTCTCTGTGGGGTGGCAGCTGCGCTCCCAGGCAGGTGACAGAGGGTGCTTCGCGCTGAGCTGCTCGCGTTTTGTCTGGCCTTGGAGCACACACGTGTTCGGCGAGCGTCTATCAGCGTCGAATAGCGTCTGAAGTCGATGAGATAGCGCCGATGTAGCGTCATCTAGCGCCGCTGTGGCGTCAACTCGCGTCGATTCAGCATCGATTCGCAAGAGCCGACAGGATGGTATGGGAGGCTCCCATTCGTTGCCACCGAACGCGTGGGCCACTCGTGTACGGTAGGTTCGCGTCGTGTCGACCGGCGGCGACCCCGCCGCCGACGTTCAAGGTTGAACGCCGCTGGCGGCCCAGAATCGATCGATGTTGAACGATCGGACGTTGCGGAGACGGCCGATCGTTCAAGGTTGAACGATCCCTGCGGTGTCAGGAACCAACGCCAGGGTCGACACGGCACGGACCTGCAGTATGGGAGGCTCCCATTCGTTGCCACCGAACGCGTGGGCCACTCGTGCAAGCCACCGGCTGTAGGTTGAGTTTCTTGCTGGGATCTCTGGAGGGCCTGCGCCCCGAGAGGGGCGCCGACGGTGGCCCCCGAGCGCGTGCCTCCCTCCTCCCTCCTCCCTCCTCCCTCCCTCCCTCCCTCCTCCCTCCTCCCTCCTCCCTCCTCCTCCTCCTCCTCCTCCTCCTCCTCCTCCTCCTCCTCCTCCTCCTCCTGGTCCTCCTCCTCCTGGTCCGCCGGGTTCCAAAGCTGTTTGGACGGAGTCCCATTCGGACGGAGTCTGGGGATCTGCCGGGTTCCACGCTCTTGAGCTTTGGTCTGTCTGAAGTTGCACGGCGACGTCTGATGGACGCCGTATCGCCAACGAACGTGCTGGAGGGAGGGGCCCAACCAAGGGCGGCCATGGTAGCCTCTCCAGGATCCGCAGGGACCTTTTCCCGCTCCACCGTGGCCCACCTGCGGCTTCCACGGGGGGCGGCAACGGAGTTGGCGGTGCCAGTGTCTCGGGCTCTTGGCGGGAGCCCTGTGCTGACGAACCAACAATACACACCCATACCCATAGGGGGATCGGAGAGGGCTATGGGTGCCTGTTGTCGGATAGGGGTCCCCGCTCCAACGGGAGGGTTCCCCAGGGCCCGACAACCCGCACCCATACCCACAGCCAGTCCTCCTCCCAACGACCCCCCTATGGGTATGGGTGCGTGTTGTTCGTTCGTCGTGTGCCATACCTGGGGCCGCCCCCTGTCGATGAGTATGCTGTGGCCTCGAGTGCGCGCGCACCCCGCGACGTGGTCTTTCCCGGGCAGCTGGCCAGCCTCGAGGGCCCGCACCCTTCTCCCTGCCGAGGCCAGCGCCTCCCTCCCCTTGGCATCGCTCGGACGTGTGCATTTTTTCTCGGCGAGAACCATCGAGGACCACCCTGGACCATCGAGCAAAAATAACACGCACGAAACCGACAAATGCATGGGAAATGGACGTCCGAGCGACGGCAAGTCCCCCGCGCCGCAGCAGGCGTCGCCCTCTCGGTGGTGGCGGCCCCGGTGCGGGCAGGTGGCGGTCAGGCTGTGGGCAGTGGGCCCCCGAACGGTGTGGTGTGTCGGTGGGGGTTCGAGGCCACCGCACGGTCTCAGGACTCGGGTCGTTCTCCGAGGACGTCTCGGGCGACGGGGGCCTCCGAGGCCCCGAGACCGTGCGGTGACGGACCGTGCGGTGAGGTCTTGGGGGATTTTTCGAGGTCACCGCACGGTCTGTCGCCGCACCGCTTCGGGACGCCCAATGTTGGCAGTGGGCAGAGTGCAGATGATGACATCACTGATTGTGTCACAGTGCCGTTTTTAATACATGCTCCGCGTGCGGGTCATGTATCAAACATATAAGGATTTAGTACTAAAAACAACGATGAGTTCATGCATACATTCATCCGTAAATCAATCATGTATTAAAAACAGTATTTCCCTACCTAGGCTCTGCCTAGAAGGGTTCTTACTCTCTTTGCTTAAAGGGCCGGGCAATGGAAACCGCCCCGGGCGGTTCCCCCAGTCCCCGCCCCGCGGTTCCCCCAGTCCCCTGGGAGCTTTAGCCTGAGCTTTAGCTTTATCTTATATTTAGCTTTAGCTTAGCTTTAGCTTAGTGTCAGCTTAGCTTTAGCTTAGCTTTAGCTTCGCTTTAGCTTCGCTTCAGTTTAGTGTTAGCTTAGCTTTAGCTTAGCTTTAGCTTTAGCTTAGCTTTAGCTTAGCTTTAGCTTAGTGTTAGCTTAGCCTTAGCTTAGCTTTAGCTTAGCTTTAGCTTAGCTTTAGCTTAGCTTTAGCTTAGCTTTAGCTTAGCTTTAGCTTAGCTTCAGCTTAGTGTTAGCTTAGCTTTAGCTTAGCTTTAGTATAGTTTTAGCTTATTAGCTTTAGCTTAGCTTCAGCTTTGTGTTAGCTTAGCTTTAGCTTAGCTTCAGCTTAGCTTTAGCTTAGCTTTAGCTTAGCTTTAGCTTAGTGTTAGCTTAGCTTTAGCTTAGCTTTAGCTTCGCTTTAGCTTCGCTTCAGTTTAGTGTTAGCTTAGCTTTAGCCTAGCTTTAGCTTAGATTCAGCTTAGCTTTAGCTCAGCTTTAGCTCAGCTTCAGCTTAGCTTTAGCTTAGCTTTAGCTTAGCTTTAGCTTAGCTTCAGCTTAGCTTCAGCTTAGCTTTAGCTTAGCTTTAGCTTAGCCTTAGCTTAGCTTTAGCTTAGCTTTCGCTCAGCTTCAGCTTAGCTTTAGCTTAGCTTTAGCTTAGCTTTCGCTTATATTTAGCTTTAGACTTAGCTGAGCTTTAGCTTAGCTTTAGCTTAGCTTCAGCTTATCTTCAGTTTAGACTTAGCTTAGCTTTAGCTTAGTGTTAGCTTAACCTTAGCTTAGCTTTAGCTTAGCTTTAGCTTAGCTTCAGCTTAGCTTCAGTTTAGCTTTAGCTTAGCTTCAGCTTAGCTTCAGCTTAGCTTTAGCTTAGTTTTAGCTTAGCTTTAGCTTAGCTTTACTGGTACTACTATGCTGCTTTCCTAGGGGCTCCAACTCCTAGGTAGTGTCGCACTGGGATAATTTTAAACATCCCATGTATTAAAAACTGTCACGGTATGGCTCAACAGCCGAGTCGAGCCGACCATTACGGGAACGAGCAAGGACATGAACATGAAAACTCGGAGGTCCGCGTAGATTTCTCGGATCCGCGCTGGAACCACCCTGGCGCGCCAGGGATGGGGGTCCGGCGCCGATCCGAGAGATCCGCGCGGCGTTCCGAGTTTTTGTGTTTGTTGGTTCCCCTGAGACTGCCCCCCCCCTCCAGTGGCCTTGCCGTTCGGTGAACATCCCGAGCGGGCGATCGCTCTCCGTCGAACTCACAGCGGCACCCCCAGGGGCGGTGCTCCTCTGCCTCGTGGGCCCCGCCGTCCACGGCAGAAGGTGGCCCGGGGGCCCCATGGCGCGCAGGGCTCGGGCCCGTCCTGCTCCCCTGCCTCCGCGCCCCCCACTGCTCCTCGTGCTCCCAGATGCCAGGCGGCCATCATTTTGATTTTGGTCCGGGAAACCATTATTGTGATTGGTTACCGAATACCATCATGTTGACTTTGGTCAGAGAAATCAAAATCAAAATGATGGTATTAGGGGAAGGAGCGGGGACATAAACATGAAAACTCGGCGGTCCGCGCGGATTTCTTGGATCCGCGTTGGACACCCCCTAGCGGCGCCTCCGGCGCCGCCCCTGGCGCGCTCCGCGCGCCAGGGAGAGGGGTCGAGCGCCGATCCGAGAAATCCTGGCGTATCTCCGAGGTTTTATGCTGATGGCATCGTTCGTTCCCCCTAGACAAGTCCCTGGAGTTCACAGATCACCTGGACCGCCAGGATCTCCTGTTGCTCCGCACGGGCTCCAGCAGCGAGGGCCGCTGGATGCACCACTCCTGGGTCGTGCCCCGAGCCGATCGCACCGTGACACCACTCTGGTCCCCCTACCGGCTCCTCGGCCCTCCCTGAGGTCTGCCCGTGCCCTATTTGAGGCCTGTCGGTGCCGCGCGGCTTTCGCCGGCCGCCAGTCGGCCGCGTGTCGGCCGCGTTCGTGGTGCCCGCCGCCGCCAGACGCCGCCCCGCAGGGCGGGCTGGTGCGGGCACTGGCGCTGTGCCTGCTGCAGGACCGGGCACGCGCCCCTGCCAGCGCCGTCGGCGTCGTCGGCGCCGTCGGCCTCGTCGCCGTCGTCGTCGTCGTTGCTGCCGCCGCCGCCGCCCCCGCCGCCGCCGCCGTCGCCGCAGTCGGCCGTTTGGCGTCGTCATGTTGTCGTCATGTCGTCGTCGCCGTGTCGTCGTCGCCATGTCGTCGAATCTTCATTTCTAGAGAATCATTATTGCTGATCTCCGGAAACGGTTCCGCGCGCTCTCGTCGCGACGCCGGCTACATGTTCTCTGACAACGAGGCTCCCGCGCGAGCGTTGGCTTGAGTTTAACTGTGTGCCCTTGGAGGCACGGCTACAACGACAACGGCTCCCGCTCGATACTTCCTCACAGTTTACCCCGAGACACCCTGGCCAGAGAGGCCCCTGACCTCAGGAACGGCGCTATCGATCGAGACTTCCTCCTAATTCATTCAAGTTGGTGGAGGCCCAGACACGACGACAAGGGCTCCTACTCGATACTCCCTCACGATTTACTCCGAGAGCCCCTGGCCAGAGAGGCCCCTGAACTCAGGAACGGCGCTCTCGCTCGAGACTCTCTCGCGATTCAGTCAAATTGGTGGACGCCCAACCACGACGACAAGGGCTCCTACTCGATACCCCCTCACGATTTACTCCGAGAGCCCCTGGCCAGAGAGGCCCCTGAACTCAGGAACGGCGCTCTCGCTCGAGACTCTCTCGCGATTCAGTCAAATTGGTGGAGGCCCAACCACGACGACAAGGGCTCTCGTTCAAGATGTATTCACAAAGGCCCTTGCCAGAGAGGCCCCGAACTCAAGAGTGGCGCTCTCGCTCGAGAACTTTTGGCATACAAGCAAGTCGGTGGAGGCCCAGACATGGCGCCAAGGGTTCCCGTTCGATCTTTCTCGATAAACAGTCTTAAGATAATCGTCGTCGTTTTGGTTGTCGTTGTCGATAGTGTTGTCGTCTTCGTCCTCTCGTCCGCTTTGTCGTCTCTGCCGCCCTCCTGGCCCGTGGTTGTCGTCACCGTCGTCTTCTCGTCCGCCTCGTCGTCTCCGTCGCCTCTGGCCTCGTCGTCGTCGTCGAGCGCCGTGGGCGGTTTGAGCAGTCGCCGTCGCGGGGTCTTGGGCGGGGAGGCGGAGGCGTGCGGTCTTTGTCGTTGTCCTCCTCGTGTCCGTTTGTTCCTCTGTTCTTCGGCTTTCCTGCGCGCGCTTGAGGTGGAGGCAGCAGCAGGAGGAGGAGGCGGAGTCGGAGGACGAGCGAGGAGTTCAGGAGCGTTGCTGTATTCAGAGGTGCCCGGACTCGTCCCAAACGGCCGCCTGAGGCTCGAGTGAAGGTACGAGTGCAAATCTGAAGAGGAGGAGGAGGAGAAGGAGGGGGTAGGAGGGATTTTGGCGTGGGCGTCCATTCGCCTTCATTGTCCTCTGGCACGGGGGGGGGGGTCGCGTTGCCACGCCCCACTTCGCCTGGCGGACTTTGTCGGAACGCGGTCCCGAAGTGGTCCAGGGGCCGATGGCAAGGAAAGGGGACGGGTGTGAGGGGGGTAATTAGCTGGGACAGGTGGGGGCACAGAAGGATCGGACCAGGCCAGATGAAGGGCAGGATGGGGAAAGGTGGTGTGCGACATTTTCTGCATGCAGCTGGTTGTCGCTCCGCCGCCAGTCCGCTTCTTCAATACATGGCGCCCCCTGGCGCCAGGAGGCGCCAGGAAAACCAGCTACGTGAAGGATTCTCTAACGTGCCCTTTGTTATCCTACCTTTTCGCCCCCCCCCCGAGAGGAGGAGAAGGAGGAGGAGGAGCGATCCTCCCACTGGTTCCACTTCGTGCTCTTCTGTTGCCCCTCCCCCCTCTTCCTCCTCGCCCGTCCGTTTACTCCTCCCTCCTCCCCATCCTCCTCCTCCCCATCCTCCCATCGCAGTGCCATAGTACAAACATGCACGATACCAAACTTTCAAAGCCGTCTGATTGCGCACGAAGGGGCAGATGCTTGCCAAGATCGTGCGATTGCCGAGGCTCACAACAGCGCCCACGCACGCCCAGACGGCACCACAACCCCGCGACACCAGATCGAGCAATAGACGCGACAGCTCTTGAGAGATCAAGACAGTACGACGCCGTCTACCATCCTAACCTTACGAACGACCGAATCACTGAAATCATGGGTGCAATGGAGCAAACGTGCTACCAACAATGCGAAGGCAGCAATGGAACGGATAACGATCATTCGAATGTTCTGCGACATCGCAAGACTCGTAAGATGCTCAGAGTGAAAATGCAACGAAGAGTACGAAGAGTGAGTCATTATCCAGGATATCAGCTTGTTTGGTATATGTTTTCTAGAGGAGTAAAAGAGGAGGGTACGGCAGGTTCGCGCGCCGTCTCAACTGGCGGCGACCCCGCCAGCGGCGTTCAACGTTGAGCGCCGCCAGCGACCCAGCATCGGCCGATACTGAACGAACTGACGTTTCGGAAGCGGCCGATCGTTTGAGGCCGAACGATCCCTCGGCAGCCGGCGCCGGGGTCGGCACAAAGCGAGCTTGCCGCGGGAGGGACGATGGGGAGAGCGGCCCTCCACACCCGCAGCGCAGGGCGGCCTCGCGCTCGGCATCGCTGGCCTGGGCTTCGTGGGCTGGCTGGCGGCAGGCCAGTGCTTGTTTCCGTCGGGGCGGAGATCTGATGAGAGGAGGGAGGAGGAGGGAGAAGGAGGAGGAGGAGGAGGAGGAGGAGCGAATACGAAATAACAGTGGGGGCGCACATCAAGAAAGTGAGTGAATTGTTGACGCTTCGCGTATCCCCACCAGCCCATCCAGAAACGATGCTCAGGGGAGTTGAGGTGATCAGGGAAGTCGGGGAGCATGCAGAATAACAAAGGGCGGGGGAAGCTGTCACAGACCCCGAGAGGGGGAGGATGGAAGAGGTCGTCGTCGTCGTCGTCGTCGTCGGAGGAGGAGGAGGAGGAGGAGGGGGAAGAGGAGGAGGAGGAGGAGGAGGAGGAGGACGGAGAAGGAGGAAGAATCGGAGGAGGAGGAGGAGGAGGGGAAGGAGCTTCTTGGGGGTCTTTTGAGGGCCTCTTGGAGGGCTTTTTGGGCGCCTTGGGGCATCTTGGGCGCCTCTTGGGACCCTCTTGAGGCGCTCTGGGGAGCCTTCGGGGCGCTTTTGGGGCCATCTTGGAGGGAGTCGATCAAACAAGAGGGGGGGTTTAATTAGCGTCCCCCCTCGGAAGCCCCTAAAATCGCCTCTTGGACCCCTCTTGGAACGCTCTTGGAGTGCTCTTGGGCGCTCTTGGGGCCGTCTTGGGGCTCTTTTGGGGCTCTCTTGGGGCCCTCTTGGGCCATCTTGGAGCCATCTCCAGGCCTCGGATAGCCATCGGAAGCGAAAAGGCGAGAAAGCAAAAATCATTGATTTTCCTTAGGTTTTGGGACGATTTTGGCCTCTTCGGGGCCTCCTTGGGGAGCTGTTTGGCCACTTGGAGTTATCTTGGGGCCGTCTTTGGGCTTCTTGGAACCATCTTAGGAGCCATCGTGAGCGATCTTGCGCTATCTTGAGCCATCTTGGAGCTCATCTTGGGTTCTCTGAGGCGCTCTTGGAGCCGTCTTGGGCCATCTTGGACGCTCTAACTACCCGCGGCCCCCCCCGTCCAGGTCCAGGGGAGGGGGTAGGGGGAGGGGTAAACCCCTCCCCAAGGGGGAAGAGGGAGGGGTGGAAGAGGATCTGCTCTAGACCACCTACGCCCAGAGGGCTGGTGGGATTTCGTCAGGGCACGCTCGGTTTCTTCGCTCCGCGCGGTGCGCGGTGGCTTCCCGTGGCCGTTGAAGGAGCTGCTGCGTTCAGGGTGCTGCTGGGCTCCCCCCACTTCTATCTCGCGCCTGCAGGTTTCAGGGCTGGGTTTCTTGTGAGCGATTCTTGCTACCGCGCCCTCACTTTAACCGCACCAATTGTCGGAGAATCGCGCGCATTTCTTGTATCGGCGTTGGACCCCGCTGTCGCTGGAACGACGCCATGCTAGCAGGCCTGAATGCGTTACGTGCTATCTGCCAGAATCCTTTCAAAATGTAGAGTTTGCCGACTTATTGCCAGTGTGCCTTTCTGAGTGTACTGCCATGTGCAATCCTCGGGACGAGGAGGGTGGAACCAGAAGAGAGAGAGAGAGAGGGGGGGGCGATGCGGAGAGGAGGGGATGGATGGAAGGATAACCTAGTGTGATGGGGATTAACCAACGCATTAAGCGGGAATGTGATAGGGATGAGGAGAGACAGGGAGAGGAGGAGACGAGGGCGGAGAGGGAGGGGAGCCAGATGGAAGGGCGAGCGGGAGGGATAGGAAAAGAAAGACGGATCACATGGAGCAGATGCAGAGGAAGGGATGGGATGGAAGCGAAGTTGGATGGAGGAAGGCAGTGATATACATATAACGGGGGACCGGGCCCATGGGCCTGGGGGCCACGACCTCCACCACAAATGAGCGGCCCTGAAAATATTGAGATCCAGTGATTTGTTTTGTTCAAGTTCATCTCGGGTTCCATCCAGACTTCGGGATCACATTGCACAGATTGTTCTGGAAGGCTGTTGAACTCTCTGACGCTGTCTTGAGACTCTCTTGGGTTGTCTTCATGTCCTCCTTGGCAGCCCCTGAAACCACAGTAACAATTGAGATCCCATGAGTTCACCTGTCCAGCCTAGCTAGAACGTCAGGGCGCGCGTCAAGAATGCGACAAAATAGGGGACCCCCCCGACGCCTGCGGAGACTACCGGGGGGCTCCCGGGAGGCACCAAGAGCTCCCCAAGAGGCCCCGAAAGACCTGCAAGAACCCCGCCAGAAAGGCTCCGAGGGTCATGCCATTGGACCAAAGCCTGTATCCCGGAGACTTCTGTCACACCGCCCAAGCATGGCAATTGGAAAAAAGAAGGAATGTTCAGAATTCATTTTTTTCTTCAAATTCAGCCTGCCCCTCCGCACGCTACTCTTGAACAACAGGCAACGATCATGGCCCTCGTCACCGGTGCAAGTGTCGCCATTCTCGTTGGCTGCTGGGAGGCTCAGGGGAGTGGAGTTGTAAACGTGTTCGAGCCGAGACATCGCGGGTCCTGGTGGGTTGCGAAGTGCGCAATTGTCGCAATTCTCGTGGGTTACTGGGCGGCCCAGGGGACTGGAGTTGCATTTTTCCAGCCGAGACCTCCCGGCTCCCCTGGTTGGTTGCGAAGTGCGCAATTGTCGCAATTCTCGTGGGCTCCTGGGAGGCCCAGCGGAGTGGAGCTGTGAATTCACCCAGTCCTGAACTCGTGGCTTCCCTAGGGAGCTGCGAACTGCACAGTTGTCGTCGCTCTCGTGGGCTCCTGCGGATCCTTTGACATGTTCGTTTGTATTGGTCGGTCCTGTGTATCGACGCCGCATGTGTAGACAGGGTTGGTTACGTCGATAGGTAATTTGGGATTTTGGGGGGATCCTGGCGCCTTCGTAGGGCCTTCTCGGGCCCCACTGCTTGAACAAAAAGGCGGCGTAAGTCAGCGCCCCCCCCCCCCTCGGGGCCCCCTCTTGGGCGCTCTTGGCGCCGTCTTGGGGCTATCTTTAGCCCCTATTGGGGTACTCCGGGGCCACTCCAAGTTCCCAGAAGCCCATCGGAGGCGAAAAGGCGAGACTTCAACCCACTGTGGTTTTCCTTAGGTGTTTGAATGGTTTAACTAGCCTTTGGGGGGAAACCTCGGAGAGCTCGGAAAGCACTTAAGACCGTCTTGAGTCCATCTTGGGGCCTCCTGGAGGTATGTCGGACGCTGCCTCGAACCATGTTCGACTATCTAGAGCCGTCTTGGAGGCCATCTTGGGCTCTCGCAGGCGCTCTTGAAAGCATCTGGGGCCATTTTGAACGCTCCCATCCCCAAGGCCCATCCCCGTCCAGGCCCCTCGGATGGGGGGAGTAAACCTCCCCGAATCGGGGTAGGGAGGACCTGGAAAGTAAAACGCTTTAGACGACCTGTGCCCAGAGGGCTGATGGGATTACACAAACCCTACCAGAGACCACGACGGGTGCACTTCATCGACGCCATGCCTGGCGCCCATACCCCCCGACGAGCCTCCTGACAGAAGGTGTATTCGTCGCGTGCGATTCGCTGACGCGCCATGACGCACCCATGTGAAAACCTCCCCATCCCACCCCACCACTCCCCACGCACCCGACGACCTCCTTACGATTAAATCGGGCATGTCCCTATACATAAGGACTATTCAAGAAGAATCAAACAATTGTCAGGGAACGGTTTTTCGAGTTTTTGCTTGATTATGTTTTGATCATTTGTTGGTTATTCGTTTTTTCCCAAAATTCCGCCTGTAGGGGGACATGCCCGAAGTAGCCCACCATCGCCGATGCATCGCCGATGCGGCTCGATGTGGAGCCCGATTTGCTTTACCTCGACGTCGCCGATGCATCGCCCACGTCGACGATGCATCGCCGATGTATCGCCGATCCTTTGACCCCATCTACTCGGACCCCATCTAGGAGGCCTCTAACCACTCACCACGCACCCGATGACCTCCTCACGACCACCCACCCCAACGCCACCACGCCGACGGCACCACTTCTGGGGACCGCCAGCTTCCGCAGCAGCGGCTGTACCCGGACGCCGGCGTCGTCGACGCGGCCCTTCTGGGGGCGGGGGGGGTGCGGGTGGGGGGACAGGGGGACGCGAGCGTGTGGGGGGGGGGAGGTCGGCCCCTCTCTCTCTCCACACACACACACACGCACACATACACACACACCCAGTCGTGCGCGCGCAAGCGCGCGCACACAGCCTCTTCCCGAGGGCCCGCGCCCACCCACCCCAGCCCGAGCCAGGCGCCGTATGCGGGCCCGTGATCTACCTCGTACTGCCGAAGGCTTCCCTTTCCGTCTTCCGGGGAGGAGGGGGAGGGTAAGGAGGCGGGGCACGGGGAGGGGGGTGGGCGAGGGAAGAGTGGGGGAAGGGAGTTGGGATCTTCATCAGTCCTCTCCTCCTCTCTCATGCTTTCCTTTTCTTTTCCCTTCTCCTTCCCTCCCTCTCTCAAGGAACCGGACAGGAATGGCGGAAGAGTTAAGGAGGGTGGATGGAGGCAATCGGGGGGGATGCGGGATTGAGGAGGAGCAGGAGGAGATGGAGGAGGAGGAGGAGGAGGAGGAGGAGGAGGACGTCGACCCTGCTCTCATCTTCTCTGTCTCAACCTGAGTGTCCCGATTTACTTCAGCATACTATTCATACTCGTCGCTTGTTGCCTGCTGCTCCTTGTCATTATTCCCTCCGCTATCCATTCTCATCCTGAAGTATGGCGCGCTGTCTTGCGGGTTGGCGGGTGGGCACCGAGCTGAGGTTTAGCGATGTTTGTCGTCTTGGTTGTCGTCGCATGGGCTGTTCGTCGGCGCTGGTTTCGACAGCGCTGGTTTCGCCCCGCTGGTTTCGCCGGCGGCTGGTTTCGCCGGCGCTGGTTTCGCTGGCGCTGGTTTCGCCCCGCTGGTTTCGCCGGCGGCTGGTTTCGCCGGCGCTGGTTTCGCCAGCGCTGGTTTCGCCGACGCGAGCCTTAACGGGCGGGTCGGGTCGGGCGGGCGTACCCTAGCGGGCGGGTCAGGTCGAGTGGGGTCGGGCGGGCGGACCCTCACGGGCGGGTCGGGTCGGGTGGGTGGGACATGAAAGTGTGGGGCACGCTCGACCGAGCGCGCGCGAACCCGAACGGACGGGTCGGGTCGGGCGGGCGGACCCTAGCTGGTCGGGCAGGGCGGGCGGATCTTGACGGGTCGGGTCGGGTGGGGCGGGCGGGACATTAAAGTGTGGGGCACGCTCGACCGAGCACGCGCGAGCCCTAACGGGCGGGTCGGGTCGGGCGGGCGTACCCTAGCGGGCGGGTCCGATCGGGCGGGCGCATGCTCGACCGAGCGCGCGCGAGCCCTAACAGACGGATCGGGCGGGGCGGGCGGACCGTTATGGGCGGGTCGGGTCGGGCGGGCGACATCGTGGGCGCGCTCGACACCCTGACGGGCGGGTCGGGTCGGGTGGGCGGGACATGAAAGTGTGAGGCACGCTCGACCGAGCGCGCGCGAACCCGAACGGACGGGTCGGGTCGGGCGGGCGGACCCTAGCTGGTCGGGCAGGGCGGGCGGATCTTGACGGGTCGGGTCGGGTGGGGCGGGCGGACTCTAAAGGGCGGGTCGGGTCGGGTCGGGCGGAACCTTAGCGCTCGACCGAGCACGGGCGAACCCTGACGGGCGGGTCGGGTCGGGCGAGCGGACCCTTCCGGGCGGGTCGGTCGAGTCGGGTCGAGCGGGCTGACCCTAACGGGTTGGTCGGGTCGGGCGGGCGGGACAGAAAGTCTGGGGCGCGCTCGACCGAGCACGCGCGAACCGTGACGGGTCGGGTCGGGCGGGTGGACCCTAACAGGTGGTTCGGGTCGGACAGTTTCGCAACGGCAGATGGTTTCGGCGACGGCAGCTTGCGTTGCCGACGGCAGCTGGTTTCGCCGACGGAGTTTGTTTCGCCGACGGAGCTGGTTTCGCCGGGCTGGTTTCGCCGGGCGGCGAAACCAGCCGGGCGAAACCAGCTGGGCGAAACCAGCCGGGCGAAACCAGCCGTCGGCGAAACAGGCGGTCGCCTTTACTGGAGGCGTGGAGTGTTTTATGACATCGCGTACCTCTCAACGTCAGGGACCGCTTCAATGTTTTAACCTCAGAGGGTCTTTAATGATGCCCCTCCATAAGCTCTCGGCGGGGAATAGAAACTCGTCTCTCCTCCTCCAGGCGCGCAGCAGCGGTGGCCGCAGCAGCGCAGCGGTGCATGTTCGAGTGCGCGCAGCAGCGGTGGCGGTGGTGTGTCGGAGAGGAGGAGGAGGAGGAGGAGGAGGAGGAGGAGGAGGAGGAGGCTGCCAGGCGGTGAGCAATGGGATTTTTGAGCACTTCTCATGACCTCTCATGCATCCGCCGACGAGAATACTTCATTTCCAACTATTGTCGGGGTCCCAATCCGTCAATAGGCCGGCGGACAAAGTATGTTGTTTTTTCCCCCCCCACGATTGCCCGGAGGTTTATTAAAGGCCATTTGGGGTTAAGGCCATCTGTTGTTTGACGACGTGATGTTTCTTATGGTAAGCCTTGGTAGTGGTTCTGGTGTTAAGTGCGGTCGCACGTGCTTGTTGGTTGCTTCATTGTCGGAAGCGATAATGCCGTCGGATGGTAGTTTCCCATTGAGCTGTTGTCGGCTTGGTGATGGGGACGGAAGGTGTATATTATCCCAGAGCGACCCTACCTAGGAGTTGGAGCCCCGAGGAGAGCAATATTAGTAGTAACGGTAAACGCCGTCCTCCTCCTTCTCCTCATCGTCGCAGTTGGGTTTTCCGCGGCGCCATGCTATGCTATGATATGGTGCGCTATGCTATGCTATGTTATGTTTGGGTATGCTAGGGTATGCAATGCTACGCTATGTTATGCTATGCTATGCTATGCTGCGCTATGTTATGTTATGCTATGTTGCGCTATGACATGCTATGCTATGATATGCTATGATATGCTATGCTATGCTGCGCTCTGCTATGCTATGCTATGGTATCCTATGCTGCGCTGTGCTATGCTATGCTGCGCTATGTTGTGCTATGCTATGTTATGTTATGCTGTGCTGCGCTATGCTCTGCTGTGCTGCGCTGCGCTGTGCTATGAAATGCTATGCTATGCTGCGCTGTGCTATGCTAAGCTATGCTAAGCTATGCTATGATATGCTGAGCTATGCTATGCTATGCTATGCTATGCTATGATATCCTATGCTGCGCTGTGCTATGCTGTGCTGCGCTATACTATGCTGCGTTATGCTATGCTGCGCTGTGCTATGCTATGTTGGACTATGCTATGATATGCTGTGCTGCGCTATGCTACGCTATGCTGTGCTCTGCTATGCTAAAGCTCGGCGACGCTAAGATGAAGGTAAGCTAAGCTAAGATAAGCCTGAGCTAATATGAAGCTAAGCTGATATAATATTACATAAGCTAAGCTAAGATGATGTAAGCAACGCTAAGCTAAGTGGACGTAACTGGGGGAACCGCGGGGCGGATGCCGGGGGAACCGTCCGGGGCGCTTTACACTGCCCGGCCCCTTTAAGCTAAGACAGTAAGAACCCTTCTAGGCAGAGCCCAGGTAGGGGGAATGTTCGACATGTGTATGTCCTGCGCTCTTTTTGTTTAATATATTGGTTTCTCGCAGAGGCACGGTGGCCACATAAAGAAGGGGGATGTGTCCTCACATTCGCGTTGCGGGACGACGTAGCATCTGGTGTTGATGTGTGTGCGTTTCTTCCGGGTTGTTTATCTTCTTGGCGTGAGGCGTGCATTTTTGACGGTATACACGACGATTCTTGGAGGCACACCAACAGAACAGACCAACATTAGTGATAGTTTTCTGATCCATTATTTTGCCGATCGGCGCGATTCCTCGCACCCCCCCTCCCCCCCCCATAGGGGTAGATCTTGGCTGTTTTTGGCGCCTGTTTCGATCAGGTGCAGTCTCCCCCACAGGGCGCACTGCAGTCGCACAGAGCAGAGGTGCGGAGCCAGGCCCCCCTCCTCCCTCCATCCTCTCCGCCCTATGTCGAAGCGCCGCATAAGAAAACCGTTCACTTATCGAGCCTCGAGCCTCGACCAACAAACTCGTCCTGGTACGGTAGGTTCGTGTCGTGCCGACCGGCGGCGACCCCGCCAGCGGCGCTCAACGTTGAACGCTGCGGGCGACCCAGAATCCTTCGATGTGGAACGATCTGGACGCTTCGGACACGGCCGATCGGTCAAGGTTTAACGGTTCCCCGGTTGTCAAGAACCAACGCCGAAGCCGGCACGACGCGAGCCTGACGTGATGGGCCTGTTTTCCACCACCACCACCATAAGTTGGAGGGGGGAAGGAGGGGGATGAAGAGCAGGAGGAGGAGGAAGTAGAGGAAGTAGAGGAGGAGGAGGAGGAGGAGGAGGAGGAGGTGGATCCCTTCCTCCTCCAACTTGTGGTGGTGGTGGACGACAGGCCCACCATGACGTAAACCGTCCTCGCTCGCCCCGCCCAGGCAGCGCGCCACGGCATCAGCTCGGCCTTGGGCGCCCTCGTCAGCACGCTGCTCGCGCAGCTGGGCTCGCCCCCCGCCGGCTGCTGCGGGGGGGGGGGCGCGCCGTGGCACCAGACTCCTGTGGCGTCCTGAGAGTCAGGCAGTGGCGAAGCGTCCTGGCGTCCCCAGATGCCTACCAAGCAATGTTCTAAGAACCTTTTGCAGTTTCCACGGCACGTTCTTAGAACAGTTCTGGCTGGGACTGTCCTGTTTTAACACATCGGGTCTATGTTCTAAGAACATGGTTTCTGTTCTTCGAATTTTGTTGGGTTCTAAGAACATGTCGTGGTAGGCCTATCGGAATGCCGGGACGGTCGGTCTCTGCTCAAGAGAGACACGCCTCCCTTTCCCGTTTCCCTTCCGTGTTGACGTACACAGTTCCAACCCCAGACACCGGGCGTCTTGACAAACGTCGAGGCGGAGGTTTTTCGTAGTGTTTTGGCCTTTCGGGGCCTTCACCAGGAGCCCGTGACCGTGAAACAACGAGTCAGAATGACAAACCGGTCCCAGGGAACTGGTCGGGAGGTCGTGGGCCCGTGTCTCGAAGAAATTGAGTTGTCGGATGTCCAGGATACAGGCAAACCGGATAAGAAGGATGGGCATCCTTCCCAAGGGTGCCCTTGCATCCTTGCCTCCTTGGCCCATCCTTGGCCACTTTCATTGGCCGCGCTCCGCTCGAAAAGCTTCGATATGGGCGTCCAAGGTTATGATGTTCCAAACTACTTTAGCTTCATCATCAAGAATTACGTGAACCAGGAAAGTACCGAAACTTGAGGGTTTTCACGTGCCGGGCCCTGGGTGGCGATGCTCGTTCGACACTGTTTCGATACTCCTCCTGGCTGCTAGAAATTTCCTCTGGGGTGTGGTCTTTGAGCACGATGAGAGCATCATAAGTCCGTCCAAGGCCCTTGCATCCTGACCGCGCATCCTTCGGATACGAGCCGACTGTACGCACATGAATCTTTCTATTCGGCAGAATTTGGATAGTGACCGGGACGGGTGTGTCTGGGGCGCCCTAGGGGGGCCGTAAGGCCGCCCCAGGGCGGCCCGAAGAGGTCGCGAGGAGGCCCTCAAGACGGGACAGGTACGGCCCAAGAGTGCCCCCAGATAGCCACAGGACAAGCTCATGAGACCCAGTGGGGTCCGATTTCGGCCGTCCGAGCCTCAAAAGGCCGCCCAAGAGACCACCACTATCGCCCAGGCTGGCCCAGCACGCGCTCAAGAGGGCCCCCAAGAGAGGAGAGAGGAACGCTGTGGGACCCTCTCAGGTCGCAAACAACGAAAACATACAACATCGCAGTCATCTGGTGTTGCGAACTGCGAGAACTGCTTTTCTTGTTTCTTTACTTCGTCAATCACACCCAAGGAGATCAAATCGTAATCCATGTGAAAACACAGGCTGTTTCATGTTGTTCCAGCTTGTCATTGTTTCCTCTCTAGCTTTTCTGGACTCAAGGTGCCGCCATCGCAGATCCCCCCGCAATGGAAACCCGTTTGTAAAACCACCACACAAGTTTTCCTTTTGTAAAGGTTGTCACGCAAGGATTCTAAGTGAGGAGGCCACTGCAGATCCCCCTCACTTGAAATCCTGGTGTAAGGTCGCCACACAAGGAATCCTGTTGTAAAGGCTGCTACAACAAGACGATGTCAATGAGGATGTCAATGAGGATGGTGATGATACTTATGATGCAGATTATGTTGATGCTGCTGATGATGATGACGATGCTGATGATGACGATGATGATGAGGATGCGCAAATTGCGAGACAGGGGCAGCGCTCCCCCCTCCCAAGAGAGACGGCCCGAAATGGGCCCCACACAGCCCAAGAGGGCCCCAAGACGCCCCTGAGACGGCCCTGGGAGGGCGGGAGCGTTTCCGACATCCGTGGAGGCTCAAACACAGTTAAGTCGGGCATGTCCTTCCACAGGAATAATATCCAAGCATAGTTCATACATGGTCGGTGGATGTTTTTCGACTATGCTTGACCGTTTTTGCATTTTTTGTTGACTGTGTTTCATTGTTCCTCCAACATCCGCCTGTAGGAGGACATGCCCGACCTGAGCCAAGTAGTACTTTCAGACCACCCGAAGCTTCAAGATCCCCCAAGACGACCCAGATCGGAATGAATGCGGAGACGGTCAGAGAGCCGAGTCCCATCCATACCCACCGCCTGCGGAGTCGGCGCCCCAAGGACCCCAGGACGCAGTTGAACAGAGGCCGAAGGGGATCCACAGCCAGCTCCTGGGGTCCTGGGATGGCGATGTCCGAGGTGGCGGAGCTGTGCTGACAAAAACTCGGGCCCTGGAATCGAGGCCGAGGCGTCAAGGGGCGCAGGGGCCCTGGAGGTGGTGCGTCCTTCTCGGACCCCCGCCCAGGGCTCTCCCCGGGGAGCAAGACTCGGTCCTGGCCCGGGCCAGGACCCGTTCCCACCACGACCCCCCGTCCTCCTGCCAACCCCTCTCCTCCTTTCCCCTGCACTCGCCCTCCCCTCTCCGCTTCCGTCCCTCTTCCCCAGCGGCCCTCCCGCACGTCTTCGAGAAAGGGCTGGTTCCTTCTGAGGGAAATTGAGAATGGCATGAACATAGTAACTCGGAGGTCTGCGCGGATTTCTCGGATCCGCGCCGGACCCCCCTGGCGGCGCCTCCAGCGCCGCCCCTGGGGCGCGCTCCACGCGCCAAGGAGGGGGGTCCACGCGCCGATCCGAGAAATCCGCGCGGACATCCGAGTCACTATGAGTAGGCCACTTCTCGTTCCCCTGCTTCTGAGAGGCCCCCTTGCCTCCCGGAGGGCCGCACCCTGTCGCTCAGCCCCCTCTTCCTGCACGGCGCCGAGCCGGGGCGGGCCTCATGCTCGCTGCGCTGGGGGCCCGCGGAGCCCCGCTCCGGGTCCCTCGGGGCGAAGAGCCGAAGAGCAGCCCACGGCACGCAGTCCGCATGCGAGCGCCCTGCAGATGGGACAGAGTGGGAGGACGTCGGCGGTCCCGTGGCAGCCGTCTCGGGGAGGACGCGCGGACACGACGAGCAGACAGCAGGCGATCGCAAGCATGGATCAAGGGGGCGTGGATCAGCGACGGGGCCCGTTTCCACGGGACATCGCGGATCCTGCCGCCGCCGAACGAGGCGGCACCGGCCTCAGTTTTGGGGAGGGCACTTCCCCCGATGCGTGGATTTGGCGACCGCGCCCCAGAAGCATGGATCGCCAATCCATGGTTGCGCGCCCCCGAAGACGGACGAGGAGCGGAGAAGGGAGGGGAGGGAGACGGTGTGGAGAGGCGGTTGGCCAGAAGGCGGAGGTCGGAATGCGGAAGGCGGCGGGAGGAGGGAGGCCCAGGGCGGGCATTGGAGTTAAGTCGGGCCTATCCCTCTACAGTCGAGAGCGGCAAAGAGGGGGGTGATGACTTAGGGGGGGGGGATATCATGGCGGGGGCCATGATATTTCCCCAGATTTCATGGCGCCTCTTCTCATTCCATTACGTCCCTGGCCCCCCGCTGGGCCGCGCACATGCCGCCGGTCATGATTTGCACCCCCCCTCTTGGACTCCACCCTCTTTGCCGCTCCCGATACAAGGGGAGTATTCAAAAATAGTTCACAAAAATAGTATGGGGACGATTTTTGGAGTACTTCTGAATACTGATGGGGTGCGTTTTTGACTGTTTGAGATTTTTCGTCCAAAATCGGCCTGTCGGGGGACATGCCCGACCTAAAGCTGGAGGGAGGATAACGACGATGAGTACGACGAGGGGAGCAGCGGCACGAGGGGCACCGTGGCAGTGCGGGGGGGATGCCATCACTGCGGTTCCTGGGTTGACGAGCGCCAGCACTCGACTGAGCGGGTCTGTCCCGCCGAGGGACTGCGCTTCCTCCCGGGCGCAACGAGTCTGCGATCGCCCTTGATGCCCACGAAGGTCGGAGATGTCTCACTCTGCCTCGTCCGTCTCGTCCATCCTTTCTTTGGTTACCTTTCTCGTTTCCTTATTCTGACCTCAGCAAACACATCCTCCGCATTTCAGCGGCCGTGGCTCAGCGGTGGGCTGTGCTGCTTCCGACAAGGGCAGTCCCAGTCGACCAGTGGTAATCATGCTCTTCGCGGCAACGCTGGAAAACACAAAAAATCGTGAATCATATGTCCAATATATGTCACAGCTGCGTGGCCGAGAAGGGAGGCCTCCCAATGATGATTCGAAGACGCTGCACCGAAACTGCTGGCAACTCGCTCGTCCCTCTTCCCTGGCGGTGGTTCTTCCAGAGCGGCGGGAGAGGAGGAGAAAGGGAACGAGAACAGAGACGGGGGGGTATGGATGATGCGGAAGGAGAAAGGGGCGGAGGAAGAAGGAGGAGGATGATAAGTCAGGGATGTGGGAGGAGGCGGAGGTGGAGGAGGGAGTATTTCTGAACCCTCTTCCCCGCCCGCCACTTCCTCCCACCCCCACAGCGGCGCCTCTCACGTTCATCTATGAACCGCCACGTCAGAGGAAGCCACCGTGACGCTCCTGGCTGCGCCGGGGAGCCTCGTTCGGGTGCGGGCGCCGTCCTGCCACAGCCATCCTTCCTTGTGCTCGTACTGGGTGCGCGAACGCGCGCAGGCGACACTTTCAGCGTCGTCGGAGACATGCTCGAGAAGCAGCGCGTGGCGCGCGAGGCGAAGACGAGGGGGGAGCGGCGTGAGGAGTGGGACGAGCCACGGGCCAAAGAGGCGTCGGGGAGATGCCAGGACAGTTGCAAGGATACAGGGAGAGATGGCGAGAGAGAGAGAGAGGGAGGGAGAGAGAGAGAGACAGAGAGATGGGCAGAACGGAATATAACGCGATACAACTACCTATACAGATATGTATATCAGAGGTGAGGGGGTGAGATCGAAGTGGAACGGAGAGCCCCCCTACCGGGAAATCGGTTTCGCTTTCGTGTTCGCGCGTGCCGTGCGTGCGGGCGAGGCGAAGCTGCGTGGGCGGGCGAGAAAGAAGTCTCCTGTAGCTGAGGCGCGGCCCAACCAAAAGTCTCCCTTCCAGCAACCAGTGCCCCGCGGTGTCCCGCGGGTGTCCCGCACGGGGGCCGGTGGCGCGCGGTGTCCCGCCGGTGTCCCGGCGGTGTCCCGTCGGTGTCCCGATGATGATGATGATGATGATGATGATGATGATGATGATGATGATGATGATGATGATGATGATGATGACGATGATCATGATCATGATCATGATCATGATGATGATGAGGTTGATGATGTTGGTGATGCGGATTATGATGGTGATGGTGGTGATGATGATGGTGTCCCGATGATGATGATGATGCTGCTGATGATGATGCTGACGGTGTTGATGATGATGGTGGTGATGATGGTGCCCCGATGATGATGATGATGATGATGATGATGTTGATGGTCCGGATGATGTTGATGATGATCATCTGATTTGATGATGATGATGATCATGACCATGATCATGATCCTGATGATGATGGTGTCCCGATGATTATGCTGATCATGATGATGATGAGGAGGAGGAGGTTGATGATGAAGCTGTTGATGACGATGGTGACGATGATGATGGTGTCCCGATGATGATGATAAGGATGGTGATGATGACGATAATGGTGTCCCCGTGATGATGATGTTGATGATGATGATGCTGAGGTGATGATGATGAGTTTGATGATGGTGGCGCAATGTTGGTAATGATGGTGCGGATGTTCATGATGATGGTGGTGTCATGATGATGATGATGATGATGATGATGATGGTGACGATGATGATGGTGTTCCGATGATGATGATGATGATGATGATGATGATCATGATGATGAGGTTGATGATGTTGGTGATGCGGATTATGATGGTGATGTTGGTGATGATGATGGTGTCCCGATGATGATGATGCTGCTGATGATGATGCTGACGGTGTTGATGATGATGGTGGTGATGATGGTGCCCCGATGATGATGATGATGATGTTGATGGTCCGGATGATGTTGATGATGATCATCTGATATGATGATGATGATGATCATGACCATGATCATGATCCTGATGATGATGGTGTCCCGATGATGATGATGATCATGATGATGATGAGGAGGAGGAGGTTGATGATGAAGCTGTTGATGACGATGGTGACGATGATGATGGTGTCCCGATGATGATGATAAGGATGGTGATGATGACGATAATGGTGTCCCCGTGATGATGATGTTGATGATGATGATGCTGAGGTGATGATGATGAGTTTGATGATGGTGGCGCAATGTTGGTAATGATGGTGCGGATGTTCATGATGATGGTGGTGTCATGATGATGATGATGATGATGATGATGATAATGATGGTGACGATGATGATGGTGTTCCGATGATGATGATGATGATGATGATCATGATGATGAGGTTGATGATGTTGGTGATGCGGATTATGATGGTGATGGTGGTGATGATGATGGTGTCCCGATGATGATGATGATGCTGCTGCTGATGATGCTGCTGACGGTGTTGATGATGATGGTGGTGATGATGGTGCCCCGATGATGATGATGATGATGATGATGATGATGATGATGATGTTGATGGTCCGGATGATGTTGATGATGATCATCTGATTTGATGATGATGATGATCATGACCATGATCATGATCCTGATGATGATGGTGTCCCGATGATGATGATGATCATGATGATGATGAGGAGGAGGAGGTTGATGATGAAGCTGTTGATGACGATGGTGACGATGATGATGGTGTCCCGATGATGATGATAAGGATGGTGATGATGACGATAATGGTGTCCCCGTGATGATGATGTTGATGATGATGATGCTGAGGTGATGATGATGAGTTTGATGATGGTGGCGCAATGTTGGTAATGATGGTGCGGATGTTCATGATGATGGTGGTGTCATGATGATGATGATGATGATGATGGTGACGATGATGATGGTGTTCCGATGATGATGATGATGATGATGATGATGATGATGATGATGATGATGATGATGATGAGGAGGTTGATGATGTTGAAGCATCCTATTCGCCCTCTTAGGCTGGGCCCCTGGGTCTCTCCCGAGGCGGGGGCTCGGGAGCTGTTCGGGGGTTCTTTCGTTCCTTCAGGGGCCCAGCCAAGGGGAGTGCGGGGCGCGGCTGCCCCGAGTCGCCAGAATGGGCGGTATCTCTGCATGGCTGACTGCCTGCAGGCGTTTGGTCTCAACGAGTTGGAAGCCCGTAGCCTGGGGACCAGGCTCTTTCAAAAAGAGCGGGCAGATTTGCCCGACGATGAGCAAGACGGTTCTGTTTGTTTTTCCTAGGGGGGGTCTTGTCGTCACCCTGGCTCCTGCCAGGGTGACAAAAAGGTCCTCTCCGATGGACCCCCCTGGGTTTTTTGCAGGACCGTCGGATTGAATCGCTTCGCTCATTCCGCCGGCCCGTGATATGGCATCGCTGGTTTTTGTCTGTGTGTTCGTTGCCCATGTTGCGCTCTTGGGGGCGGGTGTCGTTCGGACGCGTTGCGTGGGGAGTTTTGATGGTGAAGCAGTTCCCTGGGGGTCGTCTCTCGATGGGGCGAAATAGAGTCGTCGTCAAGATGCTTCTTTGGGGGGCCTCTTGGGGTCTGTTGAGAGGCCGTTCGGGGGCGCCTGGGAGACATGTTTGAAGCCTTCTGGGGCTTCTTTTGGGCCTCCTGGGAGTCTCCTGGGGCCTCTTGGCGACATCTTGGGGCCTCTTGGAGGCCTCTTGGGGCCTCTTTGGGACCTCCTGGGCGCCTTCTGGGACGGAGGGCTCCATTTTTGAGTTCTCGGTATCCCTCCTGAGTCCCTCTTGGGCCCGTCTTGGGGCCTCTTGGTCCGTCTTGGGCGGCACTTGGGCCGTCTTGAGGGCTCTCTTGGGTCGTTTCGGCGCCGTCTTGGGAGCTTCGTGGGCCGTCTTGGAGCGGTCTTGGGGGCCTCTTGGGCCGTCTTGGAGCGTCCGGAAGCCGAAAAAGCCAGAACACAAAAAACATCGAAAAAACCAATGAAAATCAACGATTTTGGCCTCTTGGGGCTCTCTTCGGAGGCCTCTTGGAAGGCTCTTGGGGCGTCTTGGAGGCCTCTTGGGCTGTCTTGGGGGCCTTTTGGGCCGTCTTGGGGTCATCTTCGGCGTCTTCGAGCGCTCTTTGGGCGTCTCGGGGGCCTCTTGGGCAGTCTTGGGGGCCTCTTGGGGCACTCTGAGCGCGCTCTGGGGAGCCTGAGAGGCCGCACCCAGAAGGAAAACCATCTCTGAGTAGACTTGGTCGGGCGGCGGTCGGGCGGCGGTCGGGCGGCGACCGGGCGTTGGTCGGGGTACTTTTCGCCGGGGGACCCCCAGGGGCCGCCCCGCGCGCGCGAACTAGAAATACTGTTAATACTGTTAACCAGTTACCGGAGATCTTAGCACGCCCTGGCCCGTTGGGCCGGCGAATTTGTGTTTTTTTGTTTTCTCTCTCTCTCTCTCTCTCCCTCAGTGGCGTGCGATCCTCCTCCCCCTCCTCCTACTCCTCCTCCTCCTCCCTCCTCCCTCCTCCGTCTCCTCCTCCTCCTCCTCCTCCTCTTCTTGGGCGTCCTGGGCACCTCTTGCCGCCGTCTTGGGGTAGCCTTGGGAGCTTAGGGGACCATGTCTGGGGCCATCTTGTAGGGAGTCGTTCCAGGATGCGCCTTAATCCGGCCACCTCCTCACTGACATCGGTGAGTTTGGCCTTCTCGCCGAGGCCTCTTGTGGGGTCTTGGGTGCCTCTGAGGAGCCTCTTGGAGCGTCGCCCGAGCCTTGGGAGCATCTTGGGGGCCTCCGTTTGGCTTCTTGGTGCCTCCTGGGCACCTCTTGGGTCGGGCACCCTCGGGAGCCTTAGGGACCATCTTGTCTTGAGGCCATCTAGGAGGAGATCGATGAAAAGGAGTGGGGCTCCCCAATTAGGGTTCCCCCCCAGGAGTTCAACATGTTGCCAACACCGTAGCAACATAAGTGATGTTGGCTTCCTCGCCGAGGCCATCTTGGACGCTCCAACCCCTCGCGTGACGTCCCCTCGAAACCCAGGGGGAGGGAGGAGGGGGAGGGGGCAGGCTACCAACTTGCCCGCAAGCCGTCTAGCTCACTTCCACCCGCCTTCCCAACATATAAGTAAAATCTGAGCCTGAGCATGCGCAGCGGTCGTCTTTGGATTGGCAGCTACTGGAAACCGACGCTGACACCAGATGCAAGACGCTTGGGCGAGGTGCGCCACGCGTGCCAGGGTTGCCGATCGTGCCAGGCACGCCTGGTGCGCCAGATGCGCCACGTGCTCCGAGTGCGCCAGGTGTGCCGCAAACTCCAGCCGCGCCAGGTGCGCCACGTCAGGGGCACGTGCAGAGTGCGTCAGGTTCGCCTGCGGACGTAACAGCACACATCGGGAAACATGTCGGCCCCCGCCGTCCTTGTCGAAAGCCAATGCCCATCATTGTGTTTGGCGGGCCTGCGCACAGCAGGCCACGCGACACCACCCCCGCCGTCCCTGTCAAAAGTCACTTGACAGTGATCGCGGGATGGCCGCGCATGATCAAGATTTAGCAGCGAGGTGCATGTTGTAGTGTTGTATGCCAGGGGTGGTAGCCCTGCGCACACCAGTGAATATGCTGACACCCCCGCCATCCCTGTCAAAAACAATGCAAAGTGCTGGCGGGCCTCACGAACATGACCCAAGACTTTGCCCCAAAGTGTAGTTTGCATTGCGTGTTGACAGGGATGGTGGGGAGGGGCCGCATCGGGCGGGTTGGCCGCGCATGCTCCAAATGTGGAGGCAGAGCACGGTTTGTACTGTTTTTTGACAGGACGGTCGGGGGCGGGCCCGCATGGAGTCGGCATGGTTCCGGGTTGGCCGCCGGCCAGGTGGGGGAGGGGGTGTGTATTAATAAGGAACAGTGTAAAACCTTATCCCGACGGGGAAGACGGGAGGGTGGAAGAGTAAACACTCTAAACAACTCACGCCCGAAAGGACTGGTGGGATTTGATAGTCGGCTCAAGCAGATGGCCGTGGAAGGCAGAGGTGGAAGAAGACGGATCTGGAGAGGGGTGGGCAAACACGGCGCACGGTTTGTCGGCCTCTCAGCTCCGTCCCGCAGTTATTTCGGCCCAGGGCCAGGCCTGGCTGCAGCCAGACGGTATGCACGAGGCGTGCAGGGTCCAGACCTGGCCGCAGGAGGACGCGCACGCCCCCTCGCCCGATCGAGTCGTTCGGCAGGGTCCCGGGCGGCACGCTGCCGAGGACGGCCCTGGCCGCAGAGGCGCCCCCGTGCCAGGCTGGCCGCGCGAGCGCACGAAGATGACCGCGCGTCCCGCGGCGCGCGGCGCGCGGCGCGTGGAGCGTGAGGTGTCGAGTGATCGACTACAACATTGACGATCGAACAACACGCACCCATACATCTAGGGGGGACGGAGGAGGCTATGTGTGCGTGTTGTCGGATGGGGTCCCCGCTCGAACGGGAGTTTCCCCCATGGTCCGACAACTCGCACCCATACCCATAGCCAGCTCCCCTCCTTTCGACCCTCCTATGGGTATGGGTGTGAGTTGTTCGCTCGTCAAAAAATGATTAGCGCCTGCATTGATTAGTTTCGTCGCATATTCGCTCCCCCGGGGGCCTTCTTTCTCGCACGCGCGACGCCGTGATCCGCACGTGTGCCCCCCCCCCCCCCACACTCGCGTGGTCGGGGCCGGCGCCCTCGCGCCACGGCAGCCGGCCCCGTGGGCACCTCGCGCGCCATGCAGGGTGCATTGCGTGGCGTGGCGTCTTCGGGGTGCCTCGCCTGCGTCTCTTCCAGGGCCGAATGCGGGCTCCATGCGGACTCTGCCCGGATCTGGCGCGTTTTCGGCGCGGATGCGGCACGGAATCGACGAGGCCGACGTGGATTCGGCACGGATTCGACGCGGCCAGGGCCGCGTCCGGTCAGGTGGAAGGTGGAGGGGTCGGGGCCCCAGCCCGCGGGAGGCAGGTCAGTGGCATGGGGTCAGATCGGGGTGCTCCTTGTCGCCGATGCGTGGCGCGGCTCGGAAGGCAGGTCAGGAGGGCGGATGCTCGGTTCACTGCGGCCGGACTGTGAACGAGCGGGGGAGCGGGGGCATCTGAGGGAGTGACGTGCGGATGCGTCTTGAAATTCGGCGTCTACGTGAAGTTGGTCATTGCCGATGTCGTTCGAGTGAAGCTCGGAATTGTACCCCATATGAAGACCAGACGGAAGCACGCATGACAACGGAATCGTGAGTGAATAGTTGAGAAGGCCGCAGTGTTCTATGGTCCATTTGTTCGTGCCCGCGCACCATCGACATGCATGCAGGAATGTTCTACCTGGCACGGCCGTAAGGCTGCATGGTTACAGCGTTTCCTCTTGGGGGCTTCGCGTCTGTTAGGCCTTCTGGGAGCGTCTCAGAGGGCTCTCGTGCGCTTCCAGAGACCCTCGTTGGGGCGTGTTGTTCGATGATCCTGACGTTCCTCAGGACCGTATGTTAGCCGAATATGTGTTCCACCGCTCGGCCTGTGTCGGCAATCGCCGCGTCGCCTGCGTGGTGTCGAAGGGCTTCGATGGACCAACACACGTTGGCGCTGACGCACGTTCTGATGATCATCGAGTTGGGGCGCCTTGGATGCGATGGTTCGACCGGGCTCTGCATCTCGGAGCCCTCTTGTCAGGTCTTGTGCTCTTGGTGTGGCCTTGGTCATCTCGGAGGCGCCTTGAGGCTCTTTGGGGTTATCTTGGGGCTCTCTGAAGTCTTATCTTGGCATCGCTCGGACGTGTGTATTTTTTCTCGGGGACCATCAAGGAGCATCCTGGATACATCGAGCAAAATCAACGCGCACGAACTTGAAGCATGCACGGGGACTGGACGTACGAGCAATGGCAAGCTGTTGAAGCGATCGCTTTTCGAAAGCCTGGGATGCACGCACTGCTGAGACCGCTGTTGGTGTCTCAATGTTTGTCTGCCTTCGCGGGCCCTGCTGCAGGGCTCCCCCGAGACGTCCCCGAGAAGTGCGTCTATACCCTACCGAATCGAGGGTGCCCTCGTGCCCTGTGGCTTGCGGCCCCGTGCCGCCTGCATTCCCGTGGCGACGTGGCCCTCGCACGGGTCTCGCGCACCCTCGCGCGTCCCGTCCAGTCAAGCCCAGCTGCCGGTGCCCCTTCGCGGCTTTTTGTCGGTGGCCTTTCAGGGCGTCTGAGGGTACACGCCGGTCGTTAGAAGTAGGTATTCTTGGATTCCCAGATCCCAGTCTACTTCTAGCGCCTTCCTATTTCAAGAATCGGCATGGTCTTGATGCGTGTTTTTATTATCTGGGAGGGCCTGGAGCCAATCTACTTTGTCCGCCTTCATACTTCATGTTTTTACCTACTTCTTCCGACCGACGAGTAACCCTGTGGCCTCTCGGCCTCCGGGGGAGGGTTGCAAATGTTAAGTCGCAAACAGATCGTCTGTGGAGGATGGGCCACGTATACTTGACAATGTTTAAATATTTTTGGTTAGCTTGAGCTTTTCTTCCAAAATCCGCCTGTAGGAGGGCATGCCCGACCTCATGAAGAGGCCTAGTCGCCGTGTCCGCCGGCCCTGAGAGCTGAGCAGCATGGGCGTAAGAGGCGCAATGGGGACGGGAGCACGGTACAGTGGCTGCGGTACTGCGAGGGCGAAGATCTCGTGGTCTTCGGCCCACTGGAACACTGCGTCTGGGTCGTGATCCGGAGGCCTTGGGGGCATATTTTTGGGACATCTTCAGGGCTTTGGGGGACTCCTGGGGACCTTTGTGGCCCATTTGGATTCGCATTTGGTCCCAATGTTCGGCGGCGAGCCCGTGGGGAGGTGAGAAGGGGCGGGCCTTCTCAGAAGGCTTGGAAGTCCCCCATCCGTCTGAGAAGGTTTCTGAGCCTTCCCCGAAGACACCGAAAACTTCTCAGAAGGCCGGAGGCCTTTTGAGGAGTCCCGCCGCCTTCTGAGAAGGCCTCCTCCTTCTCACTTCCCCCCTCGCTCGCCGCCGACAGGGTGATTGGCACGAGGACTGGCAGCATGCGGCTATCCAACAGGGGGGGGGGCCTTTGAGCAGTCCCGTCGCCTTCTGAGAAGGCCTTCTCCTTCTCATTCCCCTCCTTACTCGCCGCCAGCTTGTGACCTTCTGTGGGGATCTTATCTTGTGATCGTGCTGGAGGGGTTGGCTTCCAGCGGTGCGAGAGCGGCATGCTTTTGCTCCCCTCGTTGGCCGTATTAGGATCCGCTTGGGGGCCATTTGCGCCATACAGTGCAGTGGAGACCCATGCCAAGAAACACCCAGCTCGCCTCCATGGTGAGCTGGGTTTCTTTGGTTTCGATGGTTTTGCTATGGAGAGCGTGACGTTCCCTCACCAAAAATCAATAGACTTCCTGGGGTCTCAGGGTTTGGTTTCTTGTCGAAGGTTCCATGTGGACTGGCCTCCATTGTAAGGCCTTCTCAGAAGGCGGCGGCCTTCCGAGAAGTGTTCTGTGCTTTCGGGGGAGGCTCCGAAGACTTCTCAGCAGGCCAGGGGCCTCCCAAGCCTTTGAAACGGCCCGCCCCCTCTCGCTTCCCCCCCGGGGTCGCCGCCGACCCTCATCCTCCGCCTTGTCCCCATGAAGAGCGGGCCCCAGATCTGACGAGGATTTCGAAGCGAACCCACCCGCGTCGAGCAAAGACTTCCCCAGGGAAGGCTGGGAACATGCCGCATGGATCAGAAGCCCTGCCCCTCCTCCTCCTCCTCCTCCTCCTTCTTCTTCTTCCTACAGCCCTAGGAGACGAACGTCTGAGGTGTCCACACGTGCACAAGAGCCGCAGCCAAATCTCGCCCGCAGGAACTGGTAACAATGCACTCGCCCGAAGGATCGAGTAGCACATGAAACAAGAGACCTAGACGGGAAGCGCAACCCCAACAGACGTGGGGGCGCAGAGCAGCCTTGACGGGAAGCGCAACCCGTCGAACGTGGGGCGCAAGGAATGACGCATGAGGGCATAAGAATGGATACACCTGGCACACCAAGAAATCAGCTAAGCGCCACTCACTGGTAGGCGATCTCAGGGCTCCTGGCGGCCATGTGGCAGTACATCTCGTCGAAGGCTGTCTTGTCCGTGAATAAAGGCAGGAAGAAAGCGGCCACCCCAGGCTGCCCTTCTTGAGCAGCAAGGTCGTACAATATCTGGAACACCATGTCGTTAGCAACTGGGTCCACATGTTGGCACTCGAAGGCGGCCGTTTGGAACGCCATGCCGAGAGACTTCTTCGTATGGGAGCCGATAGGCTCAAGACAAGATGCCTTGACACGAATGGCTTCGGCACTAGTCTTGAAGGCCCAGCGGTCAGCAGCGTCGTCGTAGAAGCTCAGGGTGCCTTCGCGACCATTTAGCAGTGGCCTAGCCTTGAGGCCGACAAGGCGCGCGGCCATGCCTGGAACGAATGTGTGCTTCTCGCCGTGCTGCTGAGGAACAATGGCCTTTCCGTGCCGCTGGGGCCTCACCACATCAATATCAGTCTCCGCCTTGGCACAGGGTTCGCTCTCCATCGCCACAGAGCCCGAACCAGTCGCGCCACCTTCAACAGGAAGCTGCTCGCTGGACGACTCCCCTTTCTCGTGCGCCAGGACTGGCCCGATGGACTCGGCGTGCGTCTGGCGCTCGGAGCCCTCCACCACCGCAGTTCGCATGGCCGGCGGCGTACCAGAGAAGCCCTCGAAGAGAACCGGAGGGGCTTCACGACAAAACGGATGTGGGACTCGCCTTTGGAGTTCTTGTGCCCGTGGTCCACAATGATAGCGTTGTCGATGTCCAAGTGCACCATGTGGAGCAAACTTATCATGAGGCTGTTCCGCATAGTCGGCTCCCAGACGGGGAACAGGCAGATCTGCATGATCAGCTTGTCGCTGTGGCTGCACAGTTTGACAAC
>CAUYUJ010000727.1:0-55272 GCA_963575745.1 Prorocentrum cordatum | reverse complement strand
TCCTTCGGCCGTCGTGTCCACCGCCCGCTTCACGCCGCTGCGGCTGTCAGCTGCACTGGTGTGGATATGGCTGTGGCTCACCTCCCCTTCCTGCGGGTTGGGCTCGACGATCCTTCTGGCCACTTCACCCGGTTCGTGGCCGTCTGCGGCATTAAATGCCCCCCCATTTGCCGCCCCCACGCAGAGCTTCAGTATGTCCCAGGCGAAGTTCACCATTTCCCATTTTCCTGCGGCTGTTAGCTGCGCCCTACCAGAGCACCGGGACGTCTCTTGCGTAGCAAACGCGAAGCAATCCCCCACCACACTGCGTCTGTCAGTTGCACTCCAGCCGGGTCTCGGGTTGTCTCTGGCGTTATCTTTCCCCTCCGCTCTGCAGCTGCGTTGTGCACCCCAGCTGGGCTTCGTCGCGTTTCAGGCGAAGATACCATTTCCCATGTTCCTGCGGCTGTTAGCTGCACCCTACCAGTAGACCAGCACGTCTCAGGAGAAGTTTTCCCCAATCACACCGCGGAGGTCAGCTGCGCTCTGGTCGTGCATCGGCTTGTCTCAGGTGTAATAGTTTCCCCTCGCCCTGCGGCTGTTAGCTGCACCCCAGCAAGGCATCGGCTCGTCGCAGGCGGGACTTACCTTGTATCCTGCTGCTGTTAGCTGCACCCCAACCGACCTGGCAGGCGCGACCCGCGCCCCCTGGTCCGCCTCTGCCACTCATGCCATTGCCGGGCGGCTGTACGTCTCAGGCGAAACTTCTTTCCACCATCCCGCTGATTTTAGCTGCACCCGACCAGAGAGCTGCATGTCCCAGGCGATGCAATCCCACATCGCTCTGCGGCTGTTGGCCGGGCGGGCGCCGGGCTGTTCGTGGGCGGCACTGGCGGGTGCACCTACCTTCCTTCGGCTTTAACAGCTTCCCCCCCGAAGGTAATCGAGCTCCCGGCAACTGTCTGCTGCCTCTCTCTGACGGGCCCCCACACCTTTTGCCCCCCCCCCCCCCCCCGGGGCTTGAGTGGTGGGAGGCCCCCCGCGCTCTTTCGCCCCTGCGTTGGCCCTGGAGATGGCCCGGGGTGCTGCGTGGCCCTCAGCAGGGGCGCCTCTGCGCTGCCACTCGCACCTGCCGCCGTTGGCACTTCGGCTCCGTGGTCTCCTTGCTTCTCCGCGGCGCCGCATCCGACTGGATTGGTTTCGGGCCCTGCTGCCTACTTGCGACAATCACAGGTAGTTTTGCAAGGTGCGGACGATCTTCATCTTGTTCCACGTCTGAGCTGCGGCTCAGCTTTTCCCGCTATCTGTTCTTATGTTTCTCTTCCGCTGTTGGCCGCTCTTTCGCCTTCTTCCTCTGCTGTGTCTCTCGTCGCCTTTCCTTCGCTCTTGCGCCTCTTCCCACGTTTCTTTCGTTCGTTCTCCCCCCCGGCCACGTTGCCGTTGTACTCCGCGTGGTAGTTCTCGCCACCATCGTGGCCCTTTTCCGGGCCTCACCTGCGACGGCGCCGGCTTGCGCTCTTTTCGCGACCTCCTGACGCCGCGCGGGCGCCCGCCTGCGGTCGCGATCTTAAAAAGCATCCCCGCCAGTTCGGGCCCCTGGCCTCAGGTTGCCTCAGCCCTCGGCTGTCTGCGACCCCGCTCAGTCCATCGCGCTTGTGGCATTCATTCTGTCTCCGTGGAGTCGGGCGAGGCACCCCGGCGTTCCGGCGGACGAGCGCACGAGGCAAATCATGGCATTTGGATTTCAAGCGAGTCGAGCACCACGCGATACCATAGAGGACATCGAGGGCACACTAGTTCAAGTGATTGGCGATGGCCACGCCGCTAAATTATCCACCCGAACCGACCAGGCCAAGATGGGCATCATCAGTTTCTTGTCGATCCCAATCAAAGTGGAATTTTATTAGAAATGCCGCAACACACAAGGCCGACCCAATGATAAAAAAGGCAAGGCGTTCAAGAACAATCTGACGCTGAAGGAAAGGAGCAGGATAAACATCTAGGCTACACCAAGCACCACTTCAGCGAACACGCCGACTACAATAACAAAGACATCGAGATGAAGATCGTGTGGTCCAAGAAGGTAGCCCTCCGGCGATATGGACCACCACGGCAGCAGCAAAACACATTGAACAACAGGAGCAGGATTCTATCCAGGTGTGGAAGGACAAGATCAAGGACCCGCCCACGGACAGCGACCTGTGACAAGGACGGCCGCCAGGCACGCAAATCCAGCGCGCCCTAATACACAGTTCTGCGTTTCACCATCCTCCCAGGATTCATCCAGATGGGCATTCAAAGGCCGGATTTTTCCAGAAACCGAGCGACAATTTAACTTTTTACCCCCTTCCTACAGGAACCTCCCACTCAGGATATCCAGCGTCGGCTCCGGCTTCGCGGCCTACTACGACCGCGACGCCAACGTTCAGCACCGGAGGCGGCAGAACGGACCTTGTGCACGTAAGCGGCGACGTGCCAGCGTGCATTCTCCGGCGATCAGCGCCATCATGGGCAGTGACAGCTAGCAACCAACAGACACAGCACCAACGCCGTGCAACAACACCATCGCCAGCAGCGCTGACCTCACTCAACCAGCACACGCCGCCGTCCAACGCCGACCACGCAGCACCGCAAACAGCGCCGACCCATCCCGACCAGCACAGCACGCCCAATCAACCAGCGCAGACCACCGACCAGCAGCAACACCAGCAGCACCAACCTCAACCAACCAAAAACGACAGCAGCCGTCACCGACCACCGTCGACCAGCAGCACCACCACAGGCAGCACCGACTGCACCCGACCAACAACCACCCACCACCGACCAGCACCGACCAGCAACGCCACCTGAGGCAGCGCCGACTCCAATCGACCAGCATATCTCAGCGCCACCCGCCGACGACCAACACCGACCAGCAGCTCCGCAGCAAGCAGCGCCGACCCCGCCCGACCAGCGCACTCCGCCGACCGACGCCTACAACCCACCAGCAGCACCACAAGCAGCATCGACTCCAGCCGACCAACACCGCCAGACAGCAGCCGACACCGACCACCGTCGACCAGCAGCACCACCACAAGCAGCACCGGCCCCACCCGACCAGCAGCAACCACCCACCATCGACCAGCACCGCCAAGCAGCACCACCTCAAGCAGGAACGACTTCACGCGACCAGCATTTCCCAGCGCCACCCGCGACCGACCAGCACCAACCAGCAGCGCATCCGCAAGCAGCCACGTCCCACCCGACCAGCGCACTCCACCGAACGACGCCGACATCCGACCAGCAGCACCACCTACCAGCAGCAGCGACCCCGCCTACCAGCCACACCAACCCCACCAACCAACCAAATAAACTCCTACAACTTTGCCTTCCCTCCCCTGCCCCCCCCCCCCCCTCCTTCCTGGCCCCCCCCCTCCAGAGTCATGGAGGTCGTTCGCAGAAACGCCCGGTCACTCACGACGGACGACCGAATCCAAGGGCTGATCGCAGAGCTTGACAGTGCACATTGGGATTTCGTACTCATCAACGAGACGTGGAGAACAACGGCGACGGAGCTATGGACAACCACGGAGGGACACACTTCCGCAGGGTCTGGCAACGACCAAGCATGCCTTGGGGTTCTGATTTTGGCACACAAGCGCCGGGGGAAATATATGCAGAAGTTTCAAGCACTTTCGCCGAGACTCGCCACAATGTCATTGCAGAGGGGGCGGCTGAAATTTAAATTGGCGTCGGCGTACTTCCTACATTCTGGTTGCAGCGACGCGCGCGTTCAGCGCATATGCGACGCCGTCCACGAGATCCACAGAGAGAGAGAGCATCAAAGCGCGGCGCCACTTCTTTCTCGCCAGCGGCTTCAATGCGCAGGCGGGGGCATCCAACATATCCGAGGACGGCGACAAAGACGACAGCGACGATGACGACCGCGCCATTCCAGGATGCATGTGTCACCACGGCTATGGGAACGAAACCTCGAGAGGCACCTGGTTACGACATTGGGCCGCGCAGGAGGGGCATGCAATCGCAAACGCCTTCTTTCGCAAGCCAACGCGCAAGCAGATAACGCACGCCAGCGGCAACAATGAGAAGCAGCTCGATGACGCATTGCTCAACCGCAAGCTCTTCCGACACTGCGCGATCGCTGAGGCCAACGGCACGTCCGAGATGGGATCCGACCACAAGGCTATTCTCATCGACCTGAGGATGCCAGAATCTTCTTTAACGAAACAGCCACGGAGCGACGACGCACGACGACATCACCCACGTCCAACACTCAGACCGACAGGACGAATCACCGACACAAGCGCCTACCGTGAGCACCGGCGTCCACGACTACACCCAGAGGATTTGCCAACCGACTCACAAGCATTGATGGCCACATCCAAAATTTGATCATCGAAGCCGCCGTCGCTGCCAGCGCAGCTGGGGAGCCGCGACGAGACTTCCCGCCCGACAGAGGAGAGGAAGGACTACGCTTTCTACAAGGGCAGCGTCACCAGACACCAAGCAACGACCACCAAACTCGAAAACACCTGAGCAAACTTATACAGCAGAAGATCCGAGCGACGAAGCGAAGGACGCGACGATCTCATATAAGTTACGTGCTTGACAAGTTCAGTCAGTAGAGCAGCACGCGCATCGGAACGCGCAGAAGGCGGACGCCCATCACGCACATGACAGACGAAGATGGCGCCGCACGCGCGACAAGACAAGACATTGCTGACGGTTTCGCAGAATTCTACGAGCACCTTTACGATTCAACGGCGGAGCCGGCGCAGCAGGAGAGACCCGACAACGACCTCCCGCCTTTTTCACAAGAACGGAGCTGGACAAAGCAATCAGAGGGCTTCGCCGCGGCAAAGCCCCAGACACGAAATGCCTCCGAGCAGAGATGCTGAAAGACGGCGCGGAAGAGCTCAAAGAGGCATTGATCCACCTCTACAGCGCGATCCTGCAATCCAGCGCCCCACCGCCGGCCAGCTGGAAGGGCGCAGTCGTCGCGGTAATTCCAAAGAAGTGGGGGCCTCTCACTTCCTCAAAACTACCGCCCTATATGCACAATGCCGCTATTTTACTAGCTCTTCAGCAGGCTACTTTACGCCCGACTCCAACCAACGCTCGACTCTCGACAGTCAGCTGACCACGCATGCTTCAGACCAGGACATTCGACCACCGACCACTTCCTAACGTTCCACATTCTTCGAGGCCGCGCGCGCGAATGGAACCATAATTTGTGGATTGCAGCGCTTGACTTTAAAAAGGCCAACGACAGAGCCGAACGCGATTGCATCTGGGCATGACTGCAGGCGCAAGGTGTCCAGCCAGGATACATCCATCTACTCCAGCAGCTGTGCGAGGGACAGAAAGCCACGGTCAAGACGGACGTGAGCAGCCGGCCCTTCAACCTTGCACGGGGCACCAAACAAGGGGGCCCGTTCAGTACCCTTCTTTTAAACGCTCTTCTGCAGCACATTCTCGAACCGCTGATCACCGAATGGCTATATAAAAAAGGCAAGGGCGTTCGGCTGGGGCTTCCAACCGCCACCGGCGCTAACCAACCTTCGCTTCGCCGACGACGTGCTCCTGACCAGCCAAACTCTTCCGCGCCTCGCGACGATGCTGGAAGACGTAGCGCGGGCGGCAAAGCCGCGCGGACTCGAGCTGCACCCGTCCAAAACCAAGATCATGAGCAACCAGGCGAGACGGACCTGCAGGGCGAGTTCGCGCACGGCGCGCGTAGAGGGCATGGACATCGACATCTTGCTGTACGAGGGCAGTATTAAATATCTCGGTCATCTCATCAGCTTCCACGACGCGATGTAGACAGATATTCGCCGCCGAACGAGGGCCGCATGGGCGTCATTCGCCACGCACAGACAGGAGCTGACCAGTAAGCAGCGCTCGCTAGCGCACAGGTTTCGACTCTTCAATAGCACAGCAATGCCGACGGCTCTCGACGGAGCTGAGACCCGGGCGCTCGCGGAACCTCTCCGGCAACACCTGCGACGAACGCAGCGACGCATGCTCCGCATGATCATCAGAACGACGCGGCGACGAATCTGTCACAACACAAACCCTCACAACGACCGCGGCGGCACAGACGACGGCGCGACCAAAGAAGCGCTTGAGGACGCTCCTGACCAAACCGACAGCACTGACGACGCAGACAGCCACGCAGCGCAGCAGCAAGCGACAGACCAGCACAGCGAGAGCAACGACGCCGACAACGACGACGACAACGAGGACGTGCTGGAACCCTGGGTTGAGTACACTCAGCGATCAACAAGGCGTGCTGAACAGCTCATGCAGCACTACCAAGTCGCAAAGTGGGAAAGGATTCGCAGACAGAGATCGCGGCGCATTGCGTCAAGGGTCGCTAACCATGACCCCACAAGATGGACGCGGCGCACACTCCACTGGCAACCGGCAGAGAATCCACGCCGACGCGGACAGCGACAGCACGGCAGACAGCGCAAGCACTGGGAAGACGACATCGTCAACTCCAACAAAGCAGCCCCGACCAACATCCAACGGCCACGCCGACTACAACAGGCCAGCTGAACGACATTAGTTGGGCCCGTGCGGCTCAAGACATCTTCATTTGGTCGACATTCGAACGGCATGCGCGCGACGTAACTGCAGAACGCCGACTTCCACATCGAGGACTTCCTCCCCCCTCTCCTCCTCTCCTCCCCCGCTTCCGTCCTAACTTTTTGATTGCCTCGCTGTTTATTTGCATGGCTGCGTGTATCTCATCGCTCATTGGCATGCTTGCGTGTAGCTCATCGATTAGGTTTCTGGACGCCACGGCCTCCCCACCAGGTCATAGGTCGGCCCGGACATTTGCCCGCATGGTGGCTCGCTCGCTCGCTCGCTGGCCCGCTGGTCTACTCAAGAGTGGTTCAGCCTTCTTGGTTGGCCATGTGTGATCATCTACGTTGGCCTGCAGCCTCGCACGTTGGTCTGTTTATGCAGCCCCGCGCTTCGCCACGCCTGTGGCGCGTCGACCTTTGGCGCCTGGTGCGACAAGGTCCAATTCAACCATCCTGGTGGCCTCGTCCCTGGGATGCCCGCGCGCTTGCTTGGCCAGTTGGCAGCTCCCGGAAGCTCCTGCAGCCTCAGCCCTCGGCGCGTTTCAGCGTCCCCCCGGCGGTAGTCCTGCAGCCGCCTGTGCGCGCGCTAGGTCAATTAGTTCCGCGCGTAGCCCAAGCTGATTCGTGACGCCGCCGGACGTATCCCCACCAGCCAAGTTCTTCTTGGCGCTCGCGCTCCTCTGAGCGGCAGTGAGGGCCGCGTCCTGTTTATCTCCCTCCCGCTCGTTCTTGTCCTCTTTTCGCCTTTCTTCCTCCCTGCGCTAATTTGGGGCTGCTGCTTGCGTGCCGTGCCCTGGACGCCGCCCGACGTTCTTTCGCCGCGGTCGCGATCAAAAAAGTATCCCCACCAGCCTATCCAGAAACGATGCAAAGCAAAGGCGGGTTGCCTCTCAGACTCTCTTCGGGTCTCCGGATGTCTATTGGAAGCCTTTTGGAAGCCTCTTGGAGCGTTTCGGGGGCCTCTTAGCGGTCCTGGAGGTCTCTTGGAGCGTCTTGGGTGCCTCGGGGAACCTCTTGGGGCCCTCTTGCAGCCCTCTTGGGGCGCTCTTGGAAGCTTCCGAAGCGCTCTTGGGGCCATCTTGGAGGACATCGATCAACGAAAGGGATGGTCGCACTTCGCGTCCCCTTCGGGAGCCCCAGTAATCCCCTCCTGGGCCCCTCTTGGGGCGCTTTTGGGCGCTCTTTGGGCCGTCTTGACGACCTCGTGGGCCCCTTCGGGAGCCCTCTTAGGCCGTCTTGGAGCCATCTTGAGGCCTCGGAAAGCTATCGGAAGCGAACGGGCGAGAATGCAAAACACATTGGCTTCCCTTGGCCGTTTGAACGGGTATTGGCCTCGTGGGGGCCACTCTGGAAGTCTCGGAGGCATCTTGGAGCCGTCTTGGAGCGTTCTTGGGGCTTCTTGGAGCATCTTGGGAACCATCTTGAGGCATATTGGGCTATCGTCTGCCATCTTGGAGATCATCTTGGGCTCTCGGAGACCCTCTTGGCGCCATCTTGGGCGAAGCAATGCCCTCTGACACCTCGCGGGCGCCCCGTCCAGGTCCAGGAGAGGAAAGAGTCAAGAAGGGAGGTGGAAGAGGGAACTCCCTAAACCACCTACGCCCAGTGGGCTGGCGGGATTGGCATGCAGGCGTCTCCGAAGCCTACTCCTCTGAGTGGCTAGGAGAGGGTGGATCGGCCCGTAGCATGGGCACGCCAGGCGTTTCCCTGCTCAATGGCTGTGCTGCACACTCGCACCGCCAGATATACAGAACAAGACTGGCCCGTAGTCATTTTGGCTCAAGAGCCATTGGTGCCCCTCCAGCTTGTGGTGAAGGCGGTGGTGGAAAACAGGCCCATCAGCCATGGCCGACTACTCCGCGGTCGCGGGGCTCCGGCTGGCCGCGGACGCTGGGGCCCCAGGGGCCAGCAGCACCGAGGCCCTCACCCAGGCGCCCGCCGGCCGAGGGAGGCTGCCGCGACGGGCGTGCGTCGTCGCCGTGTGCTGCGCTGCGGCGGGGGTGGCGCGGTGGTGCGCTGCAGGCGGGGGCCTGAGCGCGTGGGCCCGACCGCGGGGCCTCACAGAAGAAGAAGGTGCGAACAGACTGGACCAGCGCCATCGCAGCCTGCACCCCAATGTGACAGAGGATGTCGCCGGGATGGGGGCAACCGGGACCATCAACGACAGAGTCGCCGAGATTTTGACGCACGACTGGTCGCCAGTCAAGGGGAAGAATTGCTGGCGCGTCGGCTTCGGCAGCGGGCACTTCCCCGACGGCAGTACGAGCGAGGACCACGGGAACAACTGCACCCTGGACGTGTGTCTGAAAGCGTGCATGGAGAGCGATTTCTGCCACGGAATCACGGTGGAGGCAGGCAAGAACACGAGTGGCCCGTGCTGGCTGCTCCCGGAGCTGGTGCTCGACGAGTGCCAGGACGGACCCTCCTACGACACCTACAGGCGGGGCCCCATCCCAGACCGCGTCGCGCAGATCCAGGAGGTCTCTGGCTGGAGGCGCTATGAGGGCCTCAACTGTTACCCCGGCGCTGGCAGCTGGAACTTCCCAGGGATCACCGGCACTCACTTTCAGACCTACGCGGGGCGAAAGATCACCGTGAACGAGTGCATGATGCGCTGCGAGCAGGACCCGCTGTGCGAGGCCATAGTCGTGGCCCACCAGGACCGCGCGGCCTTCACCCCCTGCAAGCTGCGCCATCTGGTGGTGCCCGGGTTGTGCTCCAAGAACATGGCGTTCGACACTTGGATGATGGACCAGGGCCGCACCCTCGCCCCCGGCGTCGAGGAGCCCGCCGCAGCGATCGGGCGGGACAGGCTGCACGGCGTGCTCGACATGGTCCAGGGGGAGGGCTTCGACAAGATCGACCTGTCGAGGTGTGCGCTGGTCGGGGCGTCGGGGGTGATGAAGGGCTCGCACAAGGGCGCGGAGATCGATGGGCACACTGCCGTAATCCGGATCAACCGCCTCCCCAGGGGCGAGTATTACGCCGACTTCGGCGCAAAGACTGATTTTTTCTATGTCAACCACGAGTTGTCGGGGCAAGTCTCGTTGATGGGCGGTGAAAACGCCAAAGTGATCAAGTGCGCCGACGCCGTCGGTTGTCCCAAGGCCGGGATCATTGCCCGCGGGGACCTAGAGAGGTGCAAGCCCAGCGAGATGGCTTCCAAGTGGGGCCCCGACCATCCCTTGGTGGGCTGCACGCACACGAACATATCGAGGATGGTTGCCACGGGATTTCACACTCTACATGGAGCGTTGGCCACCACGGGCCTCCATGCGTTTTTCACGTTCCTACCTGTGTGTGACGAGCTCAACCTGTACGGTTTCGGAGGTTTAAGCACGGCAGACGGCCATGCGGAGTGGACCCAAGGACACAATCTCTTCCAGGAACACTTGATTCAGGACCACGTCATCAGCAGGCAGTGGGACTCGGTGCCGTGGAGGAACAAGTTCAGAGAGTTCGATTGGATGAAGAGGGTCATGGGAAAGGTGAGGAAGGTGGTCGGCACGGTGGCGTGAGCTCGAGCATGAATACTTGAGCGTCCTTATCCTCTCTGTACGACATATTTGCCCCCTCCCCCCTGGTCATTCCGCTCCAGACATTTTGTCTGTCGCTTCTGTTCGCCGATCAAGCAGCTTGGGCCGTGGGCCCAATGCATTAGCCCGACACAATACGCAGTGCGCCACAATATGAATTGGCACGCTGCACTCTGCCACTAAACGAACTGCTACAATGCAGAGCGTTCCACAATATAAGTCTTCAGCACCGATTCTTTGTACGTGCCGCAATACGAATGTGGCCACTGGGTGACATTCGCGAGCGAGCCACGTTTGCCGCGGAATAGTATTGGCACCGTACGGCCATAGCTAGGACACGTAGGCGCGAAGAAGGCGTGTTCCTGTGGCGCTCGCGGCCAAAGTGTTTGCTGCCGGCTGCCACGCCCGCCCTCTTGTGCGTTCCGCGCTGCTTCGAGGAGGAGACCTTCGTTCTCCTCTACAGCCTCCTTGCTTCCGCCACCTTGCTCCCCACTAATTATTCCCGCCCTGCCGTGTCAGTGGGAGGCCGTGGCGCAGAGGGCAAAGCCCGCTGGCCAACAGCGATCTCCTCGATTTTTCTGTTCAGCGGCCATGTAGAAAAAAAACAAAACAAGATTGGCGGCCTTGGCAGATCTCCGACGAATGCCTGCACCATATTGTGCCCGGTGAACTTCTAGGCCCGAGATTTGAGGCATGTGGATGGGAGGAGAAGCCGAGGATCCAATTCCAGAAGGACACTTATCAGGTTGAGGAGATGGGGTTGGGAGAAATGACCAGGTCATTCGTATTGTCGCGCATGGTGAAGGTGCTGATTGAACAGTTGAGTATTCACACACGCTACCATTGTTTATCGCATCCTCCAAGCCTTCTGGAGCTTGATCTGCATGGAAATTGTGCGGGCTTTCTACTTGAACTGAGTTGGGGCCCTTCGCTTTCATCTCGTTGGAAACGATGTTCCAGCTCATCGCGCTCATGCGTCTCTCCTTCATCGTCAGCAGCTCATCCTGAAGAACCCTGCTCTGCGCATCCCGGGCTGGGCCAGTGTTCTGGCATCACCTATGGGGTCCGATCGGCAGCGATGCTGCACCGCCAGTGTCGACGACTCATGCAAAAGGCGTGGCGCGACCCCAGAAGAAGGGAAGCGGACCCATGCATGATGGACGCATTATGGATTTGTTCTTCCGTATCAGGAGCGGGACGCAATACCGAACTTGCGGTGGCCCCGCAACCTCCCAAAATTTGCATGGACGCGAAGAAAATGTCGCAAGTGCTTTCCGTACCAGCAGCGGATCGCAATACTGAACCCGATGCGGAATGCACGATTCATTGGGCAATTGCCGAACCCTCGCGGCATTGCCCATGCCCCTGATCCATCCCCAGTGCTCGTCGCGCAAGCTCCGAATATTAACCACCAAGTGTGTTGTTGAGTTTGGAAGTCGAGTCCCAGTCCGACTGTTCATTGTTCAGTGGCCCTTACTTTCTTCCAATTTGGCAGCCGCAAACCTACGAATCTGAGCCAAAGTGTGCGTGCGTGCATTATCCAGCCGGCGCGCCGATAGGCGCATGGCTTCTGCACTGCACACGCTCGCTCCGCTCCCAGGTCACTCTCCGGGAACTTCGGTCGTCAGTACTCGGCCGCCCGCTGGAATCGGCGGCACACACGCACCAAGACGCAGAATTGTCGCAGGCCTGGAGAGTGACTCCAACACCAATATCGTCGGTGTGCCTCCACCGATGGAGGAAGATCCCGATCTCGGTGATGGTGGTAATATTATGGCTTCCAAGGTGGCCGAAATATTACCACCAACACCGCAATCTAGGATCATCTCCCCCCTGTGGTGACCACCCCCTGTGTTGGTGTTGGTGCCCATTCCCAGGCCTCCCAAATGGGGAACCCGGGAACAGGCACCCGGGAACCTTGGGAACGCGGTCGCCTGCCGAAGCCGGCGGCGCACGCTCGTCAAGTCTTTACACATCATCCGCGAGGACCCTTTGCGCAAGCACCGATCAGGGAAAACCAGTACTCCAGATTTCGTAATAAAGGGAGGGGGGTCTCGTTTCGGGGGGGGTCTCTTCCAGGCTATCTTGGAGGGCCTGGGGGGGTCTGGGGACGATGTTTTGGAGGGTTCTCCCACGGGGGGGTCTGAAATGGCTTGTCTTGGAGGGTCCAGACCCCCTTCCTTTTATTACGAAATCTGGAGTAGACACGTCCAGGGGTCGTCCTCGAATCTCGATCTTCCTTGATGCCGTCGCACGTGCTCTTGGCGACGCTCACACCTGCCGAGTCACTTGCCCCTCCCTCAGGCGGCGCCTCTCTCTCCAGCGGCGCCAGCATGCCCCTCCTTGGAGCGACATCGACCTTCGCCTCCTTCTCCTGGCCCCGAGAGGGACTTCACGCACCCTGGGTGCCGACCTCAGCTCTGGCTTCAGTTCCGCAGCGACCTCTAGCTCCAGCTGCCAGCTCACCGGTTCAACCTCGTTTTGGCAGTGATGATTCCAGTGTCAATTCCACATCTGAATGCCGGCTCCAGCTGCAACCTCGAGTTCCATCGTTTCCTGTTCATAAGGTCCAGATGTGTGTTGCCCATGTTGTTGTGTTGTACGTGCCTTGGCACGCACATTGACCTTGCAGATGTGCACACGGAGTGCTATCGTAATCCGGAATATCCCGACCTATCATCATCATGTCTTGCCGTCGACGAGATGACGCAGCCATCATCATCATCATCATCATCATCATCATCATCATCATCATCATCATCATCATCATCATCATCATCATCATCATCATATTCATCTTCATCTTCATCATCATCGTCATCATCATCATCATCATCAACTGATTCTCATCATCGTCATTACCATCAGCATCGTCATCGTCATCGTCATCTCCATCATCATCAGCATTACCATCACCGTCGTAATTCCAAGCATCATCACCACCATCACCATCACCGTAATCATCATCATCATCATCATCATCATCATCATCATCATCATCATCATCATCATCATCATCATCACCATCACCATCACCGTCATCGTCATCCTCAACATCATCATCCTCGTCGTCGTCGTCGTTATCATCATAATCCTCATCATCACCATCGTCAGTATCACCATCACTTGTTTCAGTAGCCGGGTTGGCTGAGGTTGTGCTGATTAGTTATGCTTCATCACGTAGTTCGGCGCGGCGAATGGTTCTCCAGCATTTAGCCATTGAAGCGAGTGGTTGTCAATGGCACCAGGCGGTACATGGCAACGATGCGGTATTCCTGCGATCGTATTGACATGGGCTATCTGGTCTGATCTTCCTTTTGGCCTAGTACAGTGCAGGGAGTTCACACTGAAGCAGGAGCTGGCCTTGCGGGAGACTGGGCTGCGAAATTTGCACGCGAGACGCTCTGACATCTTCCTCGTTCCGCCCAGTCCCTCCCATCGTTCCATCCGCGCTCTTCGAGTCCCCATCTCCCTTTTCGTGTCCCCTTTTCGTCCTCATCTTCTGCATCACCACGAACGTTTTTGGCATCATCGCTCGCATATTCCTCATCCCTCTCATCATCATCATCATCAGCATCATCATCCTCATCATCTTCGTCATCATGTTCATCACCATGTGCATCATCATCACCACAATCACCATGATGATGATCATCATCATCAACATCATCAGCATCATCCACATCAGCATCAGCACCAGCACCAGCATCAGCAGCAGTAGCATCCTCATCGTCATCACCATCATCATCATAATTCCCAGCATTCCCATCAGCATCTTCATTATCTTCCTGCTCCTCATTCTCACTCCCCCCCTCCACTTCCTCTCTCTTCCCCTCTCCCCATCCGCCCTCCACTCCCCCCCCCTCTGCTTCCCCTTTTCGCTTCCCCACTTTGTTTCCTCTTCAGTGTCGCTCCTCCCCGATTCCCTCCCCCCTCCTCCTTCCCCTCCCCTGGGGGGGGGACTGTCAGGATGGCCCCGGCACATGTGGCTTTCACGCACGCGCGAGGATGGTGGCATTCAGGGGCTTTCTGGCGGGGCGCGGCTTCGATGTTGGCTTCGGCGCCCTCCACCAATGTGTCTGTCCTCTTTCTCCTTCGCTTCCCTACTCCTTCTCCTTCTCCCTATTCCCCCTCCCCTCCTCTCTGCCTCCTAGTGATGCGACTCCCTGCTCCTGTCCTAGTCGGCCTCCCCCGTGTGCCTTGTTCCTCCTCTTCCTCACCAGCTTACTCCATATTCCTACATCTTAGTCCTCCGCTTGGTTTTCCCTCTCCGCACATCTGCAGGCGCGCCGCGGGCGGAGGGCGCGGGAGCCCCCCGGACAACCGTGGGACACCATCTCCGTTTACGGGGCGGGGGCAGAGCTGCACACCAGGCCCGCCGGGGCCACGGTTTGCGGCGGCCTATAGGGCCCGCCGGGGCCACGGTTTGCGGCGGCAGCGCCCGCCTGGGCCACGGTGTGCATCGGCCCGAGGCTTGGGGCCCGCCGGGGCCATGGCTTGTGGTGGGCCCGGGGGTTCGCCGGGGCCACGGTTTGCAGCGGCCCGGGGCGTGCTGGGGCCACGGTTGGAGTTTGTTTTTTGAGATTCGGGCAGGTTTACTTGCATGGCGTTTCCACCCCTGCCTCCGCAACTCGTCCATTCCAGCATTCAACTTTCCACATCCACCTCCGCGTCCACCTATCGACCTCCAGCCTCCGCTGCTTATAGCACCAGCGGACGTGAACACCCACCCCCGCACATGAGGGCTCTGGCCTGCCCGCGCCGGCCTTCCAGGCCCCGCCGCCCTTGTGGACCTTGGCGCGCTCCGTTCTGCTCTGTCAGCAACGTCGCATGCGAACCGGTGAGCTGTCCGGTTCACTGGGGCCCCAGTTGCGCCAACGTCAGTGCCGACGCGCATTGACGCCAGCATCAACGCCTGCGCCTGCGCCGGCACCTGCGAGAGCACCAACTCCAGGGCGTGCACCAGTGCCGACGTCAGCACCAACGCCGGCGCCTACGCTGGCACCAACGGCGGCGCCTGCCCCAGCACCGACACCAGGCCGCAGCGCACCGAGTATCTGCCCAGCCAACTGGTGCACACCAGCGCTAGCACCAAGGCCGGCGCCTTCGCCATCGCCGACGCCAGCACCGACACCAGCATCATCGCCTACGCCTACGCTGGCACCAGCGCCAGCGCCCACGCCAGCAGCAACGTCAGCGCCTACGCCAGCACCAGCACCTGCGCCTACGAGGGCACCAGCGCAAGCGCCTACATCGACACCAGCTCTGGCGCCAGCACGGGCGATAGCCGCTAGCGCCTCTGCACCAACGCCGACGCCATCGCCACGCCCAGCACACCGGTGAGCTGCGCCGATCACCGGTGTTCCAGGAATTAACGCTTGCGCCTTCGTCAGCGCCGTCGCCTTCACCGACGCCCGCATCACCGTCTGCGCCCGCGCCGGCACCAACGCAAGTGCCCACACCAGCGTCGACGCCAGGACCGACGCCAGTTCGAGCGCCAGCGCCCACACCAGCGCCGACGCCACCACCGACGCCAGCGCACCGGTGAGCTGCCCAGCTAACCAGTGTTCCAGCTACACCATCCCCCCCCCATGCGGCCAGTGCCAACGCCACGGCTGATACCAGCAGCCCCACTTTCAGCCCTAATGCCCTACTACAAATCGGGAATCGAACAACTCCTGCGTCCCACCCTTCGCCGTGCGATAGCGGAGGGCCCAGCACGCCAGAAATCGCGTATCGGCGGGTAACACGACGTCCCCAGCGGCGCACCGCGCAGCAGCACCAGTGCAATGAGCAGCAACAGGGCGAGCAACACGACGATGAGCAGCAGCGCCACGTACAGCAGTCCTGGAGCCACCAGTTTCGACTTCATACCAAGGCCAGCACCAATGCCAGCGCCTCCACCAACGCTGAAGCCATCACCAACTCTGGCGCTTACGCCATAACCGATGCCAGCACCGACGCCAGAACCAATGCTGGTGCCTTCGCCACCAGCGACGCCAGCACCGACGCCATCACCAGCGACGGCGCCCTCGCCGGCACAGCTGCCAGCGCTTACGCCATCATCGACGCCAGCACGAATGTCTGATCCAAAATTGGCGCCTGTGCCAGCGCCGACGCCAGCACAAACGCTTGCGTCAACGCCTGCGCCTACACTGGCACTAATGCCAGCGCCTTCACCAGCGCCGACACCAGCACCGACGCCAGCACCGCTGCCAGCACCGCTGCCAGCACCAGCATCAGGGCCTACACCAGCACCGACGCCAGCACGGACGCCAGCACCAACGCTGGCGCCTATGCCAGCTCCGAGGCCAGCACCAGCGCCAGAATCAACTCCAGCACAAGCGACGGTGCCAACGTCAGCGCCTTCACCGGCGCCGACTTCAGCACCGACGACGGCTTCGATGTCACCATGGCTGCAGGAGCACCACAGCGACGTCCACGGCCAGCGCCACTGCGAGCTTCATGCCAACAGCTAGCTGCCGTGGGGGCAGGCGCTGCGCAGTTCCGCGGCAGCACGGCGACTTCCTCGGCCAGCGCTGACACTGGCCGATGGTGGTGGTGCAGTGCTCAGTTCCTGTCAATCCTAGGCTCGCTCGAGACCTGACGAAGGGACCCTCCGGGGCCCTGAGATCTCACCTCTGGGCCCTCCAGCCCCACGATCAGGCCCACCGGGCCTCTCACGAGAAAGCTTGCTCGGTTTCCCACGCGCTCCCCCAGGCGCGATCCTCAAGCAAGCTTGTGCCCAAAACGGCAGCGGAGCAGAGGCCAAGACACGTGAAGATCAGTAGGATCAACACTCCCGAAGATTAAATGTTGCCTCTGCTCACGATGTCGGGCGACATCTCATCGATCTCCTCCTAGCCTAGCAGTCATCGGCCCTGCGGCTGCGGCTGCGAACGGATGGTCCCAAGCCCTGGGACGGAGGTGACGGAGTCAGCTGGTACCAGCTGCCCATGGACTGGTCGTCATCTGCAGACTTCTCGACAGTCGTGATCTTCAGAGCACGATCAAACAGGTCCTGCCTGTTCTCTGGGTGGTCATCGTCGAGCATCTCGGCCTGCAGACCACACTCCTCCACCAGGTAGCGGAGCACCTTGTCGCGCCGCAGTGGAAAACTCGTCAGGCTCTCGCAAACACAGAGCCCGATGTCCTCGATCCCGTTGTGGAAGTCGGTCTCCTTGGGCAGGCGCAGGGTTCGCGCTGGCTGGTCGACGCCACTCCGACCCGACGCCTGACCGCCTGAGCCCTGGGTCTTGGAGCCCTCCGCATCGGACGTGAACTGGTCCCAGGCCGGGAGGCGGAACGAGTTCACCACGAGCGAACCTCCCTCTGGAGCAGGCGGCACCTGGTCCTGGGCCAGCGCCATCTGGCACAGGCTCTCCAGCACCTTCACACGGTCGAAGATCCGGTCCTCGATGGCCGCCGGGGTATGGATCGTAATGTTCCCCGTGCTCGCGTAGTGCGTCATGGTCACCTGAGCCCTGGCGTCCTTGCCCGTCAACCGGTCGTCCAGGCAGACGGCGCGCGCCTGAACCTTGAAGCGGTTGCTGGAGCCCTCGATGGCCCCCTCTGCCACTTCGGCGATGCTCTCCATGAAGCTCCGGACCCCCTTTGGATTATTCTTCGCCTCGACCTTCACCATCCGGTGGTGGCAGATTGCGTGCGGTAATTTGCTTCCGTAGAGAGCGCTCGGCGGAGGCTTGAGCCAGAACGCTGCTCTCGTCGGCCAATTGATAGAGTCCACTCCGAATACAGCTTTGAGAAGGTCCGCGGGTTCCGCCTTATCTTTTGTGAGACAGTCGGCAAGCAGGAGCGAAGTCAGACCCCATCTCAACGTGGCACCAATCCTTCTCAGGCTCTCTTTACTGATAGCGATGTCTACGGCACAGCGCTTGTCATCGATGCCACATGGACTTCCCATCTTGATCACATTGTCGTATATACTCTTACAGTCGATCACTGCCAGGCTCTGGAACTTTTCGAGATACCTAGACCTGTCTCCGAGAGAGAAGCCTCTGAAGAACCCGATCGCGAAGAAACACATGGCCACTCCAAATGCCCGACCCCGTCCGTCATGACCGAAGACTCCCCAGCCAGAGTAGACTTCACCACCCTCTTCACCCGATAGCTCCTCCAGATCATCGGTCTCCACGGCGCCACTAGACCCTTCGCCATGTCCCGATTCGTGACCCCGATGATGTAGCCCCCCTGGGTGTTTCCCATGTTAGACACCTCCACCGACGAGTAGTCCGAATGAAGAACGAAAGTGAGCTTTTCGATGGGTATCGATGGATAGCGGATTTTCAGATCGGCGAACTGCTGGGCCCGTCGGGCCAACATGTTTCCTCTCCGAAGATCACCTACCGCAGGATTCGGCACCTTCTGTTGATCCGAACTCACGAGGATACTGAGATCAGGACGAGTCTGAGCGGCAAGCCAATTACCACGCTGGTTAAGGGAGATGAAGTCTTTGACCTCTGACGGTATGGCGAGGGCATCTGCGCCAGCGTGCCGGCGTGTCGGCACCCGCTCCATCTCCTCATTGGCGTACCGGCGCTGAGACTGCACGATGGTGTAGTCGGAGAGCTGCTGCAGCTTCGAGCCAACGAACTCGCCCTCCGGGTCGTTCCACTTCCGGCATGGAAATTTCGCCTTCAGCTTGGCGATGGCCTGAACCCACTTCGCGCCTCTTCCTCCTCCTCCTCCTCCTCCCCCTCATGCTCCTCCCCCTCCTCCTCCTCCTCCCCCTCCTCCCTCTCTTCCTCCGCCTCCTCCTCCTTCGCCTTGCCTCCTCCGCCTCCTCGTTTTCCTCATCCTCCTCCTCCTCCTCCTCCTCCTCCTCCTCCTCCTCCTCCTCTTCCTCCTCCCTCCCCCTCCTCCTCCTCCTCCTCCTTCTCCTCCTGCTACTCCTCCTCCCCCTCCTCCTCCTCCACCTCATAGGTGGACACCATCATCATCAACATCATCATCATCACCACCACCATCATCATCATCATCATCATCATCATCATCATCATCATCATCATCATCATCATCATCATCATCATCATCATCATCATCATCATCATCATCATCATCATCATCATCATCATCATCATCATCATCATCATCATCATCATCATCATCAACATCAACATCAACATCAACAGCATCATCATCACAATCATCATCACCACCATCATCGGGACACCAGCAACATCATCTTCATTATCATCATCAGCGTCATCATCATCATCATCATCATCATCATCATCGTCGTCGTCGTCGTCGTCGTCGTCGTCGTCGTCGTCGTCGTCGTCGTCGTCGTCGTCGTCGTCGTCGTCGCCGTCATCATCATCATCATCATCATCTCATCATCGACATCATCATGATCATCAACATCATCGTCGGGGCACCACCATCATCATCATCATCATCATCATCATCATCATCATCATCATCATCATCATCATCATCATCGTGGCTTGGCACCCGTGGCCCCCGCCCCCCCCCCGCAGCCATCTTGCCTGCCGTCGGGCGCCGCGCCCGTCGCCATAGCCCCCACGCCAGCTGCCCGCCGCGGGCGCTCGCGAACCCAGGAGCGCAGGCCGCGCTCCCCCGCCTGGCACCGCCGCGAGCGGCGGCAGCGAGCGCAGGCGAGGGCCGCCGTGCGCTTCGTTGCCGCTGGCGCGCTCCTGGCAGGCCATCACGGAGAGCGTCCTCGTGCGGCTGACGCCGCGATGGCCGCCCCACCGCCGTGGAGGGCCTCCGCAGGCGAGCCGTGGCCATGCGTGGCGACCCGTGCCTGCGGTTTCCGCACCAATGACAGCACGACGACGACGTGCTACAAGTGCGGCCGTGACAGGCAGGGCCACCCCTCAAAGGCAGACGACAGCGAGACCAGCAGCGGCAAGGGTCGCCCCCGCTCGGCCTCTGCCTCGCGTCGCCGCAGTACCACTTCTGGCACTGGTGCTCCTGCTGAGGCTCCTCCCTCGGCCGCCCCCGCTGCCAGCCCTGCCTTGCAGCGAGCTCGCCAGGGACTGCTCGCTTTGCAGAACCTCCAGTATGCTGCCGATCATCCCTTGGTCATCGCAGCCCGTGAAGACCTGGCGCACTTGGAGGACGAGGAGCGCAGGGCCCGCCAGAGCTCCTCTGCGCCCTGCAGTCAAAGCTGGCCGACGCCAAGGCCGACTTGGGCCAGACGGAGGAGGCCGTCGGCCTGGCCTCAGCTGGGGTGGAGCGCCTCACGGCCCTGGCGGAGCAGCGCCGCTCCGAGGTCCAGGTCTTTGAGGCAGAGCTGGCTGAGGCGCGCCGTGCTGTCGCTGCCACTGCCGCCCCCGCGGGTGTGGACCTGGCTGGCCTCGCGCCCCAGATGGTCGGCTTCCAGGCGCTCCTCGGCACGGCCCAGACCAACGTCGCCAACGGCAAGGGGGTCTAGCTGCTCGAGGCCATCAACAAGCAGGTGCTGGCCATGGGTGCCGCGTTCCCTATGGAGGCACTCCAGAGCGCCCTGGCGGCGCAGGGCACCTGCCGGTGCACCGGCCAGCTCCGCCCCTGCCGCGCTCAGATCCGCAGCCGCGGAGGCAGGTGCTGCAGTTGGTGTCCCGCGTGCTGTGGCGCCCGCCCCCGCCGCCGCTGCTTCTGCCCCGGGCTCGCCCAGCGTCGGAGCCGCTTTTCGTCCCCCTGGCTACGCTGCGGCCCGCTCTGGGAAGACTTCGGGATGGAAGCCCCCGCGTAGACGTGGCAGGCGTGAAGCCGCTCGTCGAGACGCAGTTTTGGTGACTTACAACGGCTCATCGTGGCGATTCTGCCGTGAATGTTTGACTGCGTGAAATTATGGCATCTCGGCCGTCGCTGCTCAGGAGCTTCGCATCGATGGGGATGACGTGCTTCGAGCACAGGGATGGGCAGCTAGCGCTGGTTGGCATGCCATTATCTCTCCTTGCCGCCGTCTGGAGTCTGGGCGGCCGTCCGCCGGGGTCGGACTCCTCTTCGGGCAGCACGTCGGCGTCGCTGCACTTCCTGGGGGCGGTGCCACTGGCGTTTCGACTTGACCGGACTTCTGTGTGGCTTGCCATGCGGGCTTCGGGATCAAAGGTGGCTTGATTCTCGTCGCCGCCTACTTGAAGGTCGGGTTCTGGGCGACCACGAACACGGGCGGGCTCTACGACATTGCGCTGGCGCTTCGTGGGTGGAATCGCCCATTTGCATTGGCGGCTGATTTCAACCGCGACCGCTCGGACCTGGACGACATCGGTTTCTCGAGCTACATTCCTGCTCGCGCGGTTGCTTGCGCGCGTGCGATCCTGGAGCGAACTTGTCGCAGTGCCTTTGGGAAGTATACTCTAACATTGACTACTGGCTGGTCAGACTCTCGCTGGCGGGCCCGTTCTCGGCCCCGCGGCCTGTCCCTGGCTGGCCCACTGCGCCGCGCTACCCCGTGATGACGTCCCTGGCGGCAAAGGCCATGGCCGTGATGTTCGCGGCCCTCGCTGGGCCTCGCGCTTTCCCTCGCCATGCCCCTCCCGGCGACGCTGTGGTGGTGCGCGACACGGATCATGCACGTCTCATCGAGTCTGACGTGGGGCTGGGAGGTGGCGCTGCCCCAGCGGCAGCTCAAATTCGGTTGAATGGTCTATGCGCCGCCTTCGTGGAGTCGGCGGAGCACGAGCTAATCTACACCTACGGCCTGGAGCAGGACGCCCGCCGTTACTTGGGTCGAGCTGAGCGAGCTGCGCGCCGCTGGCGCCAGGCTGGAGGCCCCCCTGCTGGTCCGCGCCCCGCTGCGCCGCCCGATGCGCGTCGAGTTCGTCGGCTGGCCCGAGCTTCCGCTGACTGTCTGCGTGCTGCTCCGGTCGGGCCTGGTGCGCTTCGACGACTCGAGCGTCTTGCTTCGCTTGGAGCTGAGCGCGCCTATGCAGGCGCTGACTGCCGTCGCGTGGTTCACCTGCTAAGGTCACTGCCCCCTACTTTACGTGGCCTCCCCGAGGCGCTGATGACGATGCTTTCGCGCGTTGGCATGACCAACAATACTCCTACGTACTGGCGATGGGGGATCCTTTCACATCCCCTCCTGCGGGAGGGAGGCCGACGACGTCGGCGCAGGGCCGCAGGGGGCCCTCGAGCCGCTGCCGGCTGCGTGGATGTCCGAGAGCGCTGGTTGGCACCCGAGATCGCCAACCGTGCCCGGGCGGACTTCCTCTCCAGAGCGGGGCGAAAGTGGTAGAGAGGCGCCGCCGCCCGTGAGAGGTCGGCGCGGTGAGGGCCCCCTTATTTTCCCTGCACCCGCGGTTTATCACATGGATGCTTGCCCCGCGGTGGATCTCGCTGATTTGCGGCAAGTTGCTTGTGATGTGTTTCATGTCATCTCTTCTTGGCTCGCGGACTTCGCCTAGCGTCAGGAGGTCCTCGCAGCGCGGCAGCGGCGCATGGCGCTCGCAGAATGGGCATCTGACTGCGAGGCGGGTCGCATCCAGCCGCTTTTCTCTGTCGCGAGGCCTCTCGGCAGTTCCCACTTCCACCTAAGAAGGAACAATGGCGACACGTCGGCGGCTCAGCATGTGACGGATGATCAGATGGACGGCTAGGCCCGCATTTGGAAGGCACCCCCCGTTTCGAGCTGCCCCACTCTCTCGAGCAGGTCGACGGCTTCGGTTGCGGCGTGGACCACTAAGACACTCGGCATCAGGCTGACTTCAAGGACACCGCCTCCATCTACGCCGACATCCAGAGGCTACCCGAGGCCGCAGTGCCTGTGCCGCGAATTGCCGACCTACGTCATGCGGCGAAGAGCTTTCGCTGGGGCACTGGACAGGGTGCCGGCAAGCTTGCTCCTCGCTGGGTCTCTTTGCTGAGCGACGCCCCGCTCTCCCTGCTCCTACATCGCGCGGTTGGCTGAGCATTGGGGGCGGTGGCCCACTCAGACGATGGTCGTTCACATCATGCTACTGGCGAAACCGAACGGCGGGTGGCGCACCATCGCGCACTTGACGGTGGCCTACCGCATCTGGACTCAGCGTCGGGGTCAACAGCTACGGGACTGGCTCCTGGCCAATGATCTGCCCTACTTCGCCCTGGCAGTGGGCAGTGCTCCCCTTCGCTCCGAGACGGACCTAGCGAGCGACCTCGGCGTCGCAACTGCCATCGGGTATATTGAGAAGTGTTTCGTCCGCATCCAGTGGGCCTCTTCTGGTGGAGGTTGCCAGGCGCCACGACTCCCCTCGGCAGCTGCTGGGGCGTGCCCTTGCCGCGGCCTTGGTCCAGCTCGCCATGATTACGGCGCTCGACGAATACTTGCTGCACGCCAGCGTCATGGCCAGGACAGTTGCTGGAACCTCGCACGCCCCGGGCGTTTTCGCCGACGATCTCGCGGTGCAGGTTCTGGCCCCTCTTCAGTTTATTGTTGGACAGGCAGTGGGCATTCTCGCCCTACCCTGTGACTCACTGCAGGATTCGGGCCTCTCGGTTGCCAAGTGCAAGGCCATGCTCACGGGGCCTCGCGACCACGCGGCCACCCGTGTCGCTTGGGGGCCCCGAAGATTTGGATTCCGTTCTAGGTCTTGGCTTGAGGTTATTGGGCTGGAGGCCGGAGCGGACAAGCCCGTGCGGTCGCGTGTCCTTCGCCGTTGCGTGGGAGCTGTCTCCAAGCGAGTGCGTCACTTTCAGAGGCTCTTGGCTTTGGGGTCCAAGAACCGAAAGGTTGCGAGGGCCGCTGTGGGGCCTGCTGTCACCTATGTCCTTGGCATGTTGGGAGCTGCCCCCCACATCGTGAAGCGCATGATGAGACAAGCCAAATTCGGATGGGACTCTTTACCTGGTGGCGCTTCTCATTGGATTGCCTCGCGGCTTGCCCCGTCACCTGACATGCAACCTTCGTGCGTTTCAGTCGTTTGCCCTATTCACAACTTGGCTGCGTTGACGGCATCTCGCGATGCTCGTCATCAGGGCACGCATGTTGCTTGGCAATCGCAGTCCCGCAGGGCTGCCATGGGAAAGGAGCAGGATCGTTGGCGTTTGGTCGCTGGCCCAGTCGGCGCTTTCTCGAGATCACTGCTGCCCCTGGAGTGGACATGTTCTTCAGCGCTTCTTTCTCGGACCAAGTCTGGCGAGAAGCTTGATTTGCGCACTGTTGCACCGACCGTTGTTCGGTGGCTTGCGGATCAGGGTTTGAAGCGGTTGGCTGGTTGCAATGGTCTAAGCGTGCGGATGTCATTCCTGAGGCCCCTGGCCCCAGTCACATGGACCCTGCTGGATGCTGGATCGCTTCTGTTCGTGGTCTCCTTCATGCGGGGCAACAGGCGCAGAGATGGCTCCTCGATGCCGTTGCTAAGACTGCTATTCGTGCCGCGGCTTTGGGATTTCACTTCTCGTAGCAACGGCTATATCAGTACGCTTACGCGGCCTCCCCCTATTGCCTCGTGTGTGGTATTGAGATCAGGACTTTGCATCGTCGGCATTGGCACTGCCCTTGTCTTCGCGAGTTTCGTGAACACGCAGTGGACTCTGAAGTCTTGGAGCTTGCGCGCGGGACGGCTCCTGGTGACTTATTGTTTTCTCGAGGCTTGTTTCCAAGTTATGGTCTTCCTGCGCTCCTGCCAAGGGGTGATTCTGGACACTGGCACTACGACAGGACCGCTCGCTCCGAGCCTTTGGTGACCGGTGACGTCTTTACAGATGGGTCCTGCAAGAAGTTGCTACACTGGGATGCCGCGTCTCGTGCAGGCTGGGGCTTTGTGGTCGTGGGCGATCGCACCTACTCTGGCGCAGTCTTTGGCGCCCTTCCTGGGCCGCGTCAGACCTCAGGCCGAGTCAAGCTTCACGCGACTACTTACCTCTCATCGAAGGCTTCCGTCGAGGCCAGCGGTGGTGCGCGAACCCTTGGAGGGAGAACGAGGACCTCTGGAAGTCGCTGTACCATCGTATTGCAGATTGTGGAGGCGCGAGCTGGGCTGGCGAGACGGCACCAATTATGTTCAGGTGCGTGGAGGGCCACCAGAATACCGACTGCTGGGATAAGCGCTGCAATGATCTCGCCGATCAGGCAGCGAAGCGAGGACGACGGCCACACGACGTTCCACAGGCCGTCGTGGGCAGGCATTCGTTGGCCTTCTTGAAGACCAGGCAGGGGCGACGTGGATTGGCACTGCCTCGAGGCCTCCGTGCGCGGGGTTGGCGCCGCCCGATCGAGTCGACCCTCCTCGGCGTCGCAGCGCGGAGCTGTGCCGCAGCTGGGCCGCTCACGGCGCTGCTCCTCGCGCGCCTGCAGCCTGTTGCGCGGCCCGCGCCCGCGGCGGGCCTGCTGCGCGGGAGGCGGCGGCGCCCCCGCCGCCGAGGGGGGGGCCCGTGGTGCACCCCCACAGGGTGCGGAGACGTGGACAACAGTTCGCCTGTGAGCGCTGCCAGGCTTTCGCCTTGTCCGCCCGAGGTGCGAGGGCCCTCAGGCTCCGCGCGCGTAGAGCAGCCGAGGAGGCGGCCCTCTGGGGCCAAGAGGGTTTTTCGCCCCAGACGAATGAACGCCCCCTTGAGGCCCCTCCTCTCGAGGCCGATGATGTATTGGAGGGTTCGGGGGGTCCGCCGCCATCGGATCATGGGGCCCTTGGGCGGCAGCTGGCTTTCTAGGGGGTTGGGTTTCAGACGGATGAGGACAGGATGGGTGATCAGTTGGAGGAGGGCTGCAGGCAGGCCAAGCAGGCGCGCTCGGAGTCGTCGGACCCCCCCCCCCACCCTTCCTCCCCCACCCGCCGCCCCTGGAGCCAGTCTGGAGAAGGACAGTCGCGATGGGGTGGCCCTGGAGGGCCCGCGCCCGAAGGCGCCGCGTTTGGACCCGGGCCCCCAGGTTTCGGCTGGTGAGCCTCCTGCCCCCAGTCGGGTGGGGGGGCCTTCCGCCCCTCAAGCGCCCCAGGACCGCTGGCGAGCCTGCGGAGCCCGACTCCTGGGTTGCTCGGGGCGCCTCGCCCCCTGACCGTCCCCTCCCCGCTCAAGGCCCCGCAGGGCTTTCCAGTGCTCGAGGGCACTGTGTCGTCCTTGCTGGGGCTACCCTTGCATTCTGTCGGCGGTGCGGCGCTCGGGCCCAGCCGTCGGCCCCGCGCTCGCGGCTCTGGGGCCGCTGCTCGAGCGGGGCAGAGATCTTCTTTCTGGGGAGTGGAAGGGACATCCCCGTCCACCCCTCGCCTCGGATGACGCCACTTTCCCGCTTCGTCTTCGGCGACCCGCTTGCGTTTCATCCTGTCTCTCGTCCAGCTGCGTTCGCTCTTCTTTACGCCTCGTCTTTGCCGTGCCTTGTCCTGTCTCGGCGCGCTCGGATCTCTTCGGGTTGGCTTCCTCCACCTCCACCTCGTCCTTCTCCACCCACCCCATCCTCCTTCCCCTCCTTCTTCTCCTCCTCCTCCTCCCCCCCTCCTCCTCCTCCTCTTCCTCCTCCTCCTCTTCCTCCTCCTCTTCCTTCCCCTCCTCCTCCTCCTCTTTTCAACCTCCCCCTCCTCCTCCTTCTCCTCCTCCTCCTCCTCCTCCTCTCCTCCTTCCTCCTCCTCCTCCTCCTCCTCCTCCTCCTCCTCCTCTTCCTTTCCTCCTCCTCCCCCTTCTCTTCTCCCCTCCTCCTCCCTCCTTCTCCTCCTCCTCCTCCTCCTCCTCCTCATCCCCCCCCTCCTCTTCCTCCAACCTCCCCTCCTCCTGTTCTCCTCCTTCTCCTCCTCCTCCTCCATCGCCTCCTCCCTCCTCTCTCCTCGTCAGTTCCTCCCACTTCTCCTCCTCCTTTTCCTTCCCCTCTCTTCTTCCTCCTCCTCCCTCCTCCTCCTCCTCCTCCTCCTCCTCCTCCTCCTCTCCTCCTCTTCCTCTCTTCTCCTCCTCCTCCTCCTCCTCCTCCTCCTCCTCTCTCCTCTCCTCCTCCTCCCTCCTCCTCCTCTCTCCCCGTCCGTCGTTCACCACGTCCTCATCCCTCTCCTCCCACCCTCCTCCTCCTCCTTCCTCCTCCTCCTCCTCCTCCTCCTCCTCCTCCGCCTCCTCCTCCTCCTCCTCCTCCTCCTCCTCCTCCTCCTCCTCCTCCTCCTCCTCCTCCTCCTCCTCCTCCCCCTCTTCTTTCACCTCCTCCTCCTCGTTTTTCCTCATCTTCTCCTTCTTCCTCCTTCCTCCCTTCTCTCCTCCTCCTCCTCCACTCCTCCTCCTCCTCCTCCTCCTCCTCCTCCTCCTCCTCCTCCTCCTCCTCCTCCTCCTCCTCCCTCCTCCTCACTCCTCCTCCCCTTCTCGCTCCTCCTCCTACCTCCTCCTCCTTCCTCCTCCTCCTCCTCTCCTCCTCCGCCTCCTCCTCCTCCTCCTCCTCCTCCTCCTCCTCTTCCTCGTCCGTCCGTATTGATTTTGTGCCCGAGGGCCTCGCTGCCCGCTGCCCCCCCCCCCCCCCGCGGCGCGCGCGACCCCCTGGGCGCCATATGGCGCTGCCGCCGGGGCAGCCGGCGCCCTTGCTGCAGCGGAGCCGCGCGAGCGTGGTGCCGCCGCTCCCGCTCCCGCTGCGCGGGCTGCGGGCGGCGCTGCCTGCCTTCCACGAGGATTCAGTCGGGCACGTCACCCTGCAGGGGAATGCCCGCAAAGGGTAAGAAAAGAATCTGGGGACGAATGTTTGACACTATTTGACCTCTTGAGCATGCTTTGCCCACTCTTGATTGTCCCGCCAGAACCCTTCCTGCAGGAGGGCGTGCCCGACCTAACGCGAGGACCCCTCGGCGGAACCCTTCGCGGAGACCGCCGCCTTCCCCCACTTCGGCCGCCGGCCGCCACTGCTCCTCGGCGCCGCCGATGCTGCGGCGCGGGCGCCGCCCGCGCCAGGCGGCCCTGGCGGCGGCGCCGCCGAGCCCGTCGCGGGGGCCGCCGAGCCCAGCGCAGCGGCGGCCGCCCCCCTGCGGGTGGGAGTCGTTTGCAGCGGTGTCCGGCGGTTCAAAAGCAAGGGCGCCCTCGAGGGCGCGAAGTTACTCGCGCTTCGCGGTTCGGCTCTGATTCCTCATCCTCCTCGTCTCCCCTGGGAGGCGACGCGAGAGCGCGAAGTTATTCGCACTTCGCGCTTCGCGCAGGGCGAAGCGCGAAGTTGGGAGCCCTTGAAAAGTCAGAGGATCGGGGGTGGACAGAACCTCCACCCTGACACGTCGATCAGTGAATTGTTGGTTTCCGGTTCTCGAGAGTGCGCCGCGGCCTTCGTTTTCCAGACTTGCGCCCGCCAGGTTTTGGATCCGAGGTCGTTTTCACTTAACCACGCTTTACTGAATGGGGGTCCTGTCCATCCCCGAGAGGATGAAGAGGTGCTCATACCGCAGTACCCTTCGGCCGTTTGCCCCGTCTTGGGCCTCCTGGGCGGCCCTCGTCCCAACCGCTCTATTCGCCCCGAGATCCTGGTCTGAACGCACCCTGGGAGAGGTCCAGGGAGCATCTGTATCGGAACCTTTTCGTTCCCCCATCCAAAGGATGGGGTCCTCAGGGGTGGGGTCCTGAGGACGAGGTGCCTCAAGCAGTGCAGATCAACCCTGGGATCCCTTCCTTCGAAGAAGAGAACGGCAGAAACACAAACTTGTGGCGCTCCGCGCAGATGTCTTGGAGCAGCGGCGTTCCTCCCCTGGGCGACGCCTCGGGCGCCGACCCTGGCGCGCGGAGCGCGCCAGGGCGAGGGATCCAGGGGAGGTCCAAGAAATCCGCGCGGAGCGCCAAAAGTTTATGTTTACGCACATGTTCCCCCTTCTGCTTCGGGATGGGTTCCTGTGGACGAGGTGCCTTAAGCAGTACAGATCTGCCCCTGGGTTCCTTCCTGTCCTCAGGATCCTCTCCGCTCCTCGGGACCCTGTCTTTTGAACCGCCGAGGTGTCAAGTCCAGCCTGCCCCCCCACCCGGTGAACGTCGTCTCGGGGCTGATGGCCTACCTCTCGGCGGCGGCCCCCGGCTCGCGCGTGCTGGGCTTCCGAAGCGGCCCCAAGGGCTTCTTGGCCGGGCGGTGCCGGGAGCTCTCCTCAGAGGACCGGCGCAATCGAAACTGATAGTTACGAACATCGTGGAAACGCAGGGTTCGAGTACGCCAGACCTCGGGTTTGCCGACGCTTCATGACGAGCGCGTCCTGTGGAGGTTGACGGTCCCGTTTTCGTGGGGTGTCCGCAGCGGGAGGTCGCGTCAGATTTCAGGTTGGGTCTTGTCATGTTCAGGGTGGCCCCGTCTGGCCGACCAGAGTCCCCCGAACCCGAGTCTTACGTCTTCCCGAGAAAAGAATTGGGGCAAGGCGTCCTGGCTTGCGATCGACATAGGTACGAAACTCATCGGGGCAAATCAAGCAGTGGCGAGGCGTCCTGGCTTGCCTATAGGCGCACCAGATATTGTTCTAAGAACATCGTGTGGTTCGCACGCAACGTTTTTAGAATATGTCTGACTGGTTTTTTTGTTTTAGCACATCGACGCTACGTTCTAAGAACACTGTGTTCTGTTATTGTGACATGTCTGGGTTCCTGGAACCTGTCGTTGTAGGCATATAGGAATGCTAGGACGGCTGGTCCCGGCTCAAGCAAAGACAGCAGTTCCTGCCCATCTTCAGCAGGAATCGCGTTCTGTGTCGCCGCACACGGTCTCCTCTCGAGACAAAGTTGCCTGCCCAACAGCGGCCGCTGTCGGTTTAGGAAGGCATTCTCCGCTGGACATCGTAATCATGTTTTTTCGTACACCTGTGGGGCGTGCCAAGAGGAGGTGGACCTGTACCTCAACCAGTGCGGTGTTGAGCTCCTTGGCTACGGGAGCTCCGCGGAGGCCGAGGCGGAGGTCGGCACGGAGGCTGGCATCGCCAGGGCGGCGGAGGCCTTCAGGGGCAGCGACGGGGGGGATGACCCAAGGGGGGAAGCGTCGATCCCCAAGTTGCCCACTCATCGCCCTTCGGGACACGGGTGCCCGATCCCCGCCCGGGAGCGCTCGGTTTCGCGATCGCAGGCCTGTCGCCCATCACTCTGCGATGCAGCGCCGATTCCAAGAGCAGCGTTCCCCCGCAGGTCTGCGCCGAGCACCGGCTGGACGGCCTCGTCGTGATCGCCGGGCCGAAGAACCTGCGCTGGGTGGCGGAGCTGGCCGCGGGGTTCCTGGAGAGGGGCTGCGGCACCACGGTCGTGGGCGTGCCGTACAGCAAGAATCTGAACCTCTACGTCCCGAAGTACCTGGCCATCACGCTGGGCTTCGACAGCGGGCGGCGGATGCTCTCCGAGGTCGTGGGGTCCATCGCCGTGGACTCGATGAGCTCCAAGAAGTATCGAAGACGCCTACGGCGAATCACCGCCGCCCCCCTGCCTTGGTGGAAGCGCCCATGTGGCCGAACGTTGGGGCCAGACCTGCCAAGCTATCGGACCATGTGTTCCCCGATTCGGTTTGGAGAGCCTCCGGGGAGCACGTGGGCATCTTGAAGGTCCTCTTGGCCGTCTGGAGGCCATTTTGACCCTTTAGGGTTTTTTTTCTGGCTTGACTTAGGGCGGATTTAGGTTGAGTCGGTTGAGTGTTTTTGTATTTTGATGCCGACGACGATTGTAATGATGGTGGTTATCAAATCGTAGTGCTGATGGTGGTGGCGATGGTGATGGTGATGATGGTGGTGCTCATCACATCCAGAATCACCATCATCACCATCACCATCATCACCATCACAACCGCCCTCACTATACCATCATCACCATCATCATCATCACCATCCATACCATCAGCATCGCCATCACCATCACCATCGTCACCATTGTGGTCCGTAGGACTTGGCTCAAAATAATGTCGTCGTCCGCTGGGGCGGTTTCCCCGAGCCCTCCAGCCTCGTCCTCTCCTTTGATTTCCCCGAGCCCTGCGGCCTCGTCCTCTCCTTTGATTTCCCCGAACCATGCTTCCCCGAACCCTGCTTCTTCTTCGAGCCGTGCGGCCTCGTCGAGAGCGGCCCCGTCGAGCCGCGCGGCCTCGGCGGCCTCGTCGAGGGCAGCTTCGCCAAGCCGTGGCAGCTGCAACAGCTCGAACGCCGATGCTGACGTAGGGTCCGACGCCGACGGCGCCGACGGAGTTGCCGACGCAGCGGGCTCCGAAGAGGACAGCGGCTCCAACAGCGGCTCCGACAGCGGTTCCGAAGAGGACAGCGGCTCCAGCAGCGAGGCAGCCGCGGCTGCAAGAGCGAAGGCGAAGGCCGCCCCGAGCAAAGTAGTCGAGAAGTTCCCGCCTTCGTTGTCCATGACCCTGGAGGAGCACGTCGCCAGCCACGACTACCCAAAGCACGTTTCCACCTGCGGCGCTTGCAAATTTTGGAAGAACAAGGAGAAGTGGAGCGCCTCGATGTCTGCGACGAATCCAGTAACGCTGAAGAGTGAAACTTGGATAGGCTGCGTAGGTGGTAGATTTGCAGTCTGCTTGTTCTGCTCGGCGTTCAAGGGCGCTCGCTGCTATTCCACCATAGGCCAGGGATCCGCGAGTTTCCAACGCAAGGAAAACCTCGCGCGCCATGCACAGTGCGAGGAGCACCAGGCAGCAGAAGCGGCGTGGAAAGAGCGGATTCGAGCGGAAGGTGCGCACCAGGGTCTCCCCGTGTCTGTGTCCCCCACAACGGCTGCATCAGCTGCAGCAGCTGCGACAGCCGTAGCGTCTGCGCCCGCCGTCGTCCGCAACGCCGACCAGCGCCCTGGTTGCCGCGCAGCGGTCGCCACCCGTGCAATGTTGGAGACAACCAGTTCCTTCAGTAGTTTCGACGTGTGGCGGGATGCGTTCGTTGGGGGCGACCGCCAAGTTTTGGAGTCTAGTTGGCAGTGCCGAAGGCTGGTGACCACCATGGCTCAGCAGGAGAAGATCATCACGCAGAGGATCCTCAAGCATGGTGCTGTTTTTCGTTTGGCTGCGGACGGCCTCGACCGCACGTACCAGGTCGAAATTTGCACCGTGCCGTGGTCGATCCCGAAGGCTTTGGACTTCCTCCCAAGCGACGGTCTCAAGGCAGGCTGGCTGGAACAGCTGGGCCCCAGAGGGCCCTGGATCGTGGATCGGGTGATCGGGATGCGGGAGTTCCCGCGGGGCATGGACTGCGACGGCAAGGCTCCCATGCTGGAGGAGTGCGTCCGTCGCGCGCGCCAGACGGCAGGCGGGGGGCTGGGCGGGGACTTGCACAAGCATGTGCGACAGGAGACTCGGGCATGGTGCAGCGATGGGGCGGATCTAAGTGTACCCCTGGCTGCAACAGCCACGTTCCCTGGGCCGGCGTTTCACGCGCGGGACGAGTCTCACTCGTCCCAGGAAGTTCTGGCCATTCGATGAAAGGAGACAGCGAAATAACGACCACGGACGAGCTGCTTGTAACGGGGCCAAGTTTGGCCGAGTTCCTGACTACCTCCACCGTGTTCCGCATTGCGCTCGGGGAGCAGCAGCTGGTGGAAGACGGCGTCGCGTTCGTCAAGAACTTCGGCTGGGCCCCCCAGCGTTTCAACAGTCGGGCGAGGCCCTTAGCACGGGGCAGTCGGCGTTGGGAAGTCATTTTCGAGGCGCTCGGAGTGGGGTCCCAGGGGAATGACGAAGATCGGCGCATTCTCGCCCGACAGATTCTGGGAGGGCTCGGGGGCGAGAACAGTTCGCGCCTGCTCCTGGGGGGGTTGCTGGCCGACTTGAGCGCGGAGCATTACTCCTGGGTCGCCACCGGAGACAAGAGCAACCCCGACGCTGCCAGCGTTCAATCCAGGGCCGCCGTTTTCCCCTCCAAGCTGGATACATTGTTCGTCCAGGGGATTATTCTGGCCATCCCCAACGCGTTTACTGGCGTCACCCTCAAGTTTCTGAAGGCCACGAAGCGGTTCGCGTGCGGCACTGGCGCCCAGACCGATGGTATCGGCGATTGGAGCACGGGGCCCCGAGCCCGCGAAGCCGCCCGCGCGGCTCTTCGACGAGCGCAGGGGATCGTGGCCAATGCGAAGGAGAACGTGGAGCTATATCGGCCAGAGCATTCTTGGTTGCGCGCCTTTACAGCCTTTCGCTTGCCACCCCCCCTGTCCCTGTCTGCAACAGCAGAGCACGCAACAGAAGCCGAGGCCTGTTTGAAGCGCACCTGCCAGGCGGCAGATTTCCCCGAGCAGAAGGCAATCTCCCAGCTGCGGCAAATGTTGCCCCGCGCCGAGGTGCAGCATCGAGACGGGGGCACCGCGCGGCAGGCTTGGGGCCGCGCTGCGGTGGAGTGGCCCGAGCTCCCCAGCGGCCGTCGCCTCGTGGAGCTTTTCCTTGTTTGGAAAACGAGCACGGGCAACGTGGAGGGGCGATTCCGCCGTTTCTCAGAGGTGCATTGCCCCGAGAGGGCGCGGCTCCTCGACGTGTCCGTCGAGGAGTGCACGCTCGTGGACCAGGCGCCCTCCAGCAGGTTGCTGCGCGCGTGGCTGGACGACAACGACGAGGGCTCTGCCGCCAGTCGTTGGTACAGGCATGTGCTCGAGCTACATGAGGTCGCGCAGGGGAAGATCGTGCCGCTGAGGAGGGCCGAGAGGCGCGACAAGGGAAGCACGCGGGAGCCTGGGGCAGCACGTCGGACAGAGGTAGGCTTCGGGCGCAGGCGAGCAGCTGCCATCGACGCCATGGCGGCCGCTTCCCCGAGCAAGCGCGCCCGCCTTCTCGCGGAGGGCGCCCCCGATCTCGCTGCGCTGGCTCAGGAGGCGGCCCAGGCGAGCGGCGCAGATCCAGTCGGGCCCGCTGCAAAAATCGTCGCCGCCGTCGCCAAGCGGGAGGCCGAGATCCGAGAGCGCAATCTTGGAGGGGCGAAGGCCGCCGCCATGGCCAGGAGTACCCGAGAGAAGAAAGTCCTGCGCAGTGCCAGGCCAGCTGCGGGCCGTGACGCTTACTTGCTGCCCCCCCCCGCGCCCCGCTGGGCTCATGCTGGCTCGCATGGTAGATGTGGGCGCTCGCAACAAGGCGCAGCGCTTGCGTTTCAAGGTGTTTCAGGACCCCGTGGACTTCCTGGACTATCTTGCCCGTCATACGGCCCAGGGGAAGAAGGGAAACGTAGTCTTGGCGCCAACAGCTGACACCGACTATTGCATCGCCGCCCACATTGTAGCAGCGTTCACGGGAGCTTCTTTTTTTCACAACGCCGACTGACTTTGCACGGGAGGATTCTCCAAAAGGCATCCAGTACACGGAGAAGCTTCGGAACTCGAGCAAGTGCTACCACGTGACTGTAACAGAGGCTCTCGCGAAAGACCTGCCTACACTGCCCCACGTTTTGCGAGCGCTTGCCCAGACGCCGAGTGGGTGTGCGATCTATTACAAGAGCCCCAGGGAGCTCTGCAAGTTCTTCAAGAGGCAGGCATCCCCGCCTGGCGCAGCGAACTTGCGTGCTGTGCCGCTCGGGAGAAGAAGCGGGCGTCGACAGAGCCGTCAAACAGCTCTACAACAGCCCGAGGAACTGGGTTCTGCGTTTCGACGCGACGGTTGAAGCACGGTGCCCGGGCACCAAGGCTGTGACAGCGTGAGTAAGTAGCGCGTCCCATAGATTGCGATCGCGCCAGCTTCGTTGAAAAAGAGCGCCGCCCAACGTCGTCCGACCTTACCTCCCCTGCGCCCCTTCGTGGGCGCCGCTGCCGCGGGCGGCGCTGCCCGCCGCTGGGGACCTGAAGGTCGCCGATGGGGGGGGGGGGCTGCTGTTGCCCGCGGCGGCGGTTGTCGGCGGCGAGGGTGGGGGGGTGGGGGTGGGAAGCATCGGGCGCCCAGGGCCGCCCTCAGGAGGAGGGGGGTGAGGGGGGTGATGGGGCTGAAGGAGGAGGGGAGAGCAGGGCGAGGCAGGAGTAGCGACGAGGCCGTCTTCCACCGCACATGCCCAGCCCAGCCCCCAGCCCAGCCCCCAGCCCCCAGCCCAGCCCCCGGCCCCCAGTCCAGCCCAGCCCCCAGTCCCCCCAGTTCAACCTTCCCATCCCCGTCGAAACCTCTGCAGTGATCTCATCCGAAAACTTTGGGGATCTCTCTCTCCCTCTCTCTGTCTCCCTCGTAACCGTAGCTGTCGGCTCGACTCCCTACTCTGCCCGCGCGCCGCGCGCGCGCTGGCAATGGGCAAGGGCGCCGAGGGCAAGGGCAACGACGCGCGCAAGGGCAAAGGCAACTGGCGCCAGGTCAGACCAGCCAAATCTGGGCTAGCTGTAGTACCCCCCCCTGTCTGATAAGAGCTCCCATGGAGCTCTAACATGCCATGTTAGAGCTCCCATGGGGCTCTAACGTGTCCGGTTAGAGGATGTTAGAGCTACATTGGAGCTCTAACATGCTATGTTATAGCTCACCTGGAGCTCTAACACGGCGTGCTACATGATGTTAGAGCTCACAGGGAGCTCTACCATGCCATGTTAGAGCTCTCAGGGAGCTCTAACATGCCATGTTAGAGCTCCCTGGGAGCTCTAACATGGCATGTTAGAGGGTGTTAGAGCTCCATTGGAGCTCTAACATACCATGTTAAAGCTCCCATGGAGCTCTAACATGGCATGCCAGAGGATGTCAGAGCTCCCAGGGAGCTCTAACATACCATGTTAGAGCTCCCACGCAGCTCCTACATAGCATGTTAGATATCCCAGGGAGCTCTAACATAGCATGTCGGATATCCCCAGGGAGGTGTAACATATCAAGTTAGACGTCGAATTACACTACAGCTCCTCCAGTTTTGGCTAGTCTTCAGGTCGGCACCTAGGATTACTTGCACAACCAGCGCAAAGGCTTGCGGAGCCAGAGGGAGCGGTGCGAGTTGAATGTAAAGTTCGCGCGTCAGGAGGGCGAGCACGATGAGGCGTTGGATCATGAGCGCCGCCTGCGCTGGGTCCAACATAAGCAGCAGCAGTTGGACAATGGCGGCATGATGATCTTCGACCGTCCAGGAGTCTGGGAGGGCCAGGAGAGACCCCACGGATGCCTGGACGCGACCGCACGCAGGCAGTTGAGCGATGAGGAGATCAGGTGGAACACTGAGATAATAGACTGGGAGCGTCGGAGCCCGCCAGGGGCGACTGGGATCGAAGACTGTGCACGGTACCAGTGGGATCTGCAGCGGTGGGTGAGGCAGCAGCGGCACCTGTCAAACGCCCAGAGTCGCCAGAGAGAGGCGTCGCCGCGCCAGCGCCAGTTGGCTGCAACAGCGTCAAGCGGGCGGCGAGAGGCAGCAACAGCTTGTGAGGGCGCAGGCGCTAGTGGCCCGCCGACGGCGGCGAGGGGCGGGCTCAGGCTGACGGAGCTTCCGCCGGAGGCCGACAGAACGCGGGCCCAGGCCGAGCAGTCGGGTGATCCGCACCACACGATTGTGATCTCCGACAGCGGCTCCCCCCGAGAGGATGGTGACCGTACCCGCAGAGGCAGAGAGCGCACCCGCAGCACGGCGCGGGGTGCTCCTGTCACGGCACGGACACGGCCAGAAAGCCATGCACGGCGCGGGATGGGTGCTCCTCTCACGTCTCCGCGTCGGCAGGAGGAGGATGATTGGAGACAAAGGACTCCGCGGGCCAAGCACGCGCCAGCGAAGAGGGTCAGTGACGCGCCCGCGGAGGGCCAGCCTCTTCCGAAACGGATGCCCGCCCGCCCGCCACGGCCAATCGATTTATCGGGCAGGGTCGCGCCGCCGCCGCCGCCGATGACGAGAGAGCAGCTGCGACAGGAGGCGGACCACTACAGGCCCGAGCCAGAGCGAGCGCGGCAGGAACACATGGAGGCTGAGCGGCGCCAGCTCTTATCCCAGGCTCCACGTGGGTCAGCCACGCGGGCGGCGACGGTTTCTGCCACCGCGAAGCACAGCGAGGAGCCCATCGAGCGCGGGAAACTTCTTAAGCGGCAGGCGGAACAGACGACGAATGCCCGCATAGCTGCAGGAGCCAAGGCAGCCTTCCCACTACGTGCAAAGGTCGGTCAGACGGCGGAGCAGTCCAAAGGTGACAAGTCCATCGCAAAGTTGCCCCCCGAGGAGGCCGCAATCGTCGAGCAGAGCAAGCCGAAGCGCCTTCCACCCTTTCTTTTGTCGTCCCCGCACGAGGCCATTCCCGCGCTCCACAAGGACTGGGCGCTGGTCGAGGGTGCAGCGTCGGACCCCGACGAGCTAGTTCTGGAATTAAAGCTGCGGGGAGAAGGAACAATATGATACATGAGTACCTCCTAGCCGGCTTCCCCGTGTGGTACCCGAGCTCGGGAAACTCCATGTGGCTTCTGGTGCAGTCGCACGACTTCTGCACCTTTCACCCCATCGAAGCTGCAACAGCGGAAGCGGGCCCTGGCTGCGTCGTGAAGGAGGCGTCCACCGTGCAGAAAGGAGACGTCGTCTTCTGCCTGGTGCAACCGCAGCACCAATACTACGCGCACATTGTGATCCAGGCAGAATGGGACTTCCACAGGCGCGAGTACAAGTACTAGATCGGCGGCATCAGGCAGAGCATCAATGGCTATTGTTTCAGGGGGCACATCTTCGGGATCCTCGTGGACGTGCAGGTGCGGTACCATGGCAACTACTACAGTCGCCCGCACCCAGAAACGCTGCACGACAGAGTCGCGCCCATGTATTACACGCACCCTGATGAGGCAAAGCAACTCTGTGAGCCTCGGTGGGACCAGCCCGCGTCTGGGAGCAGCTGACAGCTTGCGCAGACTGTCACAGTAAATCGCGGGGCCTCTCCGAGCGCGCTTCTGGTAGACTGCAACAGTCGACTGCGACACGCCAGTTCTGGTTTAGGCATTGCTTCTGTCAGCGCCAGTTTTGGCCGACCTGCACAGATGCGCCTCTCGGATAAGCCCTGCCTTCCGCTATGCAACAGATGCGCACACAATTCGAGTACGCGGCACCCTCGCACACATTTCGAGTGTGGTTGTGGGCGGCTAGCATGACTGAACACCGCAAGTTCTCGAGCGCCTGACCCGGTCGGCGAAGTGCTTCCAGTCGCGTCGGGTGGTGACTGTCTGTCAGATACCCTTCGGCGCGGGTGACCTGAAGTTTGCCTTATACTGTAACAGTGGCATGCCTGTGCGGCCCACCGCACGCGCTTTGACGCTGTGCGGACTGGGATTGTCTTGCGGTTTTCCTTGATGCTGAGCCGGCTGCACGACTGAGGTGTGTGTGTGTGTGTGTGTTTGTATATGATTAGCACACATATCAACACGAAGTACATGTATTGTGTGTGGTATTGTCCTCTCGCGCGTCTCATCTTAGGAGCGTGCCACTCGTTCAGGGACCCTGGCATCCAGCTCGCTGGCCTCAGGTTGCCAGTTGACTTACTCAGGGGGATGGCAGTGGTGAGGGGAATGGGAAGGGGCTGGGATGGGGGCGGTTGCACGGAATCGGCAGAGTCTTTGTGGCCAGCGCTCCGCTGCAACAGCGCCTCCGTTCGGCGTGCCGCCGTTGTCGTGCTGGAGGCAGGTAATTTAATGTGTAGTTTCCCTTTCAAGCTCTCCCCAGAGGAGCGCCGCCCTCCGTCTCTCGGCGTGCAGAAGCCTGTCCACTAGGCTCCTAGTGATAGGCATGCGGGTGCGCGCCCGAGGTTCGATAGGGCCAGGCATCGTAGGAACAGCTGTTTATGCAGAGAAGCGTGACAACAAAACGGCGAGCTTCTCCGACTCGTCTCCTCTCGCCGTCTGCTGCGCCTCCGCTGCAACAGCTCCTGCGCCTCCCCACCCCCCAGGCCCCTGGTGGCGGGCGGCGCTGCCGCGGGCGGCCGCGGCGCCCCCGCAGGCCCACGCGGGGGAACCAGGATGACGATGACGAGGACGAGGCTAGGAGGAGGAGCAGGAGGAGGAGTCCAGGTGGGAGGAGGGGGGTGGAGCGCATCACGCTCTGAGCTAAGGTGCCCGCGAGAGCATCTGTTACTGGCGCGAGTGGAAATGGGCCCACGATAGGACTCTGCGCACGTGCTGCGCATGGCTGGAACAGCGAGCGCAGGCGCTCCCATGCATCCCTGAGCTCAGAGATGATGAGAAAGACGCCCATATTCAGATCAACTGCATTCCTTATGCAGATTGTCTCACTCTCCACGCCGCTAGGCGCTAGGCGCTTGGATGCTTGGGCTGTCTGGTTCGAATTGCGCTAGCCTCTAGCCTTCTGCTTCCTGGTGCCCAGTACCTCCCTGGTCGCCACCAGCTGGGCGCAGCAAGCGAGGGGGGAGAGGCCACCAGAGAGGGCCCTAGGGCCCTGGGGGACCGCGCCCAGGACCCCGCAGAGCCCCGAGCACCCCAGCAGATCCGCGACAGGATTCGCATCCTTACATCATCTTGGCATATTGGCCCAAGCTAGTTCCCCATGGCTGGGGCAAGAGCCATGGGGGATCCTTTATTCAGCACCTCATCCCAGGGGTCTCCCAGCGCGGACTCGGAGTCGGTGTCTGCCTGCCTTCTGCGAGACATGTTCGGCGGCTCGGATGACGAGGCCACTGAAGGTATGACGCTCTATGTTGAAGCCAGAGTTGCTGTGGACGTTCGGACCGTGGCCGCCTCCGCTGCGAGTCCGCAACAAGCCAACCAGGGAGGTTTTGCAGCGGGCGCGGGCGCCGCTGGCGGCACCCGCAGAGCAGCGCGAGATCCAGACAGCACCGCTTCCTCCAGAGATAAGGGCTTGCAAGAGCCGCCGGCATCGCCTCCAGAGATCAGGGCCTGCGAGATCCAGACAGCATCGCCCTCTCCAGCACAGGTGCATCCAGCATCAGCATCGTCGCTTCCTCCAGAGAGCGTCGGAGACGGCGGAGCAGCTCGAGAGCCTTGCGGCGTGAACGTCAAGGTCAAGGTCATGGCCAATGACACCATCAGCGCCGAGGGCGTCAATGGTGGTGGCATGGGCAAGGGGAACAATGACACATTTTCGTTCATCACAGATCGCCTGGGGCTCGACCTTTCACGCGGGGGACCGCCTACCGACGCTGTCGAGGGCCCAGCAGGATGCGGCGACGGTGGCGACAAGGCCTCTGGAGTTCGGAGCCCGAGGGCCTTTGCAGGGGTCGATGGCGGCAGCGCATTTCAGTTCGCGAAGGTCGCCTGTTTCGACGACAACGGCAAAAGCGTGACAGCGCCTGCCAGGCGTCGCATGCGCTCGCGCAGCCGAGAGACGCGGCTTAAGATGATGTGGGAAGGCGCCCGGGAGGACGTTCGACAGGTGCTTAGTGATTGTCGCGGCATGCAATCGATGTTTGTACACCAGCCCCTCATCGACATCGACGTTGGTCTAGTGACGAAGTGCGTGCGGCACCTCCACGATCGTGCCATCGCCTCTGGGCGCTCCGTCTACATCGGCACGACGAGCGACCCTTCATGGCGATGGAATGGAGGATGGGGGTGGCGAGGAAACGACCGAAGCTTCATGCGCGGGCACAAGCTCAGCTACGATGAGATGCAAGTGGTCGCGTCCTTCCCCGACAAACAATGCGGAGAGGTTGAAAAGCATGTGATCGCGCACTTCCCCCGTGCTGACAACAAGGTCGCGTCGCAGCAGGGGCTTGCGGTCAGGCACTGCGCATACAGCTTCCCATATGTCTGTAGGACATTATGCGCGCCATTTGTGAAGCTGCCTAGCTCCGCTGTCTTGTGCGTGCAGTGGCCACTACCCAGACGTGGTACGTGGTGGGGGAAGCTGCCCCGTTGACCGTTGACCGTTGACCAACAAGGGACACTGGGACAAGGGACAAGGGCCTCGAGTGCGCCAGTGCGCCAGTGCATCCAGCTGCCAGTGGAGTTCAAAAACGTGCAACCAGTGAGGATTACCGTGGAGAATGATAACCTTATTCCGCCAGGCTGGGTGTCGTACTACGATTCTGTACCAGGCGCGTTGACGAAAATGCATTATCTCAACCTAGAAACTGGCGAGCGTGAGGACGATCTCCCGTTTCGACCTCACCTCTGGGACGGCTGAGGTTGCGATGCAGAGGCGGCAGAATCGCCAGTACGCTGCAACAGCCGCTGCAACAGCCGCTGCAACAGCCGCTGCAGTAGTAGAGCTCAACCCAGAAACTGGCGAGCGTGAGGACGATCTCCCGTTTCGACCTCACCTCTGGGACGACCTGAGGCTGCAATGCAGTAGTGACAGAATCGCAAGTTCGCTGCAACAGCCGCTGCAACAGCCGCTGCAACAGCCGCTGCAACAGCTGCTGCGACAGCCGCTGCAGTAGTAGAGCACACCCAGCTTCCCTGTAGCGCAAGCACCCCGGCTCAAGGCACTTCTTGCAGCGCCTGCAGGCTGTCATGCCAGAAATGGGGGGCAGCGCAGGGGGGGCTCCTGGCCCATGTCCAGAAACCGTCATCATGGACCCTGACACTGGACGCATTGATGCTCCATGGCTACAAGTTAAGGAGTACGTTTCGAAGACGAGTGGAGACCCTTATGAGCCCTGGTGGTTTTGTTCACCGTGCGACAAATGGGCAGCCCCGACGCGCCAGATTTCGCAGGGCCACATCAAGAAGGTAAAGACTAAGCATCTCTGGTTCCTTGATGCTTGTCCACAGGGTTCTGATGAGGACAAGACCGCATGGTGCTCTACCATCATGAGCAATGTGGAGCCCCACTCGGGCTACGTCCAGAAGCGGGAAGACGATGAAGCGGAGGACTGGAGGTCGACGAAGAAGGCCAAGGTCAAGGCCAGAGAGGGCAGAGGAGAGCAATGGCAAAGCGAAGGCCATCAGCAAGAAGCTGGAACAGCTGCAGGAGAGAAGGACAATTGGAAAAGCTGGAACAGCTCAAGAGCTGCGTCATCAGGAGCTGCAACAGCAGGAGCTGATACAGCAGGAGCACAGCAGTGGCAGCAGAAGCTTCCGCAGCAGCAGCAGCAGGACGGGCTAACCACCGTTATCACCACGATGCTCAATTTCTTGACCAACGCACAGAACAAGGACGAGACGATGGATAAGATTCTGGCTCTTCTGCGGGCACAAGGACAGATGCTCGCGGCTCTCATGCGGGCACGGGGCAACCTGCAGAAGAACGTCGAGGAGCTCGATCAGAAAGTGGAGGAGCTCAAGCAGAAAGACAAACAGCAGCACCAGTGAGCCCAGCAGCAGGACAAGTGACCTCGCATGGGCGTCTGGTAGCCGATGTCGGAGGCGTGCAGCCTGGCTCGCGCGCTGGCTCTTTCGCCGCGCTGACGCGGCGCAGGGGGCTGGAATATGGCTCCTGAAGTTTTGGAAGGCTCTGGGTTTGTTTGCAAATTGGGGATGCTCCTTATGGCCCCCACGGCGCCCACCTGTCGGAGCCCCACCTCGAGCTCGATCCTCGACTACTTCGTTTTGGGAGCAGGTGTTGCTATATTGATTTCAGGCGCTGACTTCGTGCGTCCACGGAGTTCTATCATATCATGTTAGAGCTCCCACGGAGCTCTAACATACGATGTCAGAGCTCCATTTTGGGGCTCTTCTATAATCTAACCTGCTATGTTAGAGCTCCACGGGGGCTCTAACATGCGATGTTAGAGCTCCCAGGGAGCTCTAATATAATCTAACGTGCTATGTTAGAGCTCCGTTGGAGCTCTAACATGCAATGTTAGAGCTCCCTGGGAGGTCTAACATGCAAGGTTAGAGGTGCCAGGGGGGTCCCTGGGAGCTCTTACATCACATGTTTCAGCTCCCAGTGAGCTATATATAACATGACATGTTAGAGGTCCCACTGAGTTCTAACATACGATGTCAGAACTCCCAAGGAGCTCCAACATACTTTAACTTGCTATGTTAGCAGCATGTTAGAGTTGCCTCCCATACTCGATGTGACCTCTAACATAGCACGTTAGAGCTCCCATCGAGCCGTCCCCCCCGCCGTCGTCGTCGTCGTCGTCCCATTGGGCACATCCGCATGCCGTCCCCCCGCCATCGTCGTCGTCGTGGTCGTGATGATGATGATGATGGTGATGATGGTGGTGATGATGGTGATGGATGATGGTGATGATGGTGATGGAGATGATGTTGATTGTATATATACGATCGGATAGTCGCCATTCGAAATTATCATTATCATCGTCATAAGCACCGTCATCTTCACAATCAGAAAAACAGGACATCGTCATAATCACAATCGAAAGACCATACTCACATCAAAAACGCATCAAAAACATCAACCTAAACCAGCCCTAATCCCAGCCAGTCGAGGGGGCCGCTTCCGACGAGGAGGCCGGGAGCTCTAACATGCCATGTTAGAGCTCACACGGAGCTCTAACATGCCATGTTAGAGCTCCCAGTGAGCTCTGACATACTCTAACATGCTATGTTAGAGCTCCGTTGGAGCTCTAACAAGCCATGTTAGAGCTCCCTGGGAGCTCTAACATAGCATGTTAGAGCATGTGCGAGCTCCCACGGAGCTCGAACACGCCATGTTAGAGCTCGCGGGGAGCTCTAACATACACTAACATGCTATGTTAGAGCTCCGTTGGAGCTCGGTATGTTAGAGCTCCCAGGGAGCTCTGATATGGGAGGTCGAACATAGCATGTTAGAGCTCCCTGGGAGCTCTAACATGCTAGGTTAGAGCTCCCTGGTCGCTCTAACCTACCCGCCGCCGCCGCCGCCGCCGTGTTAGAGCTCCCACGGAGCTCTAACATGAGATGTTACAGCTCCCAGGGAGCTCTGGCATACTCTAACATGCTATGTTAGAGCCCCATTGGAGTTCTAATGGAGCTCTAACATACGATGTTCGAGCTCCCAGGGAGCTCTAACATACTCTAACATGTTATGTTAGAGCTCCGCTGGAGCTCTAACATGCCATGTTAGAGCTCCCTGGGAGTGCCAACATAACATGTTAGAACTTCCTGGAGCTCTGTCATGCCATGTTGGAGCTCCCTGCGAGGTCTAATATGCTAGGTTAGAGGTGCCAGGGAGTTCCCTGGGAGCTCTTACATGACATGCTTCAGCCCCCAGGGAGCTATAACATGACATGTTAGAGGTCCCACGGAGTTCTAACATACGATGATAGAGCTCCCACGGGGCTCTAACATACGATGGTAGAGCTCCCAGGGAGCTCTAACATAATATAACATGCTATGTTAGAGCTCAATTGGAGCTCTAACATGCGATGTTAGAGCTCCCAGGGAGCTCTAACATAATATAACGTGCCATGTTAGAGCTCCCTGGGAGTGCCAACATAACATGTTAGCGCTCCCTGGGGCTCTATCATGCCATGTTAGAGCTCCCTGGAAGGTCTAACCTGCTAGGTTCGAGGTGCCAGGGAGTTCCCTGGGAGCTCATACCTTGCATGTTTCAGCTCCCAGGGAGCTCTAACATGCCATGTTAGAGCTCCCACGGGGCTCTGACATGCCATGTCAGAGCTCCCAGGGAGCTCTAACATACTCTAACTTGCTATGTTAGAGCCCCCTGGGAGCTCTAGCCCGCCGCCGCCGCCGCCGCCGCCGCCCGCCCCTTAACGTTTTACATCGATTGCGCAACCGGTAAGACCCCCCCCTTCGCCAGGGGGGGGGGGGCTCTTATCCGGTGTCACAATTCGATTTGCGCATCGGTTAAGGCCCCCCCATGGCGAGACACGACGCGAACCCCCTGGCGAGAGGGTGGGTGCCTTAACCGTTCCAGAATCGATTGCGCAACGGTTAGGGCCCCCCCCTCTCGCCAGGGGGGGGTCTTAACCGTTGCGCGATCGATTGTGAAACGGTTGAGCGCTCCGCCGCCGCCGCCGCCGCCGCCGCCCCTTAACCGCGTCGCGATCGATTGCGCAACGGTTAAGGCTACCCCCCTGGCGAGAGGAGGGGGTCTGAACCGTTGCGCGATCGATCGAATCCTGGTTGAGACCCCCCTCTCGTAATAGGGGGTCTTAGCCGTTCCGCGATCGATCGCGGAGCGGTTAAGACCCCCTACTTTCGCGGGTTAAGGCCACCCCCCAGGGGGGGGGGGGGCTTAACCGTTTCGCAATCGATCGCGCAACGGTTAAGGCCCCCCCCCCCTGGGGAGGGGGGGGGGGGGGGGGGGGGCCTCTTGACGTTGCGCATTTGATCGCGCAAACGTTAAGACCCCCCCAATGGTCTGAGAGGGGGGGCCTTCTTAACGTTTTCGCAATCGATCGCGCAACGGTTAAGACCCCCCCCCTGGCGAGAGGGGGGTCTTAACCGTTGCGCAATCGATTGCGAAGCGGTTGAGGGGCGGCGGCGGCAGCGGCGGCGGCGGAGGAGCGCTAAACCGCTCGACAATCGATTGCGCAACGGTTAAGGCCCCCCTGGCGAGAGGGGGGTCTTAACCGTTGCGCAATCGATTGTGAAACGGTTAAGCGGTTGCGGATCGGCGGCGGCCGGCGGCGGCGGCGGCTGCGGCGCTTAACCGTTTCACAATAGATTGCGCAACGGTTAAGACCCCCCCCCTGGCGAAAGGGGGGTCTCAACCGTTGCGCAGTCGATTGTGAAACGGTTAAGGGGCGGCGGCGGCAGCGGCGGCGGCGGCGGAGCGCTTAGCCGTTTGACAATCGATTGCGCAACGGTTAAGGGGCGGCGGCGGCAGGCGGCGGCGGCGGCTGGCGGGAGCGCCTACCGTTGCACAATCGATTGCGCAACGGTTAAGCTCGCCCTGGCGAGAGGGGGGTCTTAACCGTTGCGCAATCGATTGTAAAGCGGTTAAGGGGCGGCGGCGGCGGCGGGTAGGTTGGAGCTCCCAGGGAGCTCTAACATGGCATGTTGCAGCTCCAGGGGGCTCTAACATGGCATGTTAGAGCTCCCAGGGAGCTCTACCATGGCATGTTAGAGCTCCCACGGAGCTCTAACACAGCATGTTCGAGTATGTTAGAGCTCCCTGGGGGCTCTAACACGTATGTTACAGCTCCGTGGGAGCTCTAACATAGCATGTTCGAGCTCCATGGGAGATCTAACATGCCATGGTAGAGTTCCACGGGAGCTCTAACATAGCATGTTAGAGCTCCACGGGAGCTCTAACATCCTATGTTAGAACCCCCAGGGAGATCTAACATAGCGTGTTCGAGCTCCCGGAAGCTCTAAATTACAATGTTAGAGCTCCCTGGGAGCTCTAACATGCCATGTTACCGCTCCCTGGGAGCTCTACCATGTGGGGGAAATTGATCAACTAAGGGTGATCCCTCAAATCGCCCTGCCCCCCGGGAACCCACAAAATAGCTTCCTGGACCCCTCTTGGTTCCATTTGTCAGACCACCCAGCTCTCCTGTAGCGCAGGCACCTCGGCTCAGGGCATGTCTTGCAGCGCCTGCAGGCTGCCATGTCAGAAATGGGGGCCAGCGCAGGGAGGCCTGGTCCATGTCCAGGAACCGTCATCATGGGCCCTGACACTGGACCCATTGATGCTCCATGGCTAGAAGTTCGCGAGTACATTTCGAAGACGAGTGGAGAACCTAAGGAGCCCTGGTGGTTTAGTTTACCGTGCGAGAAATGGGCAGCCCCGACGCACCAGATTTCGACGGACCACATCAAGAATGTAACGAAAACGAATCTCTGGAGGCAGAATGCTTGTCCACAGGGTTCTGATGAGGAGAAGGCCGCATGGTGCTCTAAGGTCATGGACGCTGTGGCGCTCCACTCGAGCTACGCCCCGAAGCGGAAAAACGATGGAGCGGATGATTGGAGGTCGTCGAAGCCCAAGCTCAAGGGCAGAGAGAGCAGAGAGCAATGGCAAAGTGAAGACCATCAGCAAGAAGCTGGAACAGCTGCAGGAGAGAACACCTGGAAAAGCTGGAACAGCTCAAGAGCTGCGTCATCAGGAGCTGCAAACAGCAGGAGCTGCAACAGCAGGAGCACAGCAGTGGCAGCAGAAGCTTACGCAGCAGCAGCAGCAGGACGGGCTAACCACCGTTATCACCTCGATGCTCAATTTCTTGACCAACGCTGCTCCAAACCTCATGGCACAGAACATGGACGAGAAGATGGATCAGATTCTGGACCTCCTGCGGGCACAGGGACAGGCGCCCCAGGACCTGCAGAAGAAAGTCGAGGAGCTCGATCAGAAAGTGGAGGAGCTCAAGCAGCAGGACAAGCAGCAGGACCAGTGAGCTCAGCAGCAGGACAAGTGACCTCGCATGGGCGTCTGGTAGCCGATGTCGGAGGCGCGCAGCCTGGCTCGCGTGCTGGCTCCTTCGCCGCGCTCGCGCAGTGCGCCCGCGCAGCGGGCCAGCGATTAGAAAGAATAACAGATTTATGGGGTTCTGCATCTAGTAGGACTGAAACAATGAGTGCGTTGAAGATTGGGATCTCCTCTTGACGCCCTGAGGGGCGAGGAATTTCTGGCAATCTCTCTTGAGGCCCTGTGGGGAGATCGAATTTCTGGGATCTCCTCTTGAGGCCCTGAGGGTGGTTAGATGACGTTGGAGCCCCAGGGAGCTGTGACATGACATGTTAGAGCCCCAACGGAGCTCTGTCATAGCATGTTGTTAGATTATGTTAGAGTTCCCTTGGAGCTCTAACATAGCATGTTCGATGATGCGAGAGTTCCCTGGGGGCTCTAACATCGTATGTTGAAGCTCCGTGGGAGCTCTAACATGTCGTGTTAGAGCTCCCTGGGAGCTCTAGCATCGCATGTTAGAGCTCCGTGGGGGCTCGAACATGTCAGGACAGATGCGAGATTAAGAAACCAAACTACCATGATAGGCTGCCCTACCATAAGAAACCCAGCTACCATAAGAGACCAAACTACCATGATAAGCCAAGCTACCCTAAGAAACCCAGCTACCATAAGAAACCAAACTACCATAATAAACCAAGCTACCATACGAAGAAGGATGGCCGAGTGACCTCACGCGGGCCGCTGCCTGCGGCAGTAGCTTCTCACGCGGGTAGCGTTGTCGTATAAGGCTTCTCACAGCGGCGTGTCGCCGCGTTCCCTTGTCGCAGTCCCCATCCGGTTTCTCGCAGCAGCCTCGCGCAATTATGTTGAGGCCTTCCTGTGCTGGCTCATCCTTGGGTCCCCCAGTAGGCTCTTCCAATGCTCATCCTGACCCTGGCCTGAAGTATCCACAACTGCTCTGGGGCCTTCCAGTTTCCTGGCCCGCGCCATCTGATTGTACGTAGTCCCGCTTGGCTCGAGAAGTTGTTGGCGAGTTTGCTCTATCGAGGGCATGCCGCCTTTCTTCCCGATGGCCCCGAAGGTCTTGTTGAGCCCCCGTGGCAAGAGCGAAATCGCGGTATGCCGCGCTCACGGCCGCAAATCGATCCCCCTTCAAGCGTTGACGCAGAGGATATCGGTGGGGGCGGCGCCAACTTGGTTACCACGGCGGCCATGCTTCAATCGCTGGCCATAGCACCCATTACGGAGCCCAACGAGAAGCGTGTCTTCATATTGCCAGGAGTGGGTACTTTCTCAGTGAATAGCTCGCCAGCACGGGACGGATACATGATGAAAGTCGGCGGTGCGTGGAGGGCGGTGAAGCCGTCCTCCTCCTCCTCCTTCTCCTCCTCCTCCCCCCCACCTTCTAGTTCTAATTCAGAAGTCCCTGAATCCCCTCCGCCCCTGATCCCCGACCACGCCCCAGGGGGCAAGGCCGCCCCGCGAGGGCGGGGAGGGCCGCGCCCTAGTCATGTTTCACCGTGGTCGAAGACATGGCCCCACCCCCATGTTTCACCGTGGCCGAAGACAGGGCCCCACCCCTGTGCCCCCGCCTTTCACGGGGGAAGCCTTCGTTCTCGAGGCCGAGGACAGGGCAACGGTGCGTGCGAGAGCGCGGCCGTGTTCGGACATGTTTCCTTACTTATGCGCGCTTAAAAGGAGGGGGGTGGGGGGCCGATGGGACGACGGCGGCGACGACGACGATGACGACGACGACGACGACGGCGGGGGGGCGGCTCGATGGGAGCTTTAACATGCTATGCTAGAGCTCCCATCGAGCTCTAACATAGCACGTTCGAGTTCACAATCTTCACATCGAAATCAAACATAACATGTTAGAACTCCCAAGGGGCTCTTACATAGCATGTTAGAGTTCCATGGGGGCTCTACCATGCCATGATAGAGCTCCAAGGGATCTCTAACAACATCGTATGTTAGAGCTCATGGCTAGCATGCCATGTTAGATCTCCCTTGTAGCTCTAACATGCCGTTTTAGAGCTCCCACGGAGCTCTAACACACCATGTTAGAGCTCCCAGGGAGCTCTAACATACCATGCTAGAGCTCCCAGGGAGCTCCCGCGGAGCTCTAACATGATATGTTAAAGCTCCGTTGGAGCTCGGTATGTTAGAGCTCCCAGGGAGCTCGGACATGGGAGCTCGAACATAGCATGTTAGAGCTCCCTGGGAGCTCTAACGTGCTACGTTAGATCTCCCTGGTAGCTCTAACCTACCCGCCGCCGCCGCCGCCGCCGCCTCAGAGCTCCCACGGGGCTCTAACATACGATGTTAGAGCTCCCAGGGAGCTCTAACATAATCTAACATGCCATGATCAAGCTCCAAGGGATCTAACATCCTATGTTAGAGCTCAGGGCTAACATACCATTTTAGATCTCCCACGGAGCTCTAACATGCCATGTTAAAGCTCCCAAAGGGCTCCCACTGAGCTCTAACATGTTATGTTAAAGCTCCGTTGGAGCTCGGTCTTTTAGAGCTCCCAGGGAGCTCTAACATGGGAGCTCTAACATAGCATGTTAGAGCTCCCTGGGAGCTCCAACATGCTATGTTAGATCTCCCTTGTAGCTCTAACCTACCCGCCGCCGCCGCCGCCTCAGAGCTCCCACGGAGCTCTAACATGCGATGTTAGAGCTCCCAGGGAGCTCTAACATACTCGAACATGCTAAGTTAGAGCTCTGTTGGAGCTCTAACATGCTACGTTAGAGCTCCCATGGGAGCTCTAACATAGCATGTTAGAGCATGTTAGAGCTCCCACGGAGCTCTAACATACCATGTTAGAGCTCCCAGGGAGATCCCACGGAGCTCTAACATGATATGTTAAATCTCCGTTGGAGCTAACATACCATGTTAAGCTCCCAGGGAGCTCTAACTTGGAGACGGAGCTCTAACATGCTATGTGTGAGCTCCCTGGTAGCTCTAACCTACCCGCCGCCGCCGCCGCCTCAGAGCTCCCACGGAGCTCTAACATACGATGTTAGAGCTCCCAGGGAGCTCTAACATAATCCAACATGCCATGATAGAGCTCCAAGGGATCTCTAACATCCCACGTTAGAGCTCAAGGCTAACATACCATGTTAGAGCTCCCAGGGAGCTCTAACATATTCGAACATGCTATGTTAGAGCTCCGTTGGAGCTCTAACAAGCCATGTTAGAGCTCCCACGGAGCTCTAACATACCATTTTAGAGCTCCCAGGGAGCTCCCACTGAGCTCTAACATGCTATGTTAAAGTTCCGTTCGAGCTCGGTAGTTTAGAGCTCCCAGGGAGCTCTAACATGGGAGCTCTAACATAGCATGTTAGAGTTCCCTGGGGGGCTCTAACCTGCGATGTTAGAGCTCCCTGGTAGCTCTAACCTACCCGCCGCCGCCGCCTTCTCAGAGCTCCCACGGAGCTCTAACATGCGATGTTAGAGCTCCCAGGGAGCTCTAACATACGATCGGATTCTCGGGCCCTGGCTGTCGACTCCCGTCGGGAGGGCCGAGTGGTCGAGGGGCCTCCCGACGGAGGGCACTCGCAGATGAGTCATCGTGCGGCGCCCCCCGACGGTCCGACGGTCTCCCCCGTGGCCGGTGGCCCATGGCCCGTGACCCGTCGTCGTCGTCACCGTCCGTCGGCGTCGCTGCCTCAGCCTCAGCCGTCTGCAGTGCGAAGGTCAAGTGTTTCGGCTGTGCTCCTCCTCAGCCTGAGCAGGCGACCCCCCCCCGCCTCGGACTCAGGCGTCGACGCGGCGTCGACGCTCGCCGCGATGGCCGCGATGGCAGCATCTGGGCCGTCGACGACGATTCGCATCCAGCTCCAGCTTCGCGTGGCCATCAATGGAGATGGAGTCGTGGTGGGCGGTGTGACCATCAAGGGAGATGGAGTCGTGGCGGGCGGCGGCGGCGACGACCAGCGCGCCCCGGGGGCCGCCGCCGTGTTCCAGCATGCGGTTCATGTGCCAGCTGCTGGTGGTGGTGGCGCTGCGGCCGCAGGCCCTGTGGGCGCCGCTGCAGCTCCGGGTGGCGCAGGGGCCGCACTCCCACTCCCACCCCCAGCACTTCCTGTCGCTGCCGCTGGGCAGCCTCCTCCTGTCGCTGTGCAGCCTGGGCAGCCTGGGCTGCCTCCACCGGCACCAGCGGGGCAAGCCTTGGAGGTGCCCGAGGGGTCTGAGGCCAACGACTTCGGCTGGCCAGCCACTGCGCCGTGGATCGCACCGCACTTCCGCCGGATCTTGCCCCTCGCGGCTGGCGCGCTCGGGTACCACAGCAGCCACGTGGTGGCCCGCTATCGCAGCGTTGACATCTGCACCGTATGCGGCGGCTTCTCTGAGCGTGTATGTTCCAGGAAGCTCTGCGCGCCCTGTTCAGGGATCCGCAGTGATCACTATGGCAGGCGCAACCTTCTTCACATGCGCGTCGGCCACCACCCCAAAACTAACCGCGATTTTGCGGGCTGCTAGCGTGGTGAGGGCCCGCCACGCGCCGCGCGTTGGAGTAGATGGGGGAAGGGGGAGGGGGGGGGATGGGGGCGAGGCGATATGATCAGAGATTTTGACGACCGCGACGACGACGACGACGCGACGACGACCCGACCCGACTCGCCCTTAATCCATAGGCCTCATCTGCATTCTGTGCCCTGCAGGACGCCGCCCCCGCGGCTGCTTCTTTCGGTCCGTCGGCCCGATGCCACACGCGCGCTCCATGCAAAGCCGTGCGAGCTGCAGCATGCGCGCCGTCTCATCCCCCGCCCCGCAGCGCGCGCGCGCCCCCCCCCCACCCCCCCACTGGCACCACTGGACGTTTGCGCAAGTGTCGGGCTTATGCCGATCGGATCAACGCCCCATGGCTCCAGGCCCCCCCCCCGAGTACATGGATTATCCGACGCTGTCCGCCGCGAGGGCGGGGGGGGAGGGGGGGCGCGCTGTAGCTGTTCTCTGTTCTAGCGGCTAGCGCAGTCAGTCGAAACCATCGGCCTGGCAGCGAATCTCGAAAGAATAACAGATTCATGAGGTTCTGGATCTACTAGGGCTCAAAAAATGAGCGCGTTGAAGATTGGGATCTCCTCTTGACGCCCTGAGGGGCGAGGAATTTCTGGCAATCTCTCTTGAGGCCCTGTGGGGAGATAGAATTTCTGGGATCTCCTCTTGAGGCCCTGAGGGTAGTTAGAATTTCTTGGTGCCGTTGGGGTCTTGCAAAATCTCTGGGCCCACCCATCAAGAGCTGGTAGGCCATCTGGGGAGAACTCGACAGGCTCTTGGCGCCCTCGCTCGCTGAAAATGCATTAATATTCGCATTGCTTCGAGGGAATGGGCGACTTCCGACATCCGTGAGTTCGTCTAGAATTGGTTGCGGCTATTTTCGCTTTGCTTCCTATCCGCCCTCTGGACGTTCCATCGGCTACAACGGCCCCTCTTCTTCCATCATTGCCCACTTCCATTCCCGCCGCGGCTCCAGCCCGACCTGCAACGGGCGCGCGAGGTGGAACGGCCAGCCCGCAGCTGAACCAGCCCGCCTGAGCGCGATGAGCGGCTTCGCGGCGCAGCCGTTCAAGGACTTCTGGGCCGACAAGGTTTTCCCCCTCATCGAGACTGACTTCAAACGGCTTCTCAAGACCATTCCGAGAGGGCCGCGCAGGCGAAGAGGGAGAAGCCAGACAAGTCGCAGGAGGACCAGTCGAAGAAGATCTCGAAGAAGGACAGCAATGAGAGAACTCCATTGCAGGAGAAGCTCGCCAGGAACATCGAGGAGTGTAACGAGAAGGGCGAGCGCAGGAATGCCTATCTGAACCTGGCGCATACGGCGCCCATCGACAACAGTTTCCTGGAGGAGAGCATCACGGTGGGCAAGGTGGAGAACGTGGCTGCGGACATGTTCATGCGGAACGTGCCGACGGACGACGCGGCTGAAACAGCGAACGACTCTCTTGAGGGCGCTGGCGACGTCGAGTGCACAGCCCAGGGTAACCCACAGCGGCGCATCGTGGAGACGCTAAGCCAGGTCAAGGGTGGCAGGCGTTGGAACATCCCGAAGCAGGTTGAGAAAGGGTTCGAGATCCCCATCATGATCACCAACGTGAACCAGACCGCTGCGCCCGAGATCGGCAAATTCAGGCGTTTGGGCAGAGAGGAAGGCAACAGGCAGGCCGTAGTAGCGGTGGAGGACTTGATTCTGGATTGGCCCTTCGATTTCGCGCTGATCCCGGGGCGCACGGCTGAGGAGGTCGAGGAGAACAAGTTCAAGTGGTCTGTCAACCAGAGATCCCGCAACGAGCGCCTGCGCGATTTCCTCGGGGTCGAGAACCAGAACCTCATGCGCATCGTGGCACGTGCGGCGGACATCTTGAAGAGCGGCGGGCCAGCTGGCGGGGACCCCTCGGCAGAGAAGGTGCAGGCGTGGTTGGCGTGGCGAGGCAATACCTCGACTCGCCGCTCAAGTTCTTCGAGAAGACTGAGGGGCCTGACAAGGACCCGACCTGGGCGCAGTCACTGCCGACCCAGGCGCTGCGCCTGGCGATGAAACACTTCCTCGAAATAGGCCAGGACTTCTACAAGCAGGCGATCTCTGGCGCCCTCACCCAGCCGCGCGCCGAGCGCTACAACATGGACAAGTTCCACAGGAGCGCGCGAGTGAACAAGAGGTTCTTCGAGAAGTTCCAAATCGCGCACGACCCCCTCGTGGGGAACCCCCAGGAACCGTCAGAGCAAAAGCCTGCAGACAGTGACACGGTCGGTGCTGCAACAGCGGGCGGCGCTGGAACAGCGGAGGCGGCCTCCGAGGACAAGAAGAAGATCGACGTCTCCCCGAGCGACGTGAATAACTTCAAGGCGCTGTGCGAGCAGCAGTGCTCTAGCCAGCTGGATACGCGGGTCGCCATGATCACGGCGGAGGGCAGCGCAATGGATATCAACGCTTCGGTTACTAAGGCACGCCTATACCAGAACCTCACAGATAATGCATCAGTGATGGGCTTCTACGATGTCAAGAATGCGAAGTTGCGCTGCGTCTTCGAGGGGCAAGGCCTCGCGCACCGTGAGCCCGCGCTGGACGAGTTGGATTTCGCACGCTACCTGAAGTCCCTGGAACCGCTGATGGTCGGTGGACGGGACGTGCTGTGGGTGCTGACGGGCCGCGCGCAGTCGAACCTCCCGAAGATCCTGAAGATCCTCGCCGCAAACAAGTTCCGCGCGGTCACATACCACCTCGCCTACACCACGAAGCAGATGCAGCAGTACGGCCACTTCCAGAGGCAGCGAGGCCTGGCGCACTCGCGCTCGCACGAGGTCATGTTGCTCTGCTACAAGGGCAGGAAGTCGAAGCAAATGGCCAAGATCAGGCAGTTCGTGGACGCGTGCAGCCCCCTCTTCAACGAAGTGATGAGGAACGTGCCTGTCCTGCCGCAGAAGAGCCACGCCCTCGTGCCCAAGCAGTTTCGGGGGACCAGCTTGGCCAGCATGGTCGGCCAGTGCGTCGCCGAGGTGGGGGCCGAGGAGCGAGAGAAGCTGGGGTGCTGCCACCCTCTCCAGGAGGACGAGGGCGCTGATTGTGGCGCCGAGGCGCGCGACGAAGCTGCAACAGCCGCCCGCCCCGAGAAGGCCCTCGTGACTGCGGCCGTGAAGACGCGGAAGCTCTACCGCCAGCTCACGGGAACGGAGGTGCCGCGGTTCCCGCACGACAACGACATCGAGCTCCTCAAGGAGCCCTGCCACGAGGCGGGGAAGCCCAGGTGGGTGCACTTCGGCACGCCTGCGGGCGGCGCAGGCATGCACGGCTGCATCGAGAGCGGGCGCAGTGTGTTGGCCTCTCGGGAGCAGCACCATGGTGTTCGTGAGCGAGGACCTGCTTGCACGCTCTGTGCAGTTGCGCCTGGCAAAGGAGGACCCGAAGGAGGACCCGAAGGATGGGAAGAAGGACGACAACAAGAAGGAGGGCAAGAAGGAGGACAATAAGAAGGACAAGAAGGACAATAAGAAGACGGACAATAATGATGAAAATAAGAAGGGTAAGAAGGGTAAGAAGCGCGACGCCGACGCGTCCTCGACCTCAGACTCCTCGTCCTCAGACGACTCCTCGGCCTCGAAGAAGAAGATGCCGAAGACAGGATGAAACAGAGCACAGGCTTGAGCACAGGCTGCAACAGAATTCGACAGCTCCGACGCAGGAGCCAGCCCGCGCGCTCCTGTTCCCGTGGAGCTGCCACTTGTTTGATTTTGGACTGCAATAGTCGCGCGCTG
>CAUYUJ010000726.1:100000-105000 GCA_963575745.1 Prorocentrum cordatum | reverse complement strand
CGACCTCAATGCCTTGCGCTCTGTTTCCTCGGCTTCGTATGCTTGCTCTTGCTGCTGCTCCGGCTGCCGCTGTTATCACTCGGCAGCTTCGTTTCAGCTTTCCCTGCTGCTGCTGCTGCTGCTGCTTGTCCTCCTCTTCCTTTCCTGGCGGCCCTTGCACCCACTCCCCCATACACATTACCCCTCCCTCTGTCTCTCCCCACCCTCTTCCGTCCTTCTCCTCTTCCTTCTCCTCGTGGTCATCCTTCTCGTGCCTGTGTTCGTGCTCCCCCTGCTCCTCATCCTCCGCTTCCGTCTCTTCCTCCCCCTCCTCCTCCTCCTGCTCCGCCTCCTCCTCTTCTCACTCCTCTTGCTCCTGGCTTTCCTGCTCCATTCCTCTTCCCTTCCCGTTTGCTATGCTGCTGGTGTCGCCCGGCAGCGCTTCAGGCTGCGGGCGGAGAAGATCCAGAAGAGGGTGGAGCAGATGGACCTCGTCAACAAGACCCTCAGCCAGGAAATGGAGAGCACGGGCGACCGTCGCAGAGGAGGAGGAGGAGGAGGAGGAGGAGGATGGGAGGAGGAGGAGGAGGAGGAGGAGGAGGAAGAAAAGGACCAGTGCAAACCCAAGACGCACCAAAGATGTCGAAATGAACCCTTTCTCGAAGTTCCCTCTTCAGAGGCCCCTGCAAGGTCTTGGTGTCACTGCAGGGAGTGGCTCCTGGAAGGGCGACCGTCCGAATAATCAACAAGAGGATGGGCATCATACCCGCTGACCCCGAAAAAGGGAGATTCCTCGCCTGGGCACGAAACAAGGGGAACAACAGGTTTACCGTACAACTTTGATAGGATTTGGGCGCCCGTCAATTTCCCAAAGTAGATGAGAATCCGAGATCGTGCCATAGCATCACTCCTGGGATTTTCGCGCCGCGAATCAAGGTGACTGTTACGTTTGGCAACCCTGGTGCCAGAACACCATTCCTAGGATTTCCACACCGTGAATACAAGTCACCGCTGCGTCGTGACAATATTCAACACCGTTGCTGGGATTTCAAGTTAACGAATCCTTGAAACCGTTGTAATAAACTTTGAAGGCGAATGTGCGCGGCGCGAATGCGAGAGCCACCTTTCGAGAAGGAGCGGGCCTCCATCTTTGAAAGTGCGGCAAACTTTCAGACGAGTGCGCGGCGCTGAGGCGATTGCTCCATTTTGAAAACGACCCGCCCTCCATCTTTGATACTGTTGAAAACCTCGTGGCGAATGTGCGCGGTACTAAGGCGCGAGCTACATGTTAAAAGAACGGCCCGTCCATCATCTTTGAGATGGTTGCAGACGTTCAAAACTAATGTAAGGGGTGCTGAGGCGAGAACTCCCTTGTGAACACGGCCCGTCCTCCATCTCTGAAGGTGTTGCAGATTTTAATCTTCAGGATTGAAGATGGCGAGGAAGTAGTAGGCGAAACGCCCGGGCGCGACATGGAAAAGCTACCTATAAGGAGAAGGGATGGAGGAGGGAGGAAGGTCCCAGGAGGTTTGAAGAGGGTACTGCGTGTTCTAGGGGTCTGATCCTCCTCCTCCACCGTTTCCGCTTGCCTCTCCTCTGTCTCCCCCTTCTTCTCCTCCTCATAGTCCTCCTCCTCTTCCTCCTCCTCCTGCACCTCCTCCACCTCCTCCTCTTTTTCCTCCTCCTCCTCTTGTTTTCTCCTCCTCCTCCTCTTTTCTCCTCCTCCTCCTCCCATTCCGGCATCCCGCTGTACCGTGCGTGCCGCTACCGCTACCCCCTCGGCGCCGAAGGGGCTCAAGCTCGAGCTCAGCGGCGTGCCACAGGCGCGCCCGCGCGCCCCGACGCCACGCCGCTCTGGCGAGCCGCGCCGCGGCGGCCCGGGCCGCGCGAGGCCCGCGGCGCCCTCGCCGCCCACGGGGGCCGCGGCGCCCTCGCCGCCCGCCCGGCCACCGCAGGGCCCGCGGCGCCCGCGGGGGGCGGGGCGCCGACGGCCTCGACGGGGCGAGCTCGGAGGGCCGCCCCCGCCCTGCAGCTGCCGCCAGCTGGCGCGGCTGGCCTCCTCCCTCCTCCCGCCTCCCTCCTCCCCTGGGGCTGTGCCACTCATCAGTTGCGCACCTCCCCGGCTGACGAGGTCGCGCACCTGGCTTCCGAAGAGAGCCGAAACGAACCCTCCTCCCTCCGGGACGCTTCCTTGGGGCGCGAGAGGGTGCCTGCCAGGAGGCTTCCTGGGGGCGCGCGGCGGTTCCTGCGAGGGCGCCCCCCTTGCTCGGAGGCGCCTGCCAGGCGCTTCCTCTGGGGTGGCCGGGGATGCCCGCCAGGACGCTTCTCACGGGGCGCCCGAGGGCTCCTGCCAGGAAGCCTCCCTGGAGGGCCCGAAGATAGTACCCGCCAGGGCGCTTCTTTGGAACGCCCAGGAGGTACTTGCCAGGACGGTGCTCAGGCTGTTGGCGGATAGGCCAGGAGCGAGAGCGCCCTGGAGATCCGCCAGGTGGAGTGGTGGAGTACCGCAGATGCACGAGGCAGGCCCAGCTGCAGACAGACCGATCCCGAAGCCGCTCGCGGAGCGCGGCGTGAAGCTCCTCGCTGGGCCGCCCACTGCGCAGCAGGAGCAGGTGGCCGAGGTGCGTCCGAGGCGGGGCGCCGCGGGCCCCAGGCGGCGGGCCCCCCGACGCCGAGCTCGGGCGCTTCAGGCGTGGCCTTTCGCACCTCCCCCGCAGGCACGGGACGTCCTGCCTGTCGAGGAGGTGCGCCCTCCAGCGCCTCGAGCTGCTCCGCCGCCGCGGCAGCCCGGGTGCCTGCCAGACCTCCGCGGTTCCGCCGGCCAGCCTGGACTGCAGCATTGGCCGCTGCTCCGCCAGCAGCCCCAGCTTCAGCCCAACGGGCCCGCCAGCAGCGCCGACCGGCCCTGATTGCAGCTCCGCGCGGCAGCCCCGCCGGCAGCTCCCCGCAATAGTCCTGTTCGGCGGCCCCGCCGCCCCCTGGGCCTCGGGTCGAGCTCCCGACCCGCCGACCTCCGCATGCCTCCACGGGGCTCCCGATTGTCTTTACGGACCCCCAGCGCTCCGTAGTGTCGTGCAGTCTCCCCTTGGGCAGCTGGGCCCTGGCGTGCAGCCCAGACAAGGTCAAACCGTCAAAAGGGACTGCCGACAGGCCGCGCCGCTGGCCCCCAGGCGACCGCTTCCGCGACGGCCCCGCTGGAGGGCTCGGGGCAAACACCGCCTGGTGTGCGGTGGGCTCGCCATTCGGTTTGCCGCGAACCCCAGCGTCGTCGGCTGTGGCACGGGACGCAGGGCTTGCCGTGGGTTTGCCGTGGTGCCGGCGTCGTCCATTTGGGCGCGTCGAGAACAGACGGCGAGGCGACGTATCTTTGAAGCCTGAACTCTCCAGCGGCTGCGCGCATGGACGGCTTTGTGCGCATTCGTCCCCGAAACCTGCGCCAGTTGCCCGGGTGACGGGCAGCGAGCGTTCCAAACCTGCCTCTCGCCTGTGCCCGACATGTTGTGCAGAGTCGTTGTAAAGGTTTGCAAATGTTACACGACTGCAGGGCGGTCAGTTTCCCAAATCTCTGCGACACCTTGCGAACTCATCTTAACCCTGCGGGTCCAATCGGCGCTGGGGTATCCCACTCTGGGGCTCGCTTGGCTGGAGGCATCCTTCACATTCTGAAGCCTCCGCTGCTGTTTCAGAAATCTGGCCCGCAGGGAGGGCGACTCCTGCGCGGCCGTTCAAGGATGAATCTCGCCATTGACCTCAAATCGGCGGATATCGAACGATCCGCGCTATCGGGAAACCGCGATCGCTCAAGGTTGAAGAATCCATGTGGTGTCGGAAGCCAACGCAGAACTCGTAACGGCACGAGCCCGCCGTAGGAATCATACGGTTGCCCGAAGTCTGGTCCTCGCCCGAAAGCGCTGCGCAGATTTGTTTTTATTGCAAGCCTGCGGCAGCAGCTAGCTCGGGGGGAGGGCTGCTTGCTCGTCGCGCACCTTCGTGGCACGGGTGGAGCGCAGGAGACTTTTCAAAGTGGGGCTATCGCTCTGGCGCCGCGCATGGTCGTGTTTCGGGGGGATGTCTCTGATCGGCGTTAGGACCTACTGACGCGCTCCTCGCGCCATGGACGGGGTTCAGCACCGATCGGGAACATCCGTGCAGACCTCCGAACATATTTGGTGATGCAGATGTTTACAGTACTCGTCTAGTGTTGGGTTGAGGGCGGCGCCCGTTCTCGAGAGGTTACCCTGGTCTTTAGCGCCGCGAGCATTCGTCGTGACCTGTTTCAACGTTTGCGCTGGTAGAGGGTGGTTCCGTTTCACCCCCCCGTGCTCTCGTGTTTGGGATGTTGGTTGTTTTAGTCATGTAGTTTCATTTTGTGTTTAGTCGATACGCTTCGGTTTCCTATGAAGGCGCGAAGCTCCAACGTGTGCATCATGTTTACGGGGGGGAAGCGGCATTTGTCCAACATGCTGCCATGTTCGCCTAACCCATGTTCAGCGTTTTCGACCCGAAGTGGAATCACAGCGGTTGCGCGGATGGACGGCTGCTCATGTAGACGCGTGTAAGAAGCAAACGATGGAGGAGTGTTCTTCTCCAGTGCGCAGCCCTCGCCTGAATGACAGACCCATGAGGCGCTCGTCTTCCTAGGGGGGCGCCTCCCGGCAGTGAGAAGTACGTACTGCTTGCAGGGACTTGTGAGCTCTGAGCCTGGGGCGGGCGGGTGCATTCCAGCACTGCTGGCGCACCTGTCCTCCTCCTCCTATTCCTCCTTCTCCTCTTCCTCCTCCTCCTCCTTTCCCTCCTCCTCCTCTCCCTCCTCCTCCTCCTCCTCCTCCTCCTCCTCCTCCTCCTCCTCCTCCTCCTCCTCCTCCTCCTCCCCCCCATTCCGCTCCTCCTCCTCTTCCCTCCTCCTCCTCCTTCTCTTCCCGCTCCGCAGGCCTGGCACCTGATCTGTGTTTGGTCAGGTGCCCACAGGCGCCAGGCGCGTGTGCGCGGGCCCTGCCGGAACGAGCCGCTGCCGGGCCGCC
>CAUYUJ010000726.1:90000-95000 GCA_963575745.1 Prorocentrum cordatum | reverse complement strand
ATGATGATGATGATGATGATGATGATGATGATGTACATGACGATGATGATGATGCTGATGATGCATATGATGATGATTATGATGATAATGATGATGACCATGGTAATGATGACTATGATGATGAGGAGGAGGAGGAGGAGGATGAGGATGATGCTGATGGGAACGAGGAGGAGGAGGAGGAGGAGGAGGAGGAGGATGTGGAGGAGGAGGAGGAGGAGGAGGAAGAGGAGGAGGAGGAGGAGGGAAGAGGGGAAGCAGGACAAATATTCAGCTACCGCCACCTTCACCTCACCGTCACCCGTAGCGTCCTCCTATTCCTTTCCCTCTCGAGAATCGTCGTTACGCGGGAATGGGGCTCGTTGGAAGGCAGGCTCAGGAGAGACATACTCAGAATCATGGTAACGACGATGAGGAGGAGACATAGGATTGAAGAAAGGGGGAGGGTAGGAGGATGAGGAGGAGTTGGAGACGGTGGGAGGGAGGAGGAGTGAGAGGAGTGGGAAGAAGATGAGGAGGAGGAGGAGGATGGAGGATGTTAACAGCGACAGACTGTGGGCACTACAACCGAAGCAGTGCGGTGGCAGGTGGATCACTCTCACCGATCGCGCGCGTAACCATTTTGGCTCTTAGAGCTGTTACCGCGTTGAACATTTTGACCCTCCCGCCCACAACCTTTAATCAGCGATGGTCTGACCAGCCTGGGCTGCTTTGGATCCCCTGGTGACTGATGGGGTCTCCTCAGTCTCCTCCTCCTCCTCCTGCTGCTGCTGCTGCTGCTCCTCCTCCGGTTTTTCCTTGCTTTCGCCCCCTCCTTGCTTCGCCCCGCTTTGTGCCGGTAGTTCGGCCATCTTCGGAAAGTGCCACCCCGGGCGGAGGTGGACGGCGGGGGCGGTGTCTGGGAGGCTTGCTGGAGTCGGGGGCCTTGAGACGGGGGTCAATGCAAACGGGGGTCAGCCAGAACGCCCGACCTTGCAGGATCCTGCAGGGCCAGGGTCGCACTGACCCGGGCTTGGGTGCAGGATCCTGCAGGATCTTGCAGGATCCTTCACGTTGACCCGGGTTTGGGTGCAGGATCTTGCAGGATTCTGCAAGGCCTGACTGACCCCGGTCTGGTTTGACCCGGGTCAGAAGATCTCCGATGGAGGAGGCAAGAAATCGGAGATCGAGCTCCAGCGCGCGCTCGGTGGAAGAAAAAACGTCCAGCTGCTGTTGCCGACGCCCAGCGAGGGAGGGCGACAGATCCTGCCGCCCTCCACAGCAGGTGCGATACATCTCTTGGAGGGGTGGGCGACCAGGTACCTGCAGAGGGTTGTAGGCGAGGGTGCACCACGGAAGCGCGGGGAGAATCCCATTCAATTGCGTCAGGGTGCTCTAGGGGCTCTAATGGGTTCAGAGGGGTCTCGGCAACGGTCGTCGCCGACAGCGCCTAGTATGGGTTCCATGGACATGGCGGAGGAGGACGAGGAGGAGGACAAGGAGGACGACGAGGAGGACGAGGAGGATGAGAAGAGGAGGAGGAGGAGCAGCAGGAAGTGGAGGCGGAGGCGGAGGAAGAGGAGGAATCTGAGGAGGAGGAGGAGGAAGAAGAGAGGAGGAAGAAGAGAGGAGGAAGAGCAGGCGGATGAGGAGGAGGAGGAGGAGGAGGAGTAGGAGGTGGAGGAGGAGGAGGAGGAGGAGGAGGAGGAGGAGGAGGAGGACCAGGGGGACGAGGAGGAGGAGGAGGAGGAGGAGGGAGGACGCAAGGAGGGAAGATCGAGGATCGGGGAGTAGCTCCAGCAAGGAGGAAGAGGAGGAGGAGGAGGAGGAGGAGGACCAGTGCAAGCCCAAGACGCATCAACGATGTTACAAGAATCCCTCCCTCCAAACACCCTCTTCACAGGTCCCTACAAGAATGCATGCTCATTGCTCCGTAGCCCTTTAGGCTCAAGACTGTTTGGCTCCAGCTGGGCCTTCGCAACCTGAAGCATACCCGCACACTCTGCGTACATCCTACAACTTCTGGTCGGATCACCTGTCCCGCAGATGGTCCGTCTCTTATTGATTGCCAGTCTTGTCGGGGCGCGCGGGGCCGCTGGCCTGGGTGCGGCCACCGCTGATTCCAGCATGATGCAGTTTGGAACGGCGGTGGACAAGAGCAATACCTCGCAGCAGACAACGGGTGCCACGTGGACTTTTTCCAGTGGTTGCCATGGCAATGCAGCTGGACTGAACCAATATACCTGCAGAGCGCAAGCAAGTGTCGAGACCGCGAAAACATTCTGCATCAACGAGCCGACGTGTATTGGTTTTGACTGGCGTGACCATAATGCAGGCCAAGCTCATGCAGTATGCTGGTATTACGGTGGTGGCAACCAGCTTGGAGGAGGCGGAACATAGGCGGAACATGGGAAGGTGGCGGACCTTCTAGACATTACGCCTTGTCGCGGGCGCAGGCCCCAACGCCAGCGCCTACGCCAGCTCCAACGCCTGCGCCTACGCCCGCGCCGACGCCAGCACCGACCCTGGCACCAACGCCGGCGCCTACGCCGGCACCAACGTCTGCGCCTACGCCCGCGCCGACGCCTGCACCGACCCCGGCACCAACGCCTGCGCCTACACCGGCACCAACGCCAGCGCCTACATCAGCACCGACGCCAGCACCGACGCCGACACCAACGCTGGCGCCTACGCCAGCGCCAACGCCAACGCCGACGCCAGCGCCTACACCACCACCGACGCTAGCGCCGACGCCTGCGCCTACGCCGGCACCAACGCCAGCGTCTACACCAGCACCTACGCCAGCACCGACGCCAGCACCAACGCCGGCGCCTACGCCAGCGCCTACGCCAGCGTCTACACCAGCACCTACGCCAGCACCAACGCCTGCGCCTACGCCGACACCAGCGCCAGCGCCTACATCAGCACCGACGCCAGCACCTACGCCGGCACCAACGCCTGCGCCTACGCCGACACCAGCGCCAGCGCCTACACCAGCACCGACGCCAGCACCTACGCCGGCACCAACGCCAGCGCCTACGCCATCGCCGACGCCAGCGCCCACACCAGCACCGACGCCAGCACCAACGCCTGCGCCTACGCCGGCACCAACGCAGGTATATTCGTACGAGTTGGTTGGGAATGGCTGGTGTAGGAATGGCGGTGTGCGAATCGGCATTTACGGGCATGGTTGGCAATTGACTACAATCCGCAATGACAATGGTGCTGATGCTTGTGAACAGCAGTGCGACTCGGACCCGGCTTGCATTGGATATAGGACTGAAGACGGTGCCGTTTGTCAGCTCATGCCACGGTGTGGACTCGGAGACCAGGAATTATTGCTGGCGGAGGGGTACTCAGGCAACCCCGTCCCCGACTCCAGCGACGCCCAGCGCTGGCGGCGCAGGCGCTGGAGCCTCTGCCGTTGGCGATCCCCACTTGCAAAACATCCATGGCGAGCGGTTCGACCTGATGAGGGCGGGCAAGCATGTTCTGATAAACATCCCTCGTGGAATGAGTGCTGACAACGTCTTGCTTCTCGTGAAGGCCGATGCGCGCCGCTTGGGGAGACGATGCGCGGACATGTACTTCCAGCAGATCAACGTTACCGGGTCGTGGGCAGAGGCCAAGCAAGCCGGAGGCTACCACTACAGCGTATCGCAGCATGACGCCAAGAGTCCAGAATGGGTTGCCCTCAGCAAGGTCGAGCTCAAAGTCGTTCATGGACGTACGGACAGCGGCATCCTGTACCTGAATTTGTACGTGAAGCACCTGGGGCGAGCGGGATTCGCAGTCGGAGGGCTACTCGGAGAAGACGATCATGAGGACGTGAGCGCTGCGCCAGATTCATGCGCGCAGCGCTTGGCCCTCGTGGCAGGAACGCGCGGCGGCGCAGGCCCAGAGGTGGCTTCGGTCGCAGTAGCAAGCCTCGCTTGAGCATGATGGTGTGCTCGCTACAATAATTTCGAGCGCTGGTCCCAGCAGCGGCCACTGTCTATCGGCGGTTCCGTCGGTTGGATAGGCCATCCCTACGAGGACTGCGGGACCAGCCTTTGCTCGCATCGTGTCCCCCCCTCCCCGTCCTCTCTTTGGGGCCGCGAGCGTTTTAACCCGCTCGTGTGAGCCGGCCAAGGCTGGCTCGAGCCCTCGTTTCTGCGCGCTCGAATCTGGAAAAAAAATGCATGCTCACTGCGGGAAGCGGCCCATTAGAACAAACGCTCCATTCCTGGGACTTCGTCTTGGATCCATGTGACTGTGGCGTCCTGGCAAAACGAAGTAGTGTCAGAACACCGTTTCTGGGATGTCAACACAGCGAATGAACGTGATTGCTGCGTCCTGGAATTCCTAAGTCTTGTCAGGGCACCGTCCCTGGAACTCCAGCCATGCGAACCCTTGAAGCTGTTGCAAACTTTGAGACGACTGTGCGCGGCGCTAAGGCGAGAGCCACATTTTGAAAAGAAACCGCCCTCTATCCTTCAACATACTGGAGGAGGAGGAGGTGGAGGAGGAAAAGGAGGAGGCGGATAAGTAGAAGGACGGGGAGGAGGAGGAGGAGGCGGGGGAGGAGGAGGCGGAGGAGGAGGAGGAGAAGGAGGGAGGAAAGAAGGGGGAGGAGGAGGAGGAGGAGGAGGAGGAGGAGGAGGAGGAGAGGAGGAGGAGGATGAGGAGGAGGGGGAGGAGGAAGAGGAGGAGGAGGAGGAGGAGGAGGAGGAGGAGGAGGAGGAGGTGGGGGAGGAAGGAGGGAGGCCGGGCAGCATGAGGAACATAAGGAGGGCCGAGCAGGAGAAGGAGGAGGGTGAGGAGGTACAATTGTGAACGCAAGGCGCATCAACGATGTTGCAGTATACCCTCCCTCCAAGTTCCTTCGTCATAGGTCCCGGGAAGAGTTCATTTTCACTGCGGGAAGTGGCCCATTAGAGGACAACCGCGTGAGAGTCTTCAAGTGTGCCAAGACAGAACAGCGTTCCTGGGACTTGAACGCCACGGCTCATTGTGACTGTTGCGTCCTGACAACCCCAAACCGT
>CAUYUJ010000726.1:77500-85000 GCA_963575745.1 Prorocentrum cordatum | reverse complement strand
GGGAATCGCACCTCGGAGGAGAAGCAGCGAGCACGCATGCCACACTCTAGGCCACGAAGCAGGAGAGACGCTATAAGCATAAACCTGTGGCGCTCCGCGCGGGTTCCTTGGATCCGCGCTGGGCCCCCCCGGGCCAGAGGGGCCTCCTGCAGGCGGAGGAGCACGGCAGGCCACGGAAGAAAAATTGCAAACACGCATGCCACACTCTAGGCCTCCTAGATGGGGTCGGAGTAGATGGGGTCGGAGGATCGCGCCGTACCGTCGATGCATCGGCGATGCGGAGCCCAATTTTCTCCACGATGGCGTCGCGGATGCGTCGCCGACGTCGCCGATGTATCGGCGATGCGGCGTGTTCCCCCGACCCCATCTACTCGGACCCCATCTAGAAGGCCTCTACACACTCATATTGGTCAGCGCCTCCCCCTGCCCCCAGGTTCAAAGTTGGCGGTGGGTCTGATGATCTCCACTTAGACCGCAGCCTCCCCCCGCGCGTGCCAGCTTTGGGTTTTGGGGGGGGCGGGGGAGGGTCCACTAATTGCTTCCCCCTACCAGAAGCCCAGCACGATTCCCACAAGTTTGTGAAAGACGACACCAAGCGCAGGGGACGATCTCCTCGAAGAGCAGGCCGGTGCAGCCGGGGACCGAAGGGCTGGGCGCCGCCGCCTGGCAGCCCGGCGCTCTCTGCGCGGATCGCGCCTGCGCTGGCCCGCCCGCGGGCCGGGGCCGCGCGGAACGCGCCCGAAGGCACCCATACCTCTACCCTTCCCTCGTTCTCCCCTGCTTGGGCCTCCTGGGAGGCCCACGTCGCCATCGCTGGATTCGCTACGAGATTCTGGTCGGAACGCTCCCCAGGAGAGGTCCAGGAAGGAGGGGTATCGGTACCCTCGTGATTTCCCCACAGGTCTGGGGGCGCCGGCAAGCCGCGGGGAAGCCGCGGCGGCGGCGGCCGAGGTGTTCGGCGGCGCGGCCGAGGGGAGTCCACCTGTCCGTCCTTTATCCCCAGGCTCAAGGCGTAGAGATGAAAGGGAAAGGGAAGTGGGGGAAGTGGCGCAGCCACTCGGCGGAGCTGCAGCGCAGATGCGGAAGACGAATTAGAGCATTGTGTACGTCACGCTGTGCACGTCATACTCTTGTCTGTGGCGCTGTGGACGGAATATGGAGTTCATGTACTTCTGGTACACGGGTCTTCACGGTGGTAGTCTGCGGCTTCAGTTAGTTTGGTATCGCCGTAGTCTATGGTGCCATCTGTTCGTAGCACTTGTCGAAGGTCGCCTCGTCGTTGAACAGCAGCTCGAAGAATGCGATGCGGCGACGCCAGGCTGCCCCGCCAGATCGCACATCTCCTCGAAAACGAAATCATTGAGCAGCATGGGTCTGGAACTCGAAGGTGCGCCTCTTCTTAAGGCGCTCGCCAACCATCCCAAGGTTGCTCGCCTTGACGCGAATGTCGATATATCCTCCGTGGAATACCCATCGAGCAGCGTCCGCGGCGTAGGGGCCCAGCACCCCGTCCTGGCCGTTGAGGCTTGGCTTCGCGCGGAGGCCGACCAGCGGCACTGGTTGCCCTCGAAAGTCTGGCTGTGGCGGTCATTTCTCAGCGGGAAGTGCTCCTAGCTCTGCCGGTGGCCCTTCTGGTTGCCCGTGCCGCTCTGCTGGTGGACCTGGGAAATCTGCTAGTGGCTCTCGTGGCTCCTGGTATGGTCCGAGTAGCTTTCCTTCTTGCCCTCGCGGCTCATCTGGTGGCCCTCGCAGCTCCTGTGACGGCTCTCGTCGTTCAGTTGGTGGCCCTCGTAGCTCAGCGCGTGACCCTTGTGGTTCCGCTGATCGCTCGCGTAGCTCAGCTTGTGGCCCCTCGTAGTCCTGCTGGTGGCTCTCGAAGCTCCGCCTGCGGCTGTCGTGGCCCTCGAAGCTCTCATAGCTCAGCCGGTGGCCCTTGAATTTCTGCTTGTTGCCCTCGTGAGGCGGTGGGTGGCCCTCGTAGCCCTGCTCGCTGCCTTCGGAGTTCCTCTTGTGGCAGTCGTAGCCCTGCGGGTCGTCCACGTAACTCTGCTGGTGGCCCCAAAGGCTCTGTGCGCGGCTGTCGGCGCTCTGCTCGTGGCCCCCGTAGCTCAGCGCGTGGCCCTCGTAGCTCTGCTTGTGGCTCTCGTCGACGTTCTGGTGGCCCTCCAGGCTTTGCTCGCTGCCCTTCGAGCCCTTCCGGGTGCCCCCGAAGCTCTGCTGGTAGCCCTCGAAGCTCTGCCTGTGCGCCTCGCAGCCCCGCTGGTGGCTCTCGAAGCTCTGCTGGTGTCCCCCGCAGCTCTCTGCTGGTGGTCCTGGAAGCTTCGGTTCTGGCCGTCGTAGATCTAGTGGTCCTCGTAGCTCAGCTGGTGGCAAGCTCAGCTGGTTGCTCCTGAAGCTCAGCTTGAAGCCTAGAAGGTCAGCCTATTTGCCGTCGTAGCTCTGCTGGCGGCCCTCGGGGCTCAGCTGGTGGCTCTCGAGGCTCTGCTTCTTGCCGTCGTAGCTCGCGGTCCTCGTAGCTCAGCCAGCGGCTCTTGAGGTTCTGCTGGCTGCCGTCGAAGCTCTGCTGGTGGCCCTCGTAGCTCAGCTGGTGGCTCTCGAGGCTCTGCTGGTGGCCCTGGTGGCTCTGCAAGTGGTCCTCGAGGTCCTGCCTCTTGCCGCCGACGCTCTGCCTCGTGCCGTCGCAGCTCTGCCGGTGGCCCTCGAAGTTCAGTTCCGCTGGCGGCTCTCGAAACTCTGCCGGCATGGTGGGCGGCAGGGCGAGGAAGCCGAAGTACGGCGTCGTCGTAGTCGATGTACTCGTCGTAGCCGCCGTAGGCCGCTCGTAGTCGTCCTCGCTGTGGGCGGCGCAGCCAAGGTCCCCCGGTATCTCCACGACGACGTAGCGTGCCTGACGTCGTAGTTGCTGTTGTAGGTATCGTGCCCGTGTTCGTGCTTCTCGTGTTTTGGCGCGTGCGTCTGCTCGCCATCAGCTCGCACGCTCGTCATGGCGGCGACGAAGGGTGATAGATCAATCCACCTGAAGTCCCTGCCCTTCCTCCTCTTGTAGCTGGCCCTGCGCGCTGCAGCCCTCAGCGGCCGAGACCCCGTCGGGCCCGCCACGCTCATTCACCCGTACTCTGGGTTTCTTCATAAGCGTGGGGGGGTACCCCCCCGACGGGGGTCAACCTCGCCTCGTCGTCGCGCTGCGAGCGGGGTCGGAGCGCCTTCGGCGTGCGGTGGCTGCCCGCGACGGGGGTCGATGTGGGGCTGTCGGCGGGGATGACGCCCCCCCCGACGCTGATCAAGAAACTCGGAGTAGGCCTCGTCGCAGCCCGTTTACTATTTAGTGCGCTGAGCTTGATTCCGGGAATTTGCTTTGTTCTTCCGGGGAAGTCCGTTTTGGCAGCCACGGATTTGCCAGCCCTCGCCCAGCTTCCAAGTCATGCACCCGTGGGCCTCATCGCTGGAGGCACCTACACCTCATCGTGCCCCTCCTGGCTGACGCCGCCCGCCGTGCCGCCATCGCGAGGCGGCGGCCACAGGCCGAGGGCGGCCCCGCGGCCCCTGGGCTCCGAGTGGTGGGGGATGTATCCCGCATATGGCCTTCCTCCCTCTTCCTCCTCCTCCTCCTCCTCCTCCCTCCTCCTCCTCCCCGTTTGGGCTCAAGATGATTTTGTCCCTCGGGCAGAGAACGGATACCTCTAGTCCGAGGCTAGCTCCCGATTCAGGCAACCCCAGTCGAGCTGCGCGCTGCTGGGGCCAAGAGTATACCTCCGCGTGCACAAACCTGCACTCTTCCCAGCAGCCACGTGCGCAGTGGCATGGCAGATGGCAGTTCGGGTTTCTCGCAGCTCACATCTCAGGAGATTCGCATCCTCGAGTCTCAGGAGGACTGCCCCCCGCCACCTGCTGGGAGTGACGCTCGCCGTGCTGACAGCAGCGCTGAGTCCCCCCGCAGCTCGGACGGCCGCGGTACATCGCGCAGTGAGCAGAGGCGCAGAGACGCTCGGAGGAGGACACAGCTCCAGCGAGTGCGCGGGGTGGACGATCGTGACCCGCGACGATATGAAGGCGGATGCAAGCGACGACCCGACGGCGGAGTGGCAGCTGCTGGCGCGGCCGCGACCGAGACCCAGGCGGCACCAACACCTGCGGCACCTCATGATGCATGGGCAGCCGCAGCCTCCTGCAGCTCCAGGCCTGCCGCCACAACATCGGGGCCCACCACCTGTGTCGGGAAGCAGGAGATGTCGAACATGCTGGCCAACATGGAGCGGCGCCTGGGAGAACAGTTGCAGACCAACACGCGAAAACTCCCGGACATCTTCCAACAGTCCCAGCTGGAGTTTGCCCAGGTGGTGGACAAGAGGTTCGGCAAGGTGGATGAGCGCCTGGGACAGATGGAGGACAGGATGCGCGAGTTCGCGGCGCTGCGCCAGGAGATGGACGACCTCAGAGCGGAGATGGGGGTGGTCGCCACAGCGACCCCCAAGGCACTACCGTCTGCGACGGGGTGGTCCCGCTCTGTGGACACCACGATCTTGGCGATCACGGCGAGGGCCAACGTCCCGAAGAGTGCGGTGGCGGACGCGCTGCAGCAGCTGGTGGCCGACGCGGACCTGGCGACGGTCCAGCCTGAGGCCACACGCCTCGAGGGGGAGGAGATCGGCCGCCACTTCAAGCTGCGCTGCCTGGGAGCGACGGCGCTTGCCGAGCGCCGCTGCGGCAAGCTTCTGGAGCTCTTGCGCACTGGCCCATCATCGTGGCGCGAGTTCGCAGCGGTGCTCCCGAACGGCGGCAGAGTCCATCTCAATGTGGGCAAGGGCCGCAATCAATCCCAGATGTCGCACGAGATCCAGCTCAAGCGCCTTCGTGCTAAGCTGCAAGAGCACCTCACGGACCGTCTCTTCGTGGACAAGGACTCGTTCACCATTACGGTCAAGTGGAGGCAGCTGGTTCGCCTCTCCATCCCTGCGCCAGGCGCGCAGCCGCAAGTCTCGTGGAACTTGGTGGCGGTACGCTCGATCGGCCAGACGGAGCAGGCCCTGCAGATCATGGCAGACCGCGCGCTGGCCCCCGAGGCCCAGCAGTGGACTCTTTGACCCACTGGCACGCGCATGGGGTGGCCAGGGCGACGGTATCCACCTCGGCACCTGGAACTGCAGGGCTCTCACGCAGACGGGAAAGCACGGCATACGCATGGTTAAGAAGAAGTTCAAGTACCTCCAGCGCCATTGGCAGGGTCCAATGATATTGGGGCTACAAGAGACTCGCGCCTCCTCGGCCAGCATGGAAGTGCTTCTCGGGAGGCTGGGGAGCACGTTTCACTGCTTCACCTCGTGCATTGCAGGAGGCAGAGAAGACGCGGGAAGTGTAGCGACGGTAGTGCCTGGCACGAGTGATGGCTACACCTGCAATTTTGTTCCAGATGAGCTTGTCCCTGGGCGCATCGTACGACTTCACGGCGCTGTTCTCTCAGAGCACCCGGTGCCGAATGAGATCCCCGCCAGTTTTGTTCCTTGGATGTGCACAACCATGATATTTCCCCAGAGCAGCGGGAGCGAGTGGCAGCAAGTATTCGGCGTGATCTGGCATGGGTCCATGAAGCCCCTGAGTGCCGCACAGTGTTCATAGTTGGCGACTTCAACTTCGGCGACCACGACGAGGTGGACTCCTTCGTGCTGGACCAGCAGAATCCCATCCAGCAGGGGCTCGGAGCTGGACAGACTCACCTCACCCAGTCGCTGGCACCTTCGGGGTCGCAAGCGGCCCGTCTCGCACGGCATCCTGGCCAACGCCAGTGGCTTGACGCGATGAGAGGAGCCACTGAGCTGATGTCGGGCAAGCCAACCCATTGGAATGCGAGCACCAGAACCAGCACCACCCTTGACAAGATCTTCGTGGGACTCCCGCGCTGGGTTCTCTGCCAAGGCCGGCAGTCCTGCCAGGTACGCGGCGAAGCTAGAGAACTGCACATACGTGGGGTTAGCGATCACTCGCTAGCGGTGGCCTCGCTACTGAGACGCCCCCGCCCGCAGCGCGACCCCGACATGCCATCGGCCATCCCGCGGGACATCGTCGAGGGGCCCCGCTTCAAGGAGACCATGCAGAGCTACTTGGAGGTGGTGCCGCTGCAGCACCTGTCGCCCCCCGACGAATACAAGTTGCACACTGGGATCCTGCAGGCCGCCGCCAGAGACGTCCAACAGGAGCTCCTCGTGACGGGGGGCTGGTCCAAGGGGTCCTCGGCCATCATCTGGCGCCAGCTGGCTCGGGCCTACTGGAGACAGAACTGGCGCCTGGCTCAGCTGGTGCCCCCCAAAACGAATGGGCGCGAGACCTGATGCGGGTCGACGCGGAAGCCAAAGCAGCGCAGATCACCGACTACTCCGAGTTCCAACGGAGGTACAACATCGCGCAGAGGAAGGAGGCGGCCAGCATGAAGAGGAAGCTGGAGGAGGACACCCAGCAGGAGACCGACGAGAGCAGGAAGATGCAGCTGCGTGCCCAGCTTCGCGCTCTCCGCGGGAGGGCTCGTCTGTGGGCACCTGTCGGCGCACGCCGATACCTCGCAGCGCTGGAGGTGGATGGTGCCGAGCTTGTGGAGGCATCGGACATCCGCGACGCGCTGGGCAAGCACTGGGGCAAGGTGTTCTGCCCAGTGGAAGAGCTCCGCGAGTCCAACAGCGAGCGCGCGGCCAAGCCCCAGGATCGGTACTTCGAGCGTTTCGGCGTCCCGCGGGCGGACTGGGACGAGCTGCCTGCGCCGAGGCTGGCGGATGTCCGCCTGGCCCTGCGGCGAGCCAGACCCGCTGCGCCTGGGCCCGACGGGCTCCCTGCGGCGGCCTGGCTGGCACTGCCCTCTGGGCCCGCGGTGCTCTACCGCGCGCCGCAGTGGATGTTGGGCGGCATGTGCACGCGCGCGGACTACAGCCACGCGGCCGGCATCTTCCTGCCCAAGGGCTCGCTGCCTTCTGACCTGCAGGCGGCATCGCGTGCCCTTGGCAACGCGCGCCCGCTCCCCCCTCGCAACGCTGGCGCGAAGGCCATCAGCTCGGCAATGAATTGGCCAATCAGGAGAGCCGTGCAAAAAGTCACCGCACCTAGCCAGAGGGAATTCATTCGCGGCCGACATGTTGTAGAGAATCTGATTGAATTAGACAGCTTCGCGAGGATTGGTAGCATGCAGGCTTTAGATCATCCATCTCCTGAACGCTCCCGTCTTCTCCTTCTCGCGTTTGATTACGCCCGCGCGCTCCCCTCTGTCTCCCACTCGTGGATATGGAAGGTCTTGTCTACCTGGGGTGCTCCAGAGCCCTCGTTGCTGCGTTTCGCGCCAACTACAGTCGTGCGGCCACCCTCTGTGCTGACCCGTCTCGGGCATTCATGTTCTGGATTATGGCAGGAGTCTTGCAAGGGGACCCCCTGTCGGGAAGCCTCTTCGTCTTAGCGGTGCATCCCTTTTGCAGTGACCTAGAGCGCACTCTCGAGGCCGCTCAGAAGGGAATCGGGAGGTGGTGC
>CAUYUJ010000726.1:0-65000 GCA_963575745.1 Prorocentrum cordatum | reverse complement strand
CCGCGGAAGGCGCGCGGAAGGCAGCCCAGACCCCTTGCGGGCCGAGGCAGGAGCCTCGGCGGGCGCGACAGCGACGGGGCGAAAGAAGCAGAGGAAACAGCGCGGGCGGCGGCGGTCGGAAGACGCCGCCTGGCGACGGCAGCGACGCGGAGACGTCTGCAGGCTGCTGGAATCGGCGCTGAGCCTCGTCGAGAAGATCGTCGGGCGCGAGCTCGACCTGCCAACGTTCACGCACCGCGTGTTCGGGGACGTCGTCTTCGACAAGGAGCTTGGTCACGCGTGGCCGCTCGACGTCGTCGACGAGGACGGCAACTCCTTCATGCCCCACGAGAGTGAGGCCCACGCGGCCTTCGCAGCGTGGAGGTTCAGGGATGGAGGAGGAGCTGCGAGCAGCAGCGGCGCAGCAGGCAGCGGGCGACCCCGCGGCCTCGGCCGCAGCTGCAGCAGGAGCCTTGCCGCAGCAGCAGCCGGCGGCGGCACGGCAGGTTCTGGATGCGCTGCGGACGGCGACGGCTCGAGCGGAAGCTGCAGAGAAGCGAGCCTTGAGGCTGGAGGCGCGAGCAGAGATGACAGCCGGACAGCATAATGCTCAGCTTCAGCAGCTTCAGCAGGCGCTCCAGCAGCTGACCGCCGCGGGGGGCGGCGGCGAGCCCAGCGCCAGCGAGGGGCGAGGATCGTCGGAAGTGGAACATCATCGACACGAAGCTGTTGACGAAACCACCCCGGTTCATGGGCAGCGAGGCGGTGTGGCCCGCGCGGTCGTTCGAGCTGCTGGCGTGCATCGTGACGCTGGACGACGAGCCGCATCAGGAGATGACCGCGGTTGGGCAGAAGGCCGAAGAAGACGTCGCCAACGAGGCGTTGGACCTGAGAACCCAGCGCTCGTCGGCGCGTCACGGCAGCTGCACCGCATGCTCGCGGTGCTCCTCGAAGGCAAGGCGCCCGCCATGCAGCGGCCGATTCCAGAAGGCGAAGGACTGCTGTTGCGGCGCAAGCTCGCGGGGGAGTTCGAGCCCGACCAGCCAGCGCCAGCTCTGGGACCGATGAGGAAGCTGATGGGGTGGACGTTCGGAGCGGCGACGATGATCGAGACGGACATGAACGAGTTCGGCGCGGCGGCCCAGGCGCGCGAGCGGCACGGCGGCGCGGTGCCCGGCGACATCAAGGCGGCACTCCCCATAGCGGGGGTCCAGGCTGGTCCAGGACAGAGACTTTCAGCAGTGGCTGATGGTCAACGCCGACCGCCTCGGGGACTACGACGGGGCCGCAAAGCACGCGAATACGTACCTGGCGAACAGGAAGACGTTCCAGGACGCTGCAAGAGGCGCCGCAGCGGGGGCCACCGCGGCGGACGACGCTGGACCAGCACCGATGGACATCGGGCCCTTGACGGCGACAGGCAGCAGGGGGGATGGCACCAGCCGAGGTGACGATGGTCGTAAACGCCATCAAGAATGGCAAGGGCAAGGGGGAGGGGAGGAGCAAAGGAAAAGACGGCGGCAAGAAGGGATACGGGAAGCTCTACGACGGAAAGAGGGGCCCCCGATCGCAGCACCAGACGCAGAAGGACGGCAAGGGCAGAGGTGGCAATGATGGGCAGCGCGTCGAGACATGGACGTGCAGGAGGCGCCGTCAGAAGGGCCATCTGGCGAGAGATTGCCCTGGCCAGACTACGAGAGTAAACGGCGCAGCCAGCAAGGCGATCGAGTTGAAGGACGCGCTGAACTCGGTTCAGCTACTTATGCCTGCGACGGGCTCAACAGCATCGAGCGCGCCCTCCGCGGCGCCGAGCAGCGTCGCCCAGGCGCGGGCCAATGCTGTGCAGCTGCCGACGGCGAGCTCGATGGCCGCTCCGAGCGGCGGCAGCGCAAGCTCAGCGGGCGGCGGGGCCGCGGGAGGCACCGCGCCCGCCATCCAGTGGGTGCTGCGCCCGGCGGCCCAGGCTGCGGACCCCGTGAGTCGGACCTCGATGCGGCGAGCTCCGCTGGGTGGCGGCTCAGGAGGTGACGACGAGAGCTGCGGGGGGTGCATCATGGTGGACTCGGGGGCCTTCAGAGCGACGCGCCCACTCGGCCACGCCCCGAGCGCGGCGCTGCGCGAGCCCACGCAGATCTACGACATCCGCGCTGCAGACGACAGGCGCGCGAAGCACCGCGGCGAGAAGAGTGCGCAGTACAACCTGCTGGACAATTCAGGCGCGCGCGGAGTTGGCATCGATTGCCAAGTCGCCGACGTCTTGCATCCCATCATGGGGGTAGCTGAGGCATGCGCCCACGGACCAGATGCTCCAGGCGGTCAACTGGGACGCGGCGAAGTATTTTTCGCAGATGCAGGGGGCAGGGTACGCCGAGGACGCTCTGCAGATGACCGGCCCGGACGCAGCCATGCTGAAGTCGGACTGTATGAAGGAGCGCGCCCACGGCAGGACAAATCATCTCTTTGTTGGCGATTCGCAGATGATGGCCCTCCGCAGTGCGTTCCACCGCCTCAACAAGTGCCCTGAGCTCTGGTGGGACAATCACACCGCGGCTTACCTTGACGACATGATGGCGTCGGTCCGCAGGAACGAGAAAGGCGGGTCAAGGACGAAGAGCAATGCCCGCTTCTACTCCCGCACCAAGCAGGCCCCAGAGACGGCGGAGCTGCCGAAAGGCTGCTCGGAGGAGGGCATTGGATCTTTCATCCACTGGGACGGCTGGGTCAGCCACCAGCTGCCCATCAAGGAGATAAAGAAGGAGATGAAATTGATCGGCGTGGACCCTAAAGAGGGGGACACCGTTGTCGTCTGGGTTGGCTCGAACTTTGTCCTGGCAAGGCACAGGATGTCCGCCCTGCTTGAGTCCATCAACCAGCTCCACGAGCTTAAGGTCAAGATGGTGTGGGGCTCGCCGACCTACCATGACGAGGCCATCATGGCTGCCGCGACGAGCCAGGACAAAGGGCGCGACCCGCGCACCAACATCCCAATCGTCTTCAACTTCATCCTCCAGCGCAAGTTGTCCAAGCAACTTGGGTCGAACGAGTATCGCACCGAGAAAGCGCTTTACGAGCAGGGCATCGAGGTCCCTACCACGAAGCGGTGGCAGATCTCCAACCGCTACCGCGGGCTCCAGTGCGACGGCATCCACGCTGACATGCGCGCCAGGGACCCTCTCTTCTACGACATGCCGTGCCCCATGGGCCAGCAGAGATACGGCCAATCCACCTATTGCACCTGGGTCGAGCCTTTCGACAAGAAGAAGCTGAGTGGCCTCTGCCCAGTGGCCAACGGGCTGGACGACCTGGTGCTGCAGAGCGGGCTGTATTCCATGTGCGCCGCGCACGAGGAGCCCTTCTGCTACGCGTACACCGAGCACATCCGCTGAGGGCCAGGGCCTTTGACAGCTCGTGTATTGCCGTCGCCCGATGTCCACGAATGTCGTTCCACTGCTGCTCTAAGCCTGTCGCCCCCCCCCCTCCACGTTGAGGAAGGGAGGGAGGAGGGAGAGAGAGAGGAGAACGATGACCAGAGCAAACCAAGAAGAAGATGCATCAGCCGTGATGTACCATCCCGTCCCAAATCCCCTTCTCAAGAGCCCGTACGTGCATTCCTTTCCTCTGAGTGAGCGACCCCTTGAAAGAAAAAGTGCCCGTGGGCTTGCCAGGCCGGTGGGGGCCCCGTTTTGAACTGAAGCTTCCCACGAGGACAACGATCACGATCACAACGATCACAACGATCACAACAATTGTTATCGTTGTGATCGTTATCGTTATCGTTGTGATCGTTGTGACCGTTGTCGTTGCGATCGTTGTGATCGTTATCGTTGTCACCCTTACGGCTATACGGAGCGCGAAGAGGACATACCACTAAAGCGTAAGTGCAGTTAACGCGCCTAGTAAGGACGCGTGCCTTCATCTAGGGATCCCTTGTGTCCTGGCCTCTGCGGCCCGTCCTGTGCCGTTCTCACTGGCCGCTCGCCGCCCAACAGATCCCAGCTTCGGCCTCCATGGGTCCTGCGTCCCTACCACCTGTCCTTGAGATACGTTTTGACTGCAAGTGTCAAGCGTCAGCCCCGTGTTTTCGCACAAGCTGACACTTCGGACCACACATGTAGAGGATTTGTTCAAGCGAGAGCCCTATGTTGAAAGGAACAACCCTCCGTCCTTGTAGCAGTTTCACAATCTGTCACCGATGGCCATCCTTTGCGGACGTCTCAGGCGAGACCCTCATTTCTGCTGCACTGTGTTGAGAGGATTGCGTGCGGCGCTAAAGCGAGGGCCGCATTCAGAAAGCCACCCGCCCTCTGTCAGACGCGAAGCTGGGGAGTCCTCCCACCAGCGGTGGCGAAGGTGGTTGCGCTTCGCCACCCGCAAGGGGAGGGGCCGCCAGACAGCTGAGGCGTACTTGGGTGCTACTGTTCCAGAGAGGCTGAGTTAGCGGGCTGCTTCTTTCGAGTCCTCGGTCCATCCTTGTAGCTTTTGGAGCTTTTATAACTAAAGTGCGCGGGGCTTAGGCGAGAGCCATGGTCTTTAAAGCGACAGGTCCTGCGCTTTCGTGATTGTGGCAAATCTTCAAATCTTCAACATCTTAAGAGCACACAACCGCTCTCCATCCTTGTAGCTGGTGCAGCGTGTTAAGATTGATGTGCGCGGCGCTACGGCGAGAGCCACACTTTGAACTCACCCGCCCTCCATCATTGTAGCTGTTGCAACTTGTTCAGAAGGAGTGCGCGCGGCGCTGCGACGAGCGCCGCATTTTGAACTCACCCGCCCTCCTCCCTTGTAAGAACAAAGTGCGCGGCGCTAAGGCGGGAGCTGCATTTAGAACTCTTTTCGCCCTCCGTCCTTGTAGCTGTTGGGAACTTGTAAGACTCATGTGCGTGACACTAAGGCGAGAGCACATGTTTCAAAAGTCTTGGCGCTTCTCGTATCTCCACCAGCCCATCCTCACACGATGCCCAGTGGAGCTGCCCTGAACGTGGGAGCGTGGCATCAATTAGAGATCTGGGGGAGCCTGTGTGGGCCAGATGCCCAGTGGATGCCTCCTTCGGTCTCTTGGGACACGTCGGGGGCTTCTTGGAGCATAGATGTCTCTTGGGCGTCTTTGGGGCCTCTTGCTGGCTCTTGGAGAGCCTCCTGTAGCGTTTTGGTTGCCTTCGGGACGCCTCTTGGGTCTTCTTGGGGGCAGCCTGGGGGCCTCTTGGGGCCTCTTGGGGGCCTCTTGGGGCCCTCTTGGGGCTTTCTTGAGATCTTTTCGAGCCGCCTTGGGGCCATCTTGGAGGCTATCGGTCAAAGAATGAGAGGGTCCTCAATTAGCGCTGCCCCCCCCGGGAGGCCAACATGGGTCCCAAACCTAAGGGAAACCAATGACCCTTGCTTTCTCGCTGGGGCCATGTTGGACGCTCGAACGACCCGCGACCACCCGCCGTCCAGACCCATGGGGGTGGGTGGGTGGGGGGAGGGGTCAAGCTACCTGCAAGCCGCAAGCCGTCTCGCTCACTCCCACCCGTCCTCCCAACACATCAAGTAGCACCCGAGTCTCAGCATGAACAGGGACCGCCATCGACAAGCGGGAACCACTGCAGACGTCAGCCAGGCGTGTGATGCGCGCGGGGTGCGCCGCGCGTGCCATGGCGCCCCCATCGCCCTTACCAGCAATGAAGCATGATGCCGCAGCGTGTGCCTTGCACAGGCGTTTGACAGGGGTGGGTTCCGAGGCTTTGCCTCCTCCCGGCCTCGTTCTGAGGCTGCGCCCCCCTTCTCCTCCCCCTTCTCTGCGTAATTCAAGCTCTGCGCGGCCCGCTTGGCTTCGACCGGAAGAGGTGCGCTCTCGACCCGCGAATCAAAAAAAACGTGTTTGACATGGGGTGGTTGGCCTGCACGCGTGGGGTAGCATGCCGCCCCCCCTTCGTCCTCGTCAACAACAGCGCGGGTGGGGGGTCGGAAGAGGAAGCGCTCTAAACCACTCACGTCCCAAAGGGCTGGCGGGACTGAGGCGAGAGCTCAATGTTGAAAGCTTCTGCCCTCCATCCTTATGAGTCTGGCAGACCTTTGCGGCGAGTGTGCGCGGCGTTGAGTGGAATGCCGCGTGTCGGAAAAGCGTGGTCCGTCCTTGTAGCCGTGAACTTCGGAGCTTCAGGATCAGAAGTTCTGAGGGCGTGCCGCGAGAAAAAATCGTTTCTGCAACCCTGCCGTAGTGCGACCAGGATAAGCTATGTGTTTGTAGAGAGAGAGAGAGAGAGAGCGAGAAAGAGAGAGAGAGAGAGAGAAAGAGAGAGAGAGAGAGAGAGCGCGCAACAAAAAAGACAGAGAGCTCGCAGGGCGGGGGCCGCGGCGGCCCCCCTTACGCGGGGGAAGCTACGAAGCAATGGTGACTCTAGGGATGTTAGCGAGGCGCTCTTGGGGCAGTTCTTGGGGCGTGGGTGGTCTTGGGCCTCTGCTGGGTCTCGGAGAGGTCTTGGGGCCGCCTTGGAGTGATCCTGGGCTGTCTTGGAGCTGTCTTGAGAAGCCGCCTTTTCGAGTCCAGCTGGGGGCCTCTCGGGCCGACCTTGGGTCCATTCTGGGTCTCTTGGGCCGTCTGTGGGGCCTCTCGGGGGCTTCTCGAACCTGTCGGGCGGGCGTGTCTTGGGGCAATGTTGGGGTCTTGGGGCCATCGTGGGGCTTCTTGCGGCAATCCCGGCGCCAACTCTGACCCTCCTGGGCCCTCTTGGGGCCATGTTCGTGTCCCTTTGGGGTCGGGGGGCCGTTTTGGAGGATCAGAGGGCCGTCTGCGTGTCTCTCGGGTCCGTCGTGAGCTAGCCTTTTCCGCCCACGGAAGTATATCAGCACACGCATGTGTGTGTGGCTCCTCTAGTCAATGCACTCCTCTCCGCACCACCATCCCGCTGCCCTTGCCTTCGCTCCTTTGCACTGCCATGTTCGCATGCTGCAGCTATATAGGCTCTAGAACAGCGGAAAAGTAGCGTGCCCGCCTTCGCGCGCGTCGGCCGGCGGGCCGGCCTCCTCCCCTCAGGGTTATTCTACATTCAACTTAACGGAACATTCCTTCCTTGCCATGGTTTCGGCGGAGCCCCCTGAACATGGGACACTAGCGAAACATAGTGCAGCGATTATTGATGTCCAGGCAAAAAGTTGGTTATCAGCCCAAACGACGGCTCAGCCGTTGGCTTCGCTGAGCATGGGATCGCAGGAAGGAGCGCTCGGATAAGTAGAACAACAACACCGTCCCGAGCGTATATATAAGAAAAGCGCCACTAGGAGGCGGCCTAGTTCTCCCAATCTTCCCATAAGGCAAGCATTCGAATCCGCGTTTGATGTGACCGAGGGAGATTCCCTAATTGATAACCAGACGAAGAGAAGAGCTTGAACGCCGGGCGGAGGGCGTGGCTCAGCCAGTGTTTCCGTCAGAGGGCCATTTGAAATCGTAGCAGCGCACTCGAGGCCAAGGACGTCGGGTAACTCGATCCATGAAGAGGATATTTCGCCAATACATTTTCAGAAAAAGAAAAATAATAAACATGATAATAATACGAAAAATAAGAAGACGAATCCTAATACTGATGCTACGAATACTAACAAGACTAATACTACGAAACAATAAGAAGTATAGTAAGAAGAACGAGGAAGCGAATAATAATGATGAAAACAATACAGAATAATGGTAATATGGAGAAGAAGAATAATAATACGACGAATACTAATACTACTAGTATTAATAATAATACTACTACTAATAGTACTACTATTACTAATACGAATATCAATACTAACGATAAGAAGGGGACAAGTAAGAGTAATAAAAATAATAGTAATGCCAATAATACTAACAAGAATGCTAATACGAAAAATAATAAGAATACTAATACAAACAAGCAAGCGAACAACACTAATACTATTAATACTAGCAATACAAACTACTACTAATACTGACAATAATAAGGATACCAATAATAATATTAATAATAAGACGAATACTACTACTACTACTACTACTACTACTACTGATGATAATAGTAATATTAGTAATACGAATACTAATATTAATGATACTTTCACTACTAATAATAAGAAGAGAGTAGTAATACTAATCAGAAGAAGATGAATACAAACAATAATAATACGAATATTAGTAGTAATTGTCATAATGATAATCATATTCATACTAATATTAATGATAATATGAATAATAATAATAGTATTAATCATGTTACTAATAGCAATCATACTGCTACTAATAATGATAATAAGAACCATAATAATAATGATAATATTAACTCTAATAATAATAGCAACACTACTAATACTAACAATACTTATACTACTACTACTACTACTAATAATACCAAAAATAATAATAATAATATTAATAATAACAATACACATAATAATACTCATAATAATATGACTGCTGGTAATTCTAGTACTAAGAATCAGAAGAAGACAACTAATAATAATATGATGGTGATGATGATGAGGAGGAGGGAGGGAGGAGGAGGAGGAGGAGGAGGGAGGAGGAGGAGGGGGGGATGAGGGGGGAGGAGGAGGAGGAGGAGGAGGAGGAGGAGGAGGAGGGAGGACGAGGAGGAGGAAGAGGAGAAGGAGGAGAGGAGAGGAGGAGGAGGAGGAATGAGAGTAAGAGGAGGAGGAAGAGGATGAGGATGAGGATGAGTATGAGGATGATGATGATGACGATGATGATGATGATGGTGATGATGATGAGGATGATCATGATGATGATGATGCTGATGCTGATGCTGATGGTGATGATGCTGATGATGATGACGATGATGATGATGATGATGATGATGATGATGATGATGATGATGATGCTGATGATGATGCTGCTGATGATGATGCTGATGCTGATGATGATGATGATGATGATGATGATCATGATGATGATGATGCATGATGATGATGATGATTGATGGGATGTGATGAAGAGAGGAGGATGAGGAGGATGAGGAGGAGGAGGAGAGGAGGAGGAGGAGGAGGAGGAGGAGGAGAGAGAGGAGGGAGGAGGAGGACGACGAGGGAGCGGAGGAGGAGGAGGAAGAGGATGAACAGGAGGAGGAGGATGAGGAAGATGAGGAGAATACGGAGGAGGAGGTGGAGGGGGAAGAAGAGGAGGAGGGGGAGGAGGAGGATGAGGAGGAGGAGGAGGCGGAGGAGGAGGAGGATGGGGTGGAGGATGACGAGAACGAGTCGGTGGAGGTTGAGGACAAGGATGAGGCAAATGAGGAGGGGGATGTTGATGATGATGATGCTGTCGAGGAGGAGACATAATACCAATACTACGAATAGGACACGTTTTCAAGAAGCATACCAATACGAATACTATGAATGGGAACATCACTAATACTATGACGAACACTATTACTAAGAATACCAATAAGAAACCACGACATATTCGAAATTAAGACATAGAAGCTATGACTAATAACGGTAGGCGGAATAATGATAATAGTAAGACGGACATTACGAACACTGATACCAATAATAGTATGACTGATACAGATAATAATAGTAATACGGCTATTAATAATGATAAACTCAATAAGAGCAATCCACCCATAAGAAGAATTATATAACAATACGAAGCATACTAACAAGACCCAACGAACATAAACACAATTATAATATCAGTAATGTTAATAATACTAAAGTCAAGAATGAGGACGATCAGAATCACCAGACGAAAAAATGATGATACGAGTTATATTACGAAGAATCACAAGATTAATCTTAAGACTAATGCAGCGACTAATGATACTAATGATATCAATACGAAGAATAATACGACCGATGAGAAAACGTAGCACCCCGCAATTGCGGTTAAGAGTGAGGGGGCGGGCGCGGGCGACGCGGGCGTCGAGCCGGCGGACCTCGTAAACTTCACGAATGCAAAAGAAGCGTGGAACGAATGCAAGAGAAGCCCGCCGCAGGCGCCGAAATGTTTGGGTGGGTCGCGGGTGGGTCGCGGGTTGGTCGCGGTGGGTCGCGGGTGGGTCGCGGTGGGTCGCGGGTGGGTTGGTCGCGGGTGGGTCGCGTGGTGGGTCGCGGGTGGGTCTCGGGGTGGGTCGCCAGTGGGTCGCCGATGCAAAAGAAATCCGCCCCAGGCGCCGAAGTTTTGGCTTATTCAGTGAACGTAGTTTGGGTCGCGGGTGAGTCGCGGGCTCCCCACCTCCACCTGGAAGGAATTCACAAACAGCCCGCCGCAGGCGCCGAAAATTTTGAGTGGGTCGCGGGGTGGGTCGCGGGTGGGTCGCGGGTTGGTCGCGGGTTGGTCGCGGGTGGGTCGCGGGTGGGTCGCGGGGTGGGTCGCGGGTGGGTCTCGGGGCGGGTCGCCGGTGGGTCTCGGGGCGGGTCGCCGGGGGGATCTCGGGGTGGGTCGCGGGTGGGTCGCGGGTGGGTCGCGGGGTGCGCCAACGGTCCCAGTGGCGCAGCCCGCCACCCCGTTTCGGCACACCCCTCACACGCTTCGTGGCCCCAGAGGGAGCTCCACCTGCGGTCCCACTGGCGCCGCCCACATGTGGGCGACACCCCCGTTTCGGCGCACCCCTCACACGATTCGTGACACATAAGGAGTTCCACCTGAGGCACCAGTGGCGCAGCCCGCATGTGTGCGAGAACCTCCATTTCGGCACACCCCTCACACGCTTCGTGGCCCCAGAGGTAGCTCCACCTGCCGCGCCGCCCACATGTGGGCGACACCCACTTTCGGCACACCCCTTACACGATCCGTGGCTCTACAGGGAGCTCCACCGAAAGCCCCCGCGGAACAGCCCGCATGCGGGCGGCGCCCCATAGGAAGTTCCACTTAAGATGGTACTCGCAATTCGGGTATCCACATCTGCACATTGTGGGGCGCTTCGCCAGGCTAATTTGATAGCCTCTTCTGTGTGGCACAGTGTCTGCACAACCAGAGGTGACCATGATGTGGCAGATCTCGAGCTCTGTGTAAATTCATGCGCGCTGATGCGAACCGAGGCGGCGAAGCCTTCGAACATCCTTTGAGCATGGGTGCGTTCGGATGAGCCGAGAGGCGCAATTCGGTGCTGGTAGGAGTGAGGAGTGATTAGTACTTGTTCTCCGATGTCGAACCTCTGGCTGAAACCGTGGGGCTGGAATGTCAGGAGCCCAGACCCCCTCGGGCCGCAACAACAAAATCACGACGGAATGTTTCTCGCCACCGTCGGTCTCTGGGGATTCTTACCGGGTCTCGGGGCCATCATAACATGACTCAGGATCAAAAGCCTGTCCAGTTTGGGTCCACGTCATCAATCAATCATGTCGCCGAGAGTTTTGGAAACTCTTCATCGTCACCATCACCATCGCCAGCGCTTCCTTGAGCAGAGTGTGGCCGTGTCCAATATCGAAAGGTCCGATGCAGGCTGATCCGCAGTAGCTATCCCCGAGTCCCATCGATGTCAGGTTTTCTGAGAACTCCATGGTCCATGGCTTGATCTGATCATTAGCAGCAGCAGCAGCAGCACCGTCACCATCACCGAAATCATCATCATCATCATCATGATAATTAGCATCACCATAATCAGCATCATGATAATCATCATCACCAGCATCATCATTATCAGCATCATCATTATCATCATCATTATCATCATCATCGTCATCATCATCGTCATCATGATCGTTATCACGACCATCAACATTCACGTACACATACGCGTACACATACACATCATCATGGCCGTCGCCGGCGAGGTCGTGGCGATGGTGGTCGTCGTCCTCGTCGTCATGGTGTTGGCGGGGTGGTTGTCGTCCGTGTACTTGTCACAAGTTCTGGACGCGGTGGGACGGTGGTCGTCGTGGTCTTCGTGGTGGTCGTCAATGTCATCGGCGCTCGATTCCAGTGTGCTCTCTTCATTTCTGTCACCCTCTTTCCTCGCCTCCCCTGGAGGAGTCCCCCGCCCCCCTGCAGCAACGGAGCACCTTTCAGCAATCTGAGCACGAGGGGCGTGTAAAGCTTTCTCGGGTGTTTGCTTGCTTGCGTGGTTGGTTGATTTCTTGCGTCCGCGACTCCTTGATTCACTGCTTCCTTGATCGCTGCAGTGCATTCGTGCCTGCTCGCTTGCGTAATTAGCTGAGTGCCTCCTTGCTCGCCTACTGGAGTGCTCGGGCATTCGACTTGTGTTGCCCCCCAGGCAGGCACGCATGTTTGCGGACTCGCTCGCATGTAGTGCATTATCGTACTGATGTCTCATGAATGCCCGTTTGAAGTTGTACCTAGTAGGCATTATCTTGAGAGATGTCTTGTGCCCCTTTAGCCCGTTCGCACGTAGACGTATAAGGGAGATCCCAGGCCCGTGGCCCCCGGCCGGCCTCTCCTCATCTTTCGGTGCCCCTTCTCCCAGGGAGCCTCGCCAGGCGACCCCCGGAGGTCCCAGAAAACCAGAGAGTCTTCCAAGACGGCCCAAGATGGCCTCCGACTGGCCCTCGAGGCCCCCAGAAGCGCCCCACGAGAGCTCCAACACGGCCCCAGGTGACCGCGACAGCCCCAAGGCGCCCCAATAGGCCCCAAAGAGGGCCTCAAGAAACACACACCGTCTCATTCTGTTCGGCAAACGTATTTTTAGCAAAATTGTTTTCTGGGCTTTCACAGCGTCCCAGACGGGCCCAAGACGCTCCCAAGACGGCCCTGGAGGCCCCCAAGAGCTCCAATACGTACCAAGAAGGGTCCGAGACGGCCCCTCCGACACAGTAGCTCAAGCTCATGGCATTTGGACTCAGGCCGGGGGGGCTCAGGCGCTACTTCTGCTCACCAATATTCGTTCATCTAGCCCGCGCGCGTGCTCGATATGAGTCCCCTCCACGCAGCTGTCGTTCTCGCGCCCCTCTTCGGTATCGTGCAGGGTGACTGTGAGGACACCGACAACGGAGCTACAGACAGATCGGGCCGGTGTTGCGATAGTTATGCTAGTTTTCCTAATGTAGTCCGCGCTTGCTGCAGCTACATGTGCCTCACAGTATGCTCTCCCACGAGGACCAATATAGTGTATGGAATCGTTCCACATGGTATCGCCCCATCATTCACTCAACGTGCGCAACACGCGGGTGAAGGCATTTTTCGGTGACGAAGAGTATAGCTAGGTATGCGGCATCAACGCACGCGCACAGATCTTCACAGCTCAGCTGCCTCATATTCCTGTAGCTGCACAGGCCTCCAACCAGCGAGTTGTCCTTCGAAGCAGCCGTCCACACACACACACACCTCCAAGCTAGGCGGGTACCACCCTTGCTCCCCGTCGGGCATAAGCCCAGCCTTCCGTGGCAACGCCCTTGGGAACACGCTCAAGTAGGAGAACGTTGCCCTGGCGAAGGTGAGGTACTTGGGCCCATACTCGTGGCCTTTGAAATCAGCCAGCGCTGCGCGTCACAGGTCTGCGAGGAGGCGGTGGGAAAGACAGCAGACAAGTCGGCCTACCTGCCTCCGCTTCCACCCTCTGCGTGAGATCGCGGAGGAGTCGGTGGGCAGCTGGGTTCGCATCCGCGAAGTCCGCCTCACCGAATTGCGCCTCGCTCCCTGGCTGGGGCATGGTTGCTCAGACGCACGCTCAGCCACCATGACGTGAGGTGGTGGTGCGTATGCAAGGGCGCACTCGAGGGCGGGAAGTTATTCGGGCTTCGCGCTTCGCGGTTCGGCTCCGATCCCTCATCCTCCTCTTCTCCCCTGGGAGGCGGCGCGAGAGCGCGAAGTTATTCGCACTTCGCGCTTCGCGCAGCGCGAAGCGCGAAGTTGGGAGCCCTTGGTATGGTAGGGTCTGCACCTCAGGCGCCGCTCGAACTCGGCCAGCATATTCCCTTTTCTATATTTTCACAACCCGGGGGGTGGGACCCCCCCCCCCTTCGGTAAATCCGTACCCTCGGGATCTGGAGATTTTCGGACCCCCCTGGACGCTCTTGCAAGGGGTCCCCTGGGCCTCCGGTCCACCTGGACGCCCTTGCCGGGCCTAGCCAGCGGGCCCAAAACGGTCAGGAGGGTGGCAAAATGGCCCTGCGAAGGCCCCAGGTGTGAATAGAACCCGTATAATACCCTCATAGATACTGCTTATCCTCACCTCTCCTGCGCCTGGCCGTTTGGGTTCAGGTATTGGATTAGATCGATCAGACCTTTGATCGTGCAGGAGGAAAAGATATCCATCTGTCCCTCCTTTCCTCTACCAGCGGATCAGGGGTTCTGTACCTTTGTACTCTAACCCCATACACAGGTTATCAGCCCTTTAAAGCTCACAGTTCATCGAACCCCGCGTCGCGATCTCGCACGCGGCCTCGATGGAACCCAAACGGCGCATGCGCCGTAAGGGGTCCGTCGGGGCCTCGCGTCCGAGCTTTCCGACGGCGCGACGGCTCGGTGATGAGTTGGAGAGCCTTAGTGTGGACCGTGTAGGTGTCCCAGGTACCCCCCCCCCCCAGCTCAGGCGGACCCGAGGCGCGGCTAGCTGCTGAACTTCACCGCCACGCCGCCCGCGGGGGGACAGGAGAAGGAGTAGGAGCAGGCAGTCGAGAATTTCACACGCCTACCTTCGATCCTCCATCTCCTCTTCCGTCGGGAGCAATCCCAACTGCGTCGGGCGCGAGCCCCACTGGTCCTGATACTCCAGGGCGCTTTCGCGCTAACCGCCGATGGAACACAGGTACTGGCACGGCCAGCCCTGCGACCGTTCCTGTAGCGGAGCACGTTGCCACCTTCGAGGAACTCAGTAGACCAGCGACGGCGCAGCCGCAGACGCAGTATCCCCAGGTATCATCTCATCAGACACCACACACACACGGCCCTAGCCGCAGCTCGTCTTTGCGCAACCGTCGCGGGGCCACAGGCCCATACGGCGAATCAAGGTCGAGCCCGCGTGCCGCCTCACAGAGGCCATGCACTCCTCGCGAGAGGGTGCAGAGGGAAGCTGACGCTTCCCACCTCTCCATCTCAGACGACCTGCCGGCGGTAACGTCCGCTGCAGGTGAAATAGCTGAGCTCAGAGACCAGGTTGAAACCTTCGTGTCCAGGCAGTACTCTGGACTGATGCAGAGCGTTCAGACGAACGCTGCCAACGCTGCCGCTTTACGTCAAGATCTCGACGGTGCCTTAGTGATCATCGATTCCAGGATCGCTGAAGATCGCCGCATCTTAGGTGAGCTGCAGTACCAGGTTGACCGTGATATGTCGCACTCAGGTGAACGATCATCGACGGTCGAGAACCTGCGCAACTACCTTGCGCAGATGGAGCAACAGCTTGTGATCGTACGCGACACAGGCGTTTCAGCAGTCAGGATTCTCCACGACGAGATCCACGACCAGCTCCGCAACCGACTACCACCAGCCGAGGCCACCGATCTTGGCGCTGTTCAGTCTCAGATCAACGATCTTCGATCCCAAATGGACCGCACTACCGCGACGCTTCGCACCGAAGCGCACGCCAACTCGTCGAACCTGATCGGCATGGTGCAAAATACAGAGAGTTATCACTCAAAGGCTTGATGCGACCAACGCTGTCGTGCAGCCACTCGCTAACCGGATCTCTGAAATCGAGCAGCGTTTTCCTGGTGTACAGGACGCCCCGGCAGAGTTGCGTGTCGGGCGAGCCCGGACTGGCCAGCTGGATCCCCTTCCCGCGGTTTACGATTACGCCCGCCTCACTGACAAGTTGCAGGAGGTTGAGACGGCGGCGGACCACGCGCAGTCTGAGCTCTCCCAGGTCATTCGTGAGAGAGATACTGAAAAGGTACGTGTTGAGGAGCGCCTCGCACGTCTGGACAGTGAGTTGGAGGCGCGCGACGCCCGTCTCCGAGCCTGCGAGCAACGATTTGATCGGTATTCGCAACGCTCTCGGGATACTGATGAGTACACACGCCAAAAAGTGGACCATATACACGAAGATATGACGAGCTGGACAAATCAGCTGATTGACCACACCAACGGCACTATACTTCACCTTCAGCCTGCAACCGACCTGCACAGGCCGACGGCAGCGTCCGCTGAAGCACCGCACGCTTCTGCAGGACAACAACGACGTACGTCACCAGGAGCAGCCTCCGCGGCAGCTTCAGCACAGACACGCCACGTCTCCCGTGCGCACAGAACCAACTACCGACGTTGTACCGATACCCTCACAACCATTGTCTGCGGGTGCGGTCAATACTACTATTCCGATCAAGGAGTCAGACACCGTCCGAGTCCCTGTCTTGCCTAAAATCACACAGCTGCTTGAGTGGCAGCAAAAAGGTACGGAAGAATTTTGGAGCCGCCTCGGGACGACCATCCAAAGCATCTGCCTTCCTGTGCGTGGCTGAACAGCCCGAGTGTACCTTCGCAGACTTACAAGACAGCGGAGACTTCGAGAGCATCGATTGCAAACTCGCTACCGCTCTCAGCGACATCCTATCTTCCGACTTACGCTACCAGATCGGGCTCATCGAAACCAGAGAGCACAAAGCAGGACGCATGCTCGAAGGGCGCCAGATCTACTGGCACATCCTACAGTCCTACAAAGTGACAGAGGTTGATGACGACGTGCATGATTTCGAGCGCCTCAAAGAACTGAGGATGAGAGTTGAAGATTTGCAACGCTTCATTGCTGATTGGGACGCTTTACTGTTGGATTGCCGAGAGGCACCCGACCCAAATATCTTAGAATCTCTGTTCCGCACGCAGATTCGCCGACATGCCTGGATGAAACAGGATATGTACGAATGCCAGCGCATGAAGATCAGCGACCCGAATCGTACCTATGATTGGCTCCGGCAGCGCGTCCTAGACATACTGGAGCTCAAACAACTGGGAAATAATCAAAACAAGTTACGGTACGAGCATGAGATTCGTTCTCAGGTACATGTCTGCGCTGCCTGGCAGAAAGGCAACTGTCGCAATGGTGAGCGTTGCAAGGCTTTACATACCTTCTCCAGGGATTGGAAGAGCAGCAGATCTTCCAGAGCATCGACCGCTGGCGGCAACCCTCGCCGAAGCGCATCAGCCCCTGCGAATCCCAAGAAGCCAGCATCGAAGCCATTTTGCTTCGAGTTCGCCAAGCGCAGCACCTGCGCCAGAGGCGACAAGTGCAACTTCCCACGCATGGCGCAGCGCAGAGACTTCGCACAGAACAAGTGCCCCAAGGGTGACAAATGCAAATGCGCTCACCTGGCACCTGGTACGAAGACACCTGAGCGAAGCCCCGGTCGCCCACGGACCTCCAGTCAGGATTGTCGTGGCCGGCCGCCGCCCCGCGGATCGGGGAGCCAACGCCCCCCGCAACGCGGGGGGTCCCGCAGCGCGGGGGGCTCATGCAATAAACGTGACAACCGACGCCAATGCGACTGATCTCGCTCATCCTCCAAGAGGTTTCCCGACTCTCGCAGCCAGTCGAGAAGTCGCCACGATAGATCTTCGCGATCCTCCTCTCGATGACGAGACGGGCGTGGCGGAGGACGTGGCAGCCCGCGTGGCCGCGACCGATCGTGCGGCAGCGACAGAGGACGTGACCGACGTTCCACGAGCCGCGGTTCGTCCCGTGGTTCTCCCACGTTCAGGGCGCGTTCTCCTGCGAACAATCGCCGCCCGCGCCACTCCGACCGCAGTTACGTCATACGTGACAAGACTCTCATGGCCGCCCACAAGGCCAAGACAGCATCTACCAAACCACGGCGTCGGATACGTTTCGACACACATACCGTGGAATACTGCCCGTGCATCGTTTCTGGCAGGCTCACTCTGGACAAGTGGATGGAGAAGCCAAACGAGGGCGATATCGTCAAAGTACCAGTTCCGCTGCCACAATGGTGGTGGAAACCGAGCGCAGACGCCCTACAACGTTGCCAACGGGAAGCAAAGTCATGGCATCAGGATCTCCATGACTACCGACGCGACAAGGGGCCGGCGGAGACACCAACTGCGATCCCAGATTCCGACGACTCTACCATAGAGTCCTCCGAGACACACCAGAAGAAGACAATGACTTCGCAAGTCGACCCTCCACGCTCGACCGCTGCGTTGACACGCCCCTGGGTTCTCGACAGCGGATCTGCGCACCATATTCAGGATAAAAACGAGCTGACGCAGACCGAATCTGATCGCATATCTATTCGCGAGAAGCATATTCTGGAAACCGCCAATGGTGATCGTACTGTCAACGAGCACTATGACATACAACTACCTGAAGTGGGCTTGAAGAGTTCAGCCCTCGCCTTGCCAGATTGCCCATCGCTATTATCAGTTGGACAATTGATTGAAGTTGATGGTTTTCGGCAGCTTTGGGACCCAGAGCTGGGCTACTTGCTTCAGGATCCGAGGGGCCAATGGTATAAGGTTCCCGTCAATAACAGAGTTCCAGAACTACGACTCTACGATTTGGCGACGATACCACCGCCACGACTATGCACTTCGTCAGCACCCAGACGTCGTCTGCGCAAGCGTTCATCCGCACGCTGCAACGACATATGCTGGCGTTGCAAGACTACAGAGCAGTCACCACCTACAGATGAGCTGCGGTCCCACATAGGGACCTGTCCCAAGAGACCACATGTCGGTGAGGGAGGAGGAGCACGGACCGCCACGGTCGGATAACCTCCTGACACCCATATTGCCGAGTCCAACGTGGATACACACAGCGACTCGCTTACGTCTCAGATACAGTGTTATCCTCCCACGTGCGGGGGGCCTGCAGATACAGCTCAAGCAGATATCGACACCACGTCGACCTCCCTCGAGGATCTGCCGATGGACCGCGTTCTTCCAAACTGACAGAAGAAACCGATTGACCCTATGCGATGCATGACCCACAGTCCGAAACGTCCAGACTGTGAGATTTGCTCTCGCACTATGGCGCAGAACGCCCCGTGCCGACGACAGCGCAAACCACATCCACCGGCAGCCCCCACCGACGACGACGCAGCCTACGAGGCCTTCATCCCGAAGAAGTTCGGGGAGGCTCTAACTGCCGACCATATCGTTTTGGCCAAAGACGATGCCGCTGACAAGCACGGTGACAAGGACGCACTCGTCGCGCTGGACAGATACACCGGCATCTTCATGGCATACCCAGCATTACATAAAGACGCAGCTACTACACAGGCATCCTTCCAGCAGTTCATCGCCGCAAACGATGAGGTGAAGCACATATGTACAGATAATGCTGGAGAGCTTCAGAAGGCACGCCGCCAACTGGGATGGAGACATGTTACTAGTACTCCTCATCGTCCACAAACAAATGGATTGATTGAGCGCATTGTCAAGATCGTCATCCTCGGTGCGAGAGCTGTGTTGCACATGTCTGGTCTGGGACACGAATGGTGGAAAGAGGCCAGGCAAGCCTTCTGTTGTGGACATAACTTTGTGCATCCATCCACGGGCGTTGCCGCCCATAGAGGCGAGCATGCTGAAAAGACAGATCATGAGATACGTCTTGGTGAAAGTTCCCCCGGGCACTGTATTCCATTTGGTGCTCGGATCTTCTGGAAATGCCGCAATCCCGAGATCAACAACGAGACTGCAAAGTTCAAAGAGAATGCTCGGGAAGGGTTCTTTATGGGTTACCATTTACACTCAGGTGGACGCTGGTCGGTGATTATCTTGTCTTGGATACGGCTACATACGCCAAGAACCCAGACGGCGACCTGTGTCACGTGCACAGAGTCAAAGATATCATCATCCCCGACGGCAAGTTCACCTTCCTTGTGAAAGACGGTACTCTGCGACATTACAACCCAGAGGCACACGACGAGGTCAAGGCATCTACTTCTCGTCCCTTGGGCGACAAACCTATGCCCGACCTTCCCCTTGCCTACCCAAAGGAGTGGGATGATCCATCTATGATGACGATGGACGACAACCTCGCTGATACTCACCCATCGGCCTCAGAGGTTGCTGCACCAGCACCGGAGCCCCACTATCGGGAACAGCGTGGATGTTGCGTCATCCGACACATCCGTACTCCGCGCAGGAAATTGTTCATACCAACAGACGACGTTATGAACAGACCTGTACCTGTTGATCAGCTCGATGTGACACGAGACTTCGAGACGACTTCTACCTTCGAGGGAGAAAGTGTCTTTCGCGATGTTTGGGATGGTGTTGGCGCCACAGACCACCGAGAACTCAGCGAGCCTTGGACCAGCCTGGTTCGATTCTATGAGCTCCCTAGAATGTTGCCAGACGGCAAAATTGTGGTCCGCGGCCGCGAGACACGCGTACAGACTACTACGCGTCCAGACCACACTCTTCCCGAGCATTGGAAGACCTTATCTCGTGGACAGCAAAAGAAGGAGATTGAGTCCGCCGAAGATATCAAACAAGCTCGTGAGACTCGTGAACGAGCTGCACTTCGAGTGTGGACCCGACAGGACAAACAAGCTAAAACAATCCGCACTACTGCAGCTGGTGGACCCACATGGAATACCGTGGAACGACGGATTACTTACGACACAGACAGCGGTGCTGTCATTCGAGACGAGGACGTCAAGGGCGCGACCAACAAAGAAATTCTGTATGCCAAACTACCTGGTGGACCACGTGACATTTCTACAGTATTATACTACCGCAAACCCTCACCACAGCCTGCTGGAGTCCAACGTGCTCTGGTACTTATTGACAGTGAGGGGAACGACTTCGGGGCCGTGAACCCGCTCACACGCAAGTTCACCCCGTCGGTAGCAGTGCCCACTTACCACGTGGACCGACATACACACAGGCACGCAGAGATAAGATTCCCGACTCACCACGGGCACGCCCAGCCCGTGTTACCAGAAATTTGAGCAAGAAGGAAGTTGCCGCATAACCACGTGCTCAAAAGGCCCCACGCAAATAATACGAGCGCCTTGATAAGAAACAAACATGGATGTTAGAGACTGTTGCTGAAAAGTGTGATATTGAATCACAGGCGATTCGTACAGGGAAAAAGGTTCACTTCTTCAACATCTTGGAGCTCTCTTCGGTCAACCATGAAGAACTTCTTCCTGAACTACGTAAGTTCAAGGGCCGAGTGGTGGTTCAGGGCAACGCCGGCAAAGATGAGACCGGCTTGGCCGCCATATCCGCCGACGCCGCATCCAGTGCGTCGCACATCGAGGCTTCCAAGCTTTGTGATGCTACCGCGTTATAGCCAAATTAGGCGGGCGAGCAGAGCGATGCACCTGGCGCATGCACGCAGGCATTGCTATACGGAGATGGACGAATTGACCCAGTCGATACTTGGATTACCATGCCCAAGTGGCGCCAACCTGCATCTTGGTCTAAATGCAAGAATCCCGTGTGCCGACTACGATAGGCACTATACGGACACCCTCTCGCAGGTGTGTTTTGGGAACGAAAGTGTCGCACGTGCTTGGGAAGTGTTGGATTTGAGCCCATCCCAGGCTGGGAATGTGTGTGGATTGATACTTTCAGTATACGTGGACGACTTCAAACTAGCAGGACCAGCCATCAACCCACAAGCCGGCTAGGATCACATCCGCAAAAGCGGCATTGATTTGGACCCGCCTACTCCATACTCTCAATACCTTGGCTGTGGACAACAGGCATACGACGTGCCGCAGAACGTATTCGACAAAAGAATGTCTACCATTCGACCTATGTTGCCTGCCCACAATGATAAATAATACCATACAGCTAAACAAGTTCGTGGAATACGACATGACATGCTTGGTTTTATTGATCAATGTATTGAGCGCTGCCTGGACTGCGTCTCCAAGCGTGCCCATTGGGCAGGGTCACGTCGTAAACGGTCTGACTCACCGAGGGCTTCGCGATCCAAATCGCCTACCTCCTCCGGGTCGGTCGTGAGACCCACTAGCGCGCTCAACGCACGGTCGCGATCATCCAGCCCAGCTGGATCGGTCGACAGAACTTCCACTACGACACAATCAACGACAGTCACACACGATGACCTACCCGACGCAGAGACTCCTGGCATCGAGGACACTTCCTTTACCGAGTCCGACTACTCCGACGAGGGTTTCCTCGGCCAGGACGCGGCGAGTGTACTGATGAAGATTCTCTATCTGGCACGCTGTTGTCGTCTCGATCTTTTACATCCAGTATGTATGCTAGCCAGAGAAATTACCACATGGAATACCACGTGCGATAAACGCCTTCACCGGCTGATATGCTACATCAAAACGAAGCGTACCCATTGTTTACACGGATGGATTGGCGATCCTTCAGATAAGTTATCCGTCATGCTCTTCACTGACGCCTCGTTCGCCGATTGCATTACCTCAGCCAAATTCCACTACCGGCGTCTTCGCGGCGCTTGTTGGACCCAACGCGTTCTTCCCCGTCAACGCCGTGTGCAAGAAACAATCGGTCGTATCGCACTCATCCACAGAGTCCGAGATCGTTGCCCTTGACTCGGCGCTACGACTGGAAGGATTACCACTACTTTCATTATGGGAGGCCGTGGTGGAGGTTGCCAACACCTGCAACCTGCAAAGAGAAGACTGCTTGCCTGGGCTGCCTGGGACGCGCCGCTACGGCGATATGCCCGACGCTGGCCGCCAAAAAGAAGAGGCGTAAGCCATCGCCTCGCAAGGCATCCCCTACACGGGGATCTTCTCCTAGCCGTAGGCAGCTACCGCTGAAGACGGAGCTACCCGTGCCTCCAAAGAGGCGCACGATATCCCATGAGGGTACCGTGCTACACGTGGATCCAGAGCCCGCTCAGGAGAGCAGCTCTCCCAAAGTGCGTCTCAACGTCTTCGAGGACAACCAGGCCGTGATCAAGATTGTCCAAAAGGGACGTGCACCCGCACTTCGTCACCTTCATCGTACTCATCGTATTAACTTGGATTGGATATGTGAGACATGCCAATTTGAGCATTGAGCTCAAGTATGTAGGTACAAAAACCCAAAATGCAGATATGATGACTAAACATTTTGAGCCAAAGAAAGCAGACCTCTGGAGGGATCTATTGGAACACTCGCTCATCTTTCCTGTTACCCCGTTACAGTGCGCTCCAAAGGATCCAAGGAGACCACTGCGAGGGCCTCAGAGGCCCGATGGTTTACCTCGTGTCGCAGAACCTCCAAAACTGGATGGATGTCCGGAAATATGTCAGATATTACTTACCGACAAGGAAAAATGGGGCGAGACAGGGTCAGAATGCGGATTCTTGTGCGTTGGACAAGCCAATCACGAGGGAGTCTGTGCACGCATGTACCATATCGGTGTTCCTGTGGCGGCTACCGATTCGCGAACACCTCGAGCGAAGGCTCGCTCACCGCACGGTAGACACCCTCGTCATCCTCCCTCGCCATCGCATGATACAGAGAGGTCTAGGACACTTATTATGCAATCGTGCCGCAGCTGTTTTACCACTCGAGCGACGAAGCTTACCAGCATTTTGCTCGCTGTGCGCGAGACGCAATCACGTGAGATCGGTTCTAACCCCGATCCCCCCATCCCCGAGATGGACCAGGCATCGCCGCTCCACCTCAACGGCTGGGCCGTCGCCTACGACGCCAACTACGACCCGAACGCCAAAGGCAACGATCGCGTGGGCTTCACGTACCACGCTCAGACGGGTCGTCCTCGCGATCCCGAGGATGGCTTCACCTGCGTACATCATCTGCGCTTTGATCGTAGTGCAGAGTATGATCTACGAGTGCCCGGCGAGTCCACCATTGTCGAAGTTGCCCGCTCCGCGTCCATCGACGTGACGAGTTGTATCGGCAAATTTGTTGGTGGAGTCGGCGGCAACGCCCACTATGAATACAGTGCGACCACGGCCGCACCGTGGATGACATTCACGAAGGCCATGTGCATGATCTCCGGCCTCTTCACGCGCAACTCTTCCGTCCAACAAAACGCTCGTGGCTTACATGGTCACTTGCATGCTGTGATTCCGAACTCACACCGCAAGTGTCCACCAATGGAGTTTTCGACGGTGGTGTTGAAGGCAGAGTGGATGATGATGCACAGCGACTGGTCAAAAGTGGGCAGTGCATTTCTTGGGCAATATTCTGAAGACAGCGTTCAGGATACAAATCAGGTGTACAAGGAGGGGCTTTGCGCGCCTCCGGATGTGTACAGTAATGGTTTATCGACCCCCAGCTACGCCGTACGCTCCGAATCTTGATCGCGCTGCGATCAAACTACCCGTGCGTCCACCTGGTGTGGCCAGGACGTCGGACACGGCGGGGCACCTCGGCCACGTCGTCGAGGACCATCTCGCCACCCAAATGAGGGCATTCTCCGATATCCACCAGACAAGCAAATTCCGCCGCAAGCTCAGCACTTGGCAGACTACACGCGGAGGGTTTGGAGGCATCGGATCAAGCCCCAGGACGGTGGCAACGCCATCTGATCACCGCGACGGCTGGAACATCCTCCCAGAGTATGACGAGAATCATTGGCAGCCATACGAGGAAGGAACTGTGCTCGCCGGAGAAACGCCTACCATGGAAGACCCTGGTCTTACCCCAGGAGCAGCCGTGGACCCGCTCGAGCTGGCACAGGCAAAATACAGCGCGTTTTGTGGTGGTCGATTGGTTTCCGCTCTTCTCTCAGACAGCGGATGGCATGGGATTATACAGGAGGACTTGGGACGTCTCCTTCACCATGCTTTTGGCCCGTCAGGGCATGCATGCAAATGGACAAATTGGTATGCGGATTCTACGTGGATCATGCACCCCAGGAAAGGTTCCAAGGCCGCCCCGCACAATAAGTACCCAAGCTACGGCATCGACGAGCTCAACAGCCCACAGAAGCGAGATGCCCTCGCCAGGGCGTCGAATGTTGGCCTCGTACCTCTCTTCATGCCGTGCCTCAACCGTGCAGAATACATCGGCGGCGCCACCCTCGAGCATTTGTCGACATCTATCCGCGACAACATCATGATGTGGGCATTCTCCTTTGGCAATTACAAAGAATGGTTCAAACAGAACGACGCGGCGATTGGCCAGGATTGCATTCTATTGCCAGAGGTTGGTGGCGACGCCCGCTGCGATATGGCACATCTCCGAGAGCAGCCTACCAAGGCACAGGAAAACCGTATCGCAGCTATTCTGGAGGCGCAGTTTGAGTCCACACTCGAGCAGCGAAACATGATCATCATGATCCGCAATGCCAGAGGCTTGTCGCTGATGAATGACAATCATTCCATAACTGAGTGGCGCAAATTGAATGATGTCATATGGGGATATTGGGCCAACGCCTTTCCTGCATACGTGAAACAAAGGCACTACAGCAGGGGTATTAACGCCACGGTGGTCTGGAGCGCGAATGATATGGCGTGCGCTAATCATGGTCAGACCTTTTTGGACACCCGTCGCCATCAGGACCGCGCTCCTACCATCGTGCGCGAGCTCATGAAGATGGAGTGCGAGGGCGGCGTCCCGACGCTTATGCCAGTACATGTGAAAGTGGACCTGTCACGTTTCATCGACGTGATGCAGTACTTCCGTTGCCCCACCGTCATGGGGCCAGGCAAAGCGGCACAATGGGGCGTACACCCTAACTTCGACTACCACACGGGCGACCTGACCAGGACTATGCATATGCGTGGTATTACGGTCCTTCCCTCAGACCACTGGATTGATGCGTACGACAGAGTCACGCCTTCGGCTTGGCATTCAAAGCAGAAAAACCACAATCTGGCGACGATGACGACTCAGTTTTGTGATGCAGTGTGCTACCGCAATTTCTGTGCATTGATGCAGTCATTACCATCACAGCCATATCCATTCAGACCTCCTCTCCTGACAGCAGTCACGGGTTCACTGGCCTACACACAGGCCACAGAGATTATGGATGCTCTTCAATTTCGCGAGAAAATGACTAACGAATGGAAAAGGAACCTCAGCCTCACGACGCTGATGACTCAGACTGCAGGGGAGATGGCTCATTGTGCATGGATGGCCTCGTGCGCCAGTGGCACGTTGCCGAAATCGATGCCGTTGGCAACAAGCGATCCATGCATACCCATCCCTGGACTCGCAAAAGAGCCACCAGCACCGGATCCGACGAAATCTATTCATGCTAGCGATCCGTATGGTGAAGCATACGAAGAGTTGTTCAATCAGCTTCTCCTCCTGATCAACGACTACCCTGGTGCGTGGGCATCTTGGGAGTCAGACGAGAAGAAGGAGCTCTTTCACCCCAAAATCGTGAAGGACACCAAGGACGCACACGCTGTTCCTTGGGTTGTGTACGAACAGTTCCTGCTCCAGATTAACGACATGGCAGGTGATGACGATGCGACGAAATCACGCCTCTTTGCGGAGCGCAACAGATTGTGCTCCCATCGTGTCGGCCCTCGCATTGACAACTCAGAAACTATTACGGCATGCGAAGGTTTCTACACACAGAACGCCTTGGATCGTCTCTCCATGGGGCTCACGGCCGACGCTCTGACCACTGTCTTCGCCGCAGGGCCACCCGACGGCTCCGCGGCAGCTGGGACACGCCAGCTCAGTGAGGAGCAGAGCGAGGACAGGCAGCCCCTGCCGCCAGGCCCACTGCCTGATCCACTGCCGCCAGGCTCGCAGCCGATTGTCACGCCACCAGAGCCATTGCCACCTGGTCCGCTTCCGATCAGCACGCCTGCTGATCCATTGCCACCAGCCCCGCTCCCCGACGAGGACACTGATGTGGATGCGGAGCTGGAAGCAATTCCTGCTGGCGATGGGCCTTCGCCTGGTCAGCAGTCAGATACGGTATACATACTGTCGTGGCAAGGCTGTTGCGCGCGTTCATCCCATGAGGACACCAGCCAGATCCCGACATTCGACAATGCGTGCACTCCTCGTGAGTACAAGCTTCAAGCAGGTCATGTGGATGATCATCCATACGTACCTCCTCCGTTGCGGGGCACGTCCGCGATCAATGGCATGGCTTGCTTGCAGGGCGACGGTTGGACGAGCCAATTGACATGCGACGATTGTGTGATCGCCCATGCGCCAGACATTGTTCAGTCTGGTTGTTTCCCAGAATGGAAATGGATATCGCTACCGCCGTACGACGAGGTACGCCGCGGACCTGAGCTGAGCGAGGAGTGGCTTGGAGATCCTGTTTGGATGAGCAAAGACATCACGACAATGCTTCGCCATGAGATCCACTACAGAAAGTTCCATATGGACCAATTTCCTGATCGACGTGTCAACACATGGCCGAACACGGCGCAGCACTCTTGGAATATTCCCAGCAATTGGAAATCATTTCGGGACATGGTTCAGTGGAAATTTCAAGGGCGTCGTGGACCTCACAACGGACCATCCACCGAGGCGGCCATGGCACACTTTCAAAAAGACAGTGAACCAGACGGATACATGTGCTGGACTGATTACTACCCGATCTTTGTCATTCGTGCGTTCCAGAAGCACATTGACCTGGAGAAGAACCGGATCGAGATATATGCCAAACCAGTCCCCGACGTGAGCGATCCTAGCTGCTTCGATTGGAACAGCGTTATCGCTATCAGATGCGTTGGAGACCTCAGTTGCGTCAACCCGCTCTCCAAACCATGGAATATGGGCTGGGAGAGTTTACAATGGACAGACGTCAAATACCTCCACCACGGCACGACACTTCGTGCCTGGCGAAGCATCCTCAAGCCAGGCATTATCCCAGGCTATGTCGATCAGTCTTCTCAGAGAGACAAACGTGATAAAGGATCACGACGCACGAAGGCATTTTGCAGTTCCAGTACCTCTGTGCACAACGCCAAAAAGAACCCTCACACCTCGGTCCAATCGTACAAGTTCAAGCACTACAAGAACGAGTTGGAGCTGGTGATCGACATGCGAATTGCCACAAAGGCTGGATGCAGATTTGGGCTGGGAGCACAGGGCGCTATCATGACTGAAGATGTGGTTCCAGCTGCTGCAGTACTCGCCATTCGCCGTCTCACACCACACCGCGAGAGCGGCAGGCAGCTGTGGCCAGAAACCGGCCCTACGTGGGTCTACCCGCCGCTGGCTACGAGACAACCATTGAGCAAATACGAGATTTGCGCTGTTCCCCTTGGAACAGACACAACTGATGATCCTCCTGGGGTTGCCCCAACTGACAAGGCCTACGACACGGCTCAGCAGCCACAGACACAGTCCGCTTCAGCATCATCGGCCCAGCAACCCATCGCCCCTCCGCTGGGGGCGACCCCTGCTGGCCATACAGCTGACGCTGATGCTTTGGATGAGGCCATCGTCCGTGATCTGGCCAACAGTTGCGGGCACAACACACAGGATAAATAATGGTTGATAACTATATCACATTGCAGAGAGGCTCTACGACCCATTACAGCAAATATTACACAGAAAGACTGGGATCGACGGCCTATCTTCAACGATGTCCGCATGGGGGACTTCACTATCGTCAAAAATTGGGGCTCAACTAACTGCTACCACTATGACAATCACTTTCCCAAGGGCGATTACAACACGAAGGTCCGCATGAACAAGGGCCATATTTATGGACCAGTCATACACCTCGGAGTCTTTGAGAAGTTCTTCGCAGTACAAATACAGATTCTCAACTACGGTTTACGATGGGTAAACATATGGTAGTGCGACAAAAATATTCCCCTCAAGGGCGTTGTCTCCGCTATGCCAGTACGTGCCGACATCAACCCAGTTCACCTGAATGTCGCACTTCAGGGCCCATCTTCATGCAGCGATCAGATCAATGAATTAAAACAAACAGGTAGTCTACCATATCTTGGAATGCCGAGCATTTACAAACCACGCATCCCACGTACGCCGACCAGACGCCCCGCTCCTCGGACACCCGATCCCGACGAGCTGGTGGCGACACCTGCCGAAGACCCCACGGCAGACGACGAGGGATCCGGACACGACGCAGGCCAATCCACCGATCCTCTGGTCACTGTCATCGTCGACATATCGACCACACCACTCACAGCTGAGGAAAGAGCAGCCAATGTTACCATGAAGGCGGATTTATCGGCGGAGATTCACGCTCATGATGACGTTGGCTCGTCCATCCTTGATAATATCATTGGTCCGCCAGAAGATTTCCCCAACCACCCCGACTACGACCCAGAGGACAATACTAAATTGATTATACAATCTTACGACCACCGCGTATACCGCTGGACGTCGGAACCATAGGTGGACTCTCCAATGATAAAGGTGAAACAAATTATTGAGTTACACACCGGCAGGGCCGACCTTGTGGTGGACAGGATAGAGTCATGCCTGCGATTTGAGATACATCTCGGTCCAAAGACAGAAACATACCAAATGGATTACAATCATACCCACAAATGGGCACGCGACTTACCGATTTGCAGTGCAGATTGTTTCTTCAAAAAGATGGTACACTACCTTGACCCAGAGATTAGAGGAATCGACCACGGGCATATTTCAATGGATTTCCAAAGTGTACCAAATCATATTGTTGGACAGCATCAAGGAGTTGCACCAGTTCACCAACGATGCCATCTATCAGAACCATCCTGCCCTCAATACGTTGCGTGCTTTCTTCGCAGGATGCATCGAGACACATGGCAACCCAGGCTTCCCCGTATGGAAGGAGCATTGGAAACGCCTGCTGCGCCTGACCAGGACGATCCAGGCGCCAAGCAGGATATCCCCAGGGATCCAGGTAGCGTTGCTTCTGCAGCTCCCGACCAAGAGACCATGGTACAGATCATAGCCGAGACGCAGCAGATTGACCGCGAGGTGGGCGATAACGAGGCCATCTCGCAGGCAGAGGCTACCCGCATCCGTGCGGGCAACGTTCACCATGGTGATATGGGTACTGCGGACACCGACACCTCGGGGTACGCAGGACTACCGGGGGAAATACTGTCTAGGATCGAGATCGAGGGGATCGGCCGATCGATCGCCTCCCGTCCGACCGCTGAGATCCATCGTGAGGCGATGAACCAAATCGGCCATGGTCTTGCATCCACTGATGGTGGCATCGCCCGCTGGGGATCTCTCAGGGACCTTGCCACTTCCGGGGCTCCTGAAGCGATCCAGCATGATATAGCGCGATGTCGGAATTGCGATCGTTTCCTGTCTCTGGGAATCGTCACGGGTGACGGTACAATTTGTGATATCTGCTGGCAGTACACTGTCTCTGTAGGTGCCACGGGCCAAGGTGGCGCCGTGGAGAGCGACCTTGCGCACCTCCAGCAGTTGAACTACTGGATCAAGACGAACCTCTCCCAGGACGATGTCACCAGGTACATGTCAGATGGAGCGCGTGTCTACATGATGGGCAGGCGCTCCAAGGCTGGCCAGGAGAAGGATACCTTGAGGAGATTCGCGAAGAAGGCAGAGGAGAGGTATAAGAGATGGCTTGACGCAGGCTCCCCTCCCGCACACATGTGCAGGATGATGGGCGAGGCTGAGCATCAGCGACCTCTATGCCACCCCTTTGCCAATCTCATGCAGCGTTTCCTCAATGACCCACGTTTCCACCACCAAATGACTGCCGCTCGCACTGAGATTGGCAAAAAGGCTTGGACCATCGAAGACATGCGCGACGCTTGTGACATACATGATCACAGCGTTAGGCTTGGCTTCGCTGGTCGCAGGAATTGGTGGTTGAACAGTGGTAGACTCGACAGGGGCACCAGGCAAGAGCGTAGCCTTATCACAATTGCTCTGCCCCGCCGGGGCGGCACTTGTGAGAACGCCACGCAGCGCAAGCTTGCCAAACTGGCCTCCGTCGAACCTGCCATGGGATCTGCCAATCAAAGGGGGGTGAGTTCAGGGGTTATAACCGATCCTAACGACCCCGACACACACTCCTCACATGCACATGGCGCCATGGAGCCGCGGCAGCCGCGGCGCCCGCCGCCGCCTCGCCCTGCCCATGGCGATGCCGCTGGATCCCGCGCCTCTGGCGCGCAGGATGACACGCCCGCTGGGCCGCGCGGCGCGGCCGCCGCGCAGCGGCAGAGCAGCGACACCAGCCGCAGACCAACAACGCCTCCACGTGCCAAGCGGGCGCGTGCGACAGAGGACTACGCGACGTGGTGGCGCAAGAACCTGGAGGACAGCCAGCGGGGCCCCAGGTGCTGGGGCTACCGCGCAAAATGCTGGATATACATCGCGGACAACAACGACGAGTTCGCGTGCGTCCGCGACCTGCTGCACAACGACAGGTTTCCCAACTGGACCCCCAGGGCGCCCTGGGAGACATTCACGATGAGCTACGTCGCGGATGATGGCCACAGGGCGTGGGGCCAGAGGTTCTACATGAGAGGAAACTCGTAGTTTAGTCGGCCGCAAGGCCCACTGCTCGATTGGCTTGAACTTCATATTTATACAAGTTCGCCTCGATCAGTGAATAACAATATAATTTTAGGCCACTTCACTATCCAAGTAAAGTGGCCACGCTCACACTTGTGAAACCCAGGGCAGACTCCTAAGGAGCACCGCCGAGGGAAGTAACCACTTGCAGAATTTATGTATGCAACTTTTCGCGCTTGTCAACGCGACGTTACGCGTGGCCACGCTTTTGCTTTGATATTTAGACGTGGTTATTACCACGATCGTGTTCCTCAACACGACTCGATATTACAAAGTTGTTTGCTTATTGTTTACAGTATAATTTCATTGCGTTGAGAACGATTTGATGCTCAGTTTTGGTTTGAGAGCTGGTGGCAACACCTGCCGCGTTCAGGCGCGGCAGCTTCTGATGTTGCTTTAATTTGATAAGTTCCTCTTGCTCCGCCCACCCGTGTCTCATTCTTCTCCGCCCTCGAGTGCCGAGGCGTTTTTTGGGGGCGCACCGAGGGGGCGCCAAAGTGTGCTTGGCGAAGAAACAGGGACCCTGAGTGTTCCTTCTTACCCTTACTTGCCTGATCATGACAGCCGTTGTGCTACGCTACCTTCTGCGCACCGCTGTCGTGATCGGGGCGCAGCTGAAGCGATGCAGATTTCACGCTCAGCTGCCTCGCAGTGCTGAGGATTTGAGGAGTAAAAGAGTGACAGGTTCTTTTCTCCTTTTCCCGAGTCCTGCCCTCGCGGGCGGGATTCGGGACGGGGTGTGTGAATAGAACCCGTATAATACCCTCATATATACTCCTTATCCTCACCTCTCCTGCGCCTGGCCGTTTGGGCTCAGGTATTGGATTAGATCGATCAGTCCTTCGATCGTGCAGGAGGAAAAGGTATCCATCTTCCCCTCCTTTCCTCTACCAGCGGATCAGGGGTTCTGTACCTTTGTACTCTAACCCCATAAACACCAAGCGGCTCCAAGAACCCACCGTGCGCCCGAAGACGGCCCAAAGAACACTCCGATTTGCACCTCGATGCGACCAAAAAAACATCGATTTCCGCATAGTTTTTGTTCAGAGATTCTTGGAACCTCGGTTCTTCGGTCTTCCGGGCGTCCGAGACCGCCCGAGAGGCACCGAAGATCGTCCCAAACCCAAACAGACCAGCCTCCGGACAGTCCAAGCTGGCGCCAAGATGGTCCAACAGGGCCTTGATATGGCTCCAAGAGATGCCCATGACGGCCCAGGACGGCTCCAGGACGCTCCCCAAAGCAATCCACATCGCGACCCGGTCGTTGAGGGAACCCGGGTTCGCAGCAAAGCGGCCCGAGGAACCCGCCAGAGGCTTCCGAAGGGAGCCCCAAAAGGCCACAACCGTCGAATTCGTATGGAGAAACACACATTTCTAACATGTACGGGTTTTGCGCCTTCCGGGATTCAAACACGGACCAAGACACCCCCTAACTGTTCCAACCGGGCCCGAAATGCCCCGACGACGGTCCAAGAGGGCCCCAAATCGACGCAAGAGACGCCCAAGACAGCCAAAAGAGACTCCAAAACTGTCGCCGAAAGGCCCCAAGGACCCCCACAGAGGCCCCCAACAGGCTCCAGCCCCCCCGAGAGGCCCAAGCCAGGTTCCCGAAAGTACCACAATAGCTTCCAACAAACTCAACTTCTCCCCACTCCCACCAGGGTCAACGGAGCAGAAGTCAGAGAAAAAATGTGGAATGTTTTTCAGACGAGAGGCTGCGAAACAAGATGCACGGCGCGAAACGCCAGTGCAGTCTTGTATATCTATATGTAGACCTGTAGACGTATAAGAGAGATCCCAAGCCCGGGGCCCCCGGCCGGCCTCTCCTCATGTTTCGGTGCCCCTTCACCCAAGGAGCCTCGCCAGGCGACCCTTGGAGGCGCCAGAAAACCTGATAGTCTTCCAAGACGGCCCAATATGGCCTCCGACTGGCCCTCGAGGCCCCCCAAAGCGGCCCACCAAAGCTCCAACGCGGCCCCGGGTGTCACCGCGACAGCCCCAAAGAGGGCCTAAGAAACAAACGCCGTCCCATTCCGTTAGGAAAACGTATTTTTAGCATATTCGATTTCTGGGCTTCTGGGCTTTCACAGCGCCCCAGACGGCCCAAGACGCTCCCAAGACGGCCCTGGAGGCCCCCGAGAGCTCCAACACGTACCGAGAAGGTCCGATACAGCCCCTCCGACACGGTAGTTCAAGCTCGTGGCATTTGGACTCAGGCCGGGGTGGCACAGGCGCTACTTCTGCTCACCAACATCCGTTCATCTGGCCCGCGCGCGTGCTCGATATGATTCCCCTCCATGCAGCTGTCATTATCGCGCCCCTCCTCGGTATCGTGCAAGGTGATTGTGAGGACACCGATAACGGAGCTACAGACATGATGGGCCAGGGTTGCATATTTTATACTCATTATCCCATGAGCTGTTCTAATTTTGATGATTATTATCACTATGACGATGAGGACTTCCAATCCTTTGATATGTGCTGTGCATGCGGGGGTGGAGACGGCAGCAGAGGCTGTGTGGACACCGACGACGGAGCTACAGACATGATGGGCCGGAGTTGCGATAGTTATACTACGTATCCCCCTTGGTGTTCTACTTTTTATTCGTGGTGGTATGACGATTATGACTTCTCAAGCTCCGATATGTGTTGTGGATGCGGTGGCGGGGCGCCGCCGACGCCAGCACCCACGTCGCCACCGCTGCCGACGCCAGCACCTACGCCGCCGCCCCCGACGCCTGCACCTACGCCGCCGCCGCCCACAACAAGCACCCAAATCTCCACCACTGCCACCCAGACAGCCACAAGTTCCGAGACTGCCACCCAGACTGCCACACAGACAACCACCGAGACGGACACGAGTTCCGCCTCGCCCAGCAACAGCACCACCAAGACGACTACCACGACGATCGCCAGGACGGCCACGACGACCACCGAGACAGGCACGAGCTTCTCCACGTCAAGCTCCACAGCCACCACCGAAATGGTACTAACCGCAACCACAATTGAAATGGTACTAACCGCAACCAATTTGGGTGGTAGTTTTTCGAGCAATTCGCCATCGGCGGAGGAGCCGCAAGATTCCGAGGCATCGCTTACAGTGTTCGTTGCTGTCGTGATCGTCCTTCTGGCCTGCGTCGCGCTGGGCTTGGGCTGTCTGATGAGGCGCGGATGTCCCGGCTGTGGCAGGGGCCCAGCGCTCGACTCGCAGATTGAGATCAGCGTGTCGGAGTTGGACGCGGAGATTAGTGAGCACCAGGCGGACCAGAAAACCGAGTTGTTGGAGACCATGGATTTTTGGTTTTTGCCAGTCGAAGAACTCATGAACATGCCGCGCAACATCCCCGTCTTCCGCCACCAAGTGTTGAGGGACCTCGGTCTGTTGGTGAAGCGGACCATGACCCTGGAGGATGTGCTTGCTGGGCGGTTTGTTGCTGACACGGCAGCAGTGTCCCACCGCTGGCCAGAGCCAGAACACCCCGATCCGGACGGCAGCAAATTGTGTGAGTTGCAAGACATTTTAGCCAAGATCCCCTCGATAAAGTTTGTATGGATGGATTGGGTATGCGCACCTCAATGGCACGGCGGCGGGCGGACCGAGGAGGAGGAGGAGGAGTTCAGGCTGATCTTGGAGAACATTTTGCCCTTCATCTTTCTCGGGTGCACGGTTATTGTGCTGTACGAGCGTGTCTATAATCAACGGTTTTGGCCAAACGTGGAGTCTTGGATCGCCACCAAGATGGCTACCGAGGACGGATTGGTGCCAGCTACCGAGGATAGACTCCGATTGAAAGTCCACGGCATAGACTCAGTAAAGGGTTTCAATTGCACCCCCTGGGTGCTCGACAGTTGGCACCATGCTGATGCGCAGAAGGCTATCCGCATCCTGTCTCACAACGACATCTTGGTCACAAACGCGAAGGACAAGGATGTCAATTTGAAGGTACTCGGCTCTCTGGACCACATGATCAAGAGCCGTCACATTTTATGCACCTGAGTAGTTGTTACATTTTGCGCATGTGCGATAGTTATGTTCGTTCTCGTGATTGTACAAACTGTGATTGCGCCTGCTGATCATGTTCGGAGGCAGGAGGAGAACGGGCTGGGGGAGGAGGAGGAGGCTTGTGCGCCCATGTCTCTTGCGGCTCAACCATCCAACGCATCATTATTGTTCCACCTCCTCCCTCCTTTTGCCTTCTCGCCGCGGTCTCCTCCTCTCCCTCCTCCCTGCTCCCACCTGCAAAGCAATGTGCTGCCAGGTCGTCCGAATGGTCGTCAAGCTTGGCGCGTTGCCGCTTGTTTTAATCGATGGCAAGCGTGTGCGCGCCTTTTTCCCGTGACACCGCGATCAGCAGTTTGCCGATAGTGAATAGAGGAGTCGAAGGTGAGCAGGAGGGATGGTGGCAGAAGAAGCCGGAGCAGTCGGTCGGTGGAGTAGGCAGGGGACGGCCAGCCAGCGGGGGCGCTGTGTTGCGTGCCAGATTTTGTTGCCAGCGCTTCACGCGCGAGTCAGGCGTAGCGTGCTGCCGCTTGTTTGAATCGATGTCAAGGGTGTGCGCTTCTCGACTCCGTGGAACCGCGTTCGGCCGTCTCCATTGCAGACGGTGGACGGAGCAGGTCAGGGTGAGCAGGAGGGGTGCTTCGGAAAATTAGCCCGGCGAAGGACCCAACCATATGCAGTTGAGAGTACCGCAATTGTGAATATCTTCTTCGGTGGCGCTCCCTATGGGGCCACGAGCCGTATGAGGGGTGTGCCGAAATGCGTGGCAGTGTACACAACACGAACGAAGACGATAGGTCCGAATATGAAAGCTTGAGCGCGTGCGAGTCGGATCGCGAGCGAGTCTGATTATGAATGAATCTGCGCGCGATTGATTCTATTCGCATGAATGCGTGCATGGATACGCCCAGTGTAAATGTATGTATACGACTGTGAACAGTTTGGGTCTGCGTGACTCTCGGTACTCGTGACTCTGAGCGTCGCCTCTGCAGGGGGCTTCCCTGGGAACCCCGACGGCAGCGCCCGCGCGCCGCGACGCCCATGTCGGCACGCCACACACCTGGTGTGCGGGACGCATGCGGACGGCAGCACTGGGGCCTTCGGTGGAGCTCCCTGTGGGGCCACGAAACGTGTGAGGGGTGTGCCGAAATGGGTGTGCGGGACGCATGCGGACGGCAGCCATGGGGCCTTCGGTGGAGCTCCCTATGGGGCCACGAAACGTGTGAGGGGTGTGCCGAAATGGGTGTGCGGGACGCATGCGGACGGCAGCACTGGGGCCTTCGGTGGAGCTCCCTATGGGGCCACGAAACGTGTGAGGGGTGTGCCGAAATGGGTGTGCGGGACGCATGCGGACGGCAGCCATGGGGCCTTCGGTGGAGCTCCCTATGGGGCCACGAAACGTGTGAGGGGTGTGCCGAAAGGGACGCATGCGGACGGCAGCCATGGGGCCTTCGGTGGAGCTCCCTATGGGGCCACGAAACGTGTGAGGGGTGTGCCGAAATGGGTGTGCGGGACGCATGCGGACGGCAGCCATGGGGCCTTCGGTGGAGCTCCCTGTGGGGCCACGAAACGTGTGAGGGGTGTGCCGAAATGGGTGTGCATCCCTTCCCTGTGGGGCCACGAAACGTGTGAGGGGTGTGCCGAAATGGGTGTGCGGGACGCATGCGGACGGCAGCCATGGGGCCTTCGGTGGAGCTCCCTATGGGGCCACGAAACGTGTGAGGGGTGTGCCGAAATGGGTGTGCGGGACGCATGCGGACGGCAGCACTGGGGCCTTCGGTGGAGCTCCCTGTGGGGCCACGAAACGTGTGAGGGGTGTGCCGAAATGGGTGTGCGGGACGCATGCGGACGGCAGCCACTGGGGCCTTCGGTGGAGCTCCCTGTGGGGCCACGAAACGTGTGAGGGGTGTGCCGAAATGGGTGTGCGGGACGCATGCGGACGGCAGCATGGGGCCTTCGGTGGAGCTCCCTGTGGGGCCACGAAACGTGTGAGGGGTGTGCCGAAATGGGTGTGCATGCGGACGGCAGCCATGGGTGTGGAGCTCCCTATGGGGAAACGTGTGAGGGGTGTGCCGGGGTGTGCGGGACGCATGCGGACGGCAGCACTGGGGCCTTCGGTGGAGCTCCCTGTGGGGCCACGAAACGTGTGAGGGGTGTGCCGAAATGGGTGTGCGGGACGCATGCGGACGGCAGCCATGGGGCCTTCGGTGGAGCTCCCTATGGGGCCACGAAACGTGTGAGGGGTGTGCCGAAATGGGTGTGCGGGACGCATGCGGACGGCAGCACTGGGGCCTTCGGTGGAGCTCCCTGTGGGGCCACGAAACGTGTGAGGGGTGTGCCGAAATGGGTGTGCGGGACGCATGCGGACGGCAGCCATGGGGCCTTCGGTGGAGCTCCCTATGGGGCCACGAAACGTGTGAGGGGTGTGCCGAAATGGGTGTGCGGGACGCATGCGGACGGCAGCACTGGGGCCTTCGGTGGAGCTCCCTGTGGGGCCACGAAACGTGTGAGGGGTGTGCCGAAATGGGTGTGCGGGACGCATGCGGACGGCAGCCCTGGGGCCTTCGGTGGAGCTCCCTATGGGGCCACGAAACGTGTGAGGGGTGTGCCGAAATGGGTGTAGGGGACGCATGCGGGCGGCAGCCCTCGGGCCTTCGGTGGAGCTCCCTATGGGGCCACGAAACGTGTGAGGGGTGTGCCGAAGTGGGTGATGACGATGACGATGACGACGATTTCAATGACGATGATGATGATGATGATGATGACGATGATGATGACGATGATGATGATGATGATGATGATGATGATGATGATGATGATGATGATGATGATGATGATGGGAGGAGGGAGGAGGGGGAGGAGGAGGAGAGGAGGTGGGACGCGGGGCGCTGTCTCTTCAAAACGAGGACCCAACACCACAGGATGGCTGGGAAAAAAAAACAGATCAGGGCCCATAGGTCCCCATGTGTCAACTAGGTCACCCGTGGGGACGCGAAGATATTCTCGGCCGCGGCCTGAGCCAACGGGGCGGCGCGCGGGCTGGAGGGTGGACAGATAACCGCGCACGGCAAGGCGCGGTGCGCGAAGTTCGGTGACCCAAATCAAGCAAGCCGAACCATCGCAGGCTTGGGGAGGGGAGGGAACGTTTTTTGTTGCTGTTTGCCTCCAGTGCCTCTAGAGTGCAGCACGCACCCTATTTGAGGAGGACACCCAGCATCATCTCCACAAGGCACGACAACTGCTCGGCCAACGACACAGCGCACAACAGCCACCACGTCCGACACACTACACAATGTCCGACCACACAGACCTCCCATGCCGGAGGCAAAGGCAAAGGGAACAGCAAATACCACCAGCAACATCAGTACGGCAATTGAGAAGGACCCACCTTCCAGCCCATCGGTACCAACTGCACAGCAAGCCACTGACCAGCATACGACACGACTCCAAGACAACACAACCTGTCGAGCGTCAGTGCGATTCAGATAGGAAAAAACGGGGGACGAGTGCCGGCAGCAATTCTTGTCCATCTTGAACAGGACTCGTTGCAGCAACGTCGCCGCGGACGTTTTTCATTTGACACAAAAAGTCAACTGCACAACGGCGGCCGCTGCCAGTTTTGGACGACGTGTGCGATGGGGCATCGTACTTTGTTTCGTTGTCCGTACCCATATCAGGTGTGCCAAGACAGATCAGGGCCCATTCCTAGCCATTTTGGCTCAAGGCTCAAGCCGTTTTTGCAATCCGTTTTGATTGAGACCGCCAGCTTTCGCCAAACGTGCACTTTGCATTGATCCCCCTGACGGTGAGGACGCGTGGCCAGGGTGAAGCCGCAGCAATGATGAGGACGCTTGGCAGGTGTAGTTTTTTTTTTGTCAATCAAGTTCAACGACCTGGATGCGCTCTTGCAGCTCTCGGGCGTGGCCAGCGCCCTGTTCCTGACCATGCTCATCGGATACAACTTTACCGTCACGCAGGAAGAGTATGCAAGGTACGACTTCGTTACTCTGATGCGATTTAGTGAGTTCCGCCTCTTTGCCGTAGGTGTCATGGACGGAGAGCTCTCTGAATGTCTGGACTTTTGCAACTCTGCGGGTGCAGATGGCCTGTGCACCGCGCAGTGCCAGAAGGAGGCAATGGATTGGACCTTCACCGATCCGGTAAAGAACCAGTCATGGGACTTGCGGTCAGCGATGCTGTCGACTGAAGATTATGATTCTATAGGCTTACGCCACATCCGCCGACCCCTTCAGGAACTGGCGGCGCGTCGCCGTCGCCGTGGTGCCATGGACGGGATTGATAGGGGGAGGGCTTACCGTGGAAGCTCGTGTGGGCCTCGTGGGGGTCTCTTGGAGGGCCGTCTGGGGGCGATTTGGGGAGCGTCCTTTCGGGAGCAGATGAAACAGGAGCTGGGTATATCATGAAAATGTGCGTTTCCTCAGGGATTGGGACGAGTTGTACCCATAGAGGCCCTTGTGCGAGGGTTCATGTAGGCTTCTTGGGGCGTCTCGGGGGCCTCATGTGCTGTCTTGAAGGCATCATGGGGCATCTTTGGGGCCAATATGATCCAAGTGGTGGTCATCCTGACTCGTCGTGGAGCGTCCTGGGACTTTTTCGCGGCCACCAGAGATTCTTGGCCGGTGGGGGATCTTCCTTGGTTGGGGCGGGGGGACCGGTGGGGCACATCGCCGTCCAAGTCGAGCGGGCCGGGGTTTTGGGGGGGGTTTGGGGGAGGGGGACGCGCGTCGCACGCCGATGATCCCAAGGGGTCGGCGGATGGTCCACGGTCGAATTATGAACGTGTTTTCTATGTCTTCCGGTCCTGCTCCTCCTCCGCTTTCTCCTGTATTTCTTCCTCCTCCTCCTCCTCCTCCCACTCGCTCGCCTCCGCGGCGTCTCTCGCCCCCCTGCCGAAAGGGGAGCGCCCCCCCAAAAAAACGGCCCGCAGGAGGTCCCCCAGCAGCGTGGCCCCCAAGGGCTTCAGGGCAGGAAAAGAAAAAACATGAGGAGAAGGCGGAGAAGCCTTGAGGGACGAGAATTTGGGAGGAGGCGGAAGAGCAGGGGGAAGATGATCAGGAGGAGGACGAGGAGGAGGAGCAGGAAGTGAAGGACTCATGTTGGGGAGAGTCCAGCGCAGTACAAGGTAAGAGTGCCCGTGCGTGCGCGCGCGCGTGCGGAAGAAATTGTATTGTTTGTGCGCGGGGGGGGGGGAACAATGCAAGCAGGGAGTTACTGCTAGGAATCACACGCCGCGTGCTCGCCAGGCTCAAGCAGCCTTGAGCTGCTACAGCAAGCCCCCCCTCAGCCCGGGCCCTTCCCCGGGAGGGCCGCCGGGGCGCGAGTGCGGTGGGCGATGAACGCTTTACCGGTTGAGCCTCAATCAACCAAGGAGTTTACTGGTTGTCTCAGGCCCGCGGCTTCGATGGGAGATTCTACGGAGTCTCCCATCGGAGTCGTCAGCCCGGCTTCGGCCGCGGCGGGGTACAATCGAGGGATTACCGGTTTTCCACAAAAGCCGTGGGTCTGCAGGAACCACGCCCTGCAATGCGCCGGACCTTTCGAGGCCGGCGCATGGAAGATCACCTGGTCCACTCAGCCTCCACGCCACCCAGTCTCTGGGCGGGGCGCCGTCGCCGAATCCGTCTTTTGCAAAGTGCACCTAATGTCCGCCGCCGCCGCCGCGAATTTGCATCGGCTGTTTGTAAGACTGCCTTCAGCCCACCCCGCTACCGCGCCTGGTCCGTGGGCCAGAGGCCTCGTCGCGGTTGCGCGTTTGCTCCCTTCGAAACAGAATTGCGTTGTGCAGTTCGTCGCGGTTGCGCGGTTGTTCCTTTTGTGTGGGTGTTTCGGGCCTTGGGGGGGGGGGTCAGAAGAACTATGTTGTGTAATTCGTCGCGGTGGCATGGAGAGTTCGGGTCTAGGGGGGGTAAACGACGGCGAAGCGTGATATTTCCAGACATTTCTTGGACATGTTTTGTTACTTGTGCTTTCGGTGCGCGCTCGTGGGTTTAAGGTTTCGCTTGATGTTGGAAGCGATTGCGGGCGCTTTCGGATAAGAGAACGGAGGTATTTTTGAATTGGGCTGCGGCGTCGGATTCCGGCTCGTATTGACGATCTTCAAATCAAAATATATGTGGTAAGAATGTACGCACGTATGCGCGCGAGTTAAGCACGTCTACATACATTACCTACACCGATATCTTTCCATGCTCATGTCACGCAGTACATATAGTGTGCGCGGGGTCCGCCGCCCTCGTCTTTATATTGTCGGTTTGGCTTTTGCGCGCGGCCGCCGCCAATTTTTCGTAACACTTACTTAGGGTCCGGGGCGTTGGCCGCCAGATTTGGGACCCCCCCTGCATAGTGTTTTTATTTTTTTCGTCGCCGCCGTGGGAATTCTGGTGAAGACTTTTTCTCGAGTGTCGACCTGGTGACATGGAAGTTGTTGCTTTGGCAGTCGATTGTTGATTGCGACGGTCGGCGGCCCCGTCGTGGCGGCATCGAAGGTGGTCGGCGCGACAGTCGGCGGAACGTGGCCCCGATGGTCGGCGGCAGTGTAGGGGCGTCGTCAGCGCGGCGGCGCGATGGTTGGCGGAAAGTGAAGGCGTTGCGGAGACGGGGCCGTCATTATTTCGTATTGCATCGTCGGCGTAGAAGGAGGAATCGCTCGCGAATTTTGAAAGTTCCGTTTCGGCGCGGTGGTCTTCGTCGTGGTTATGTTGTCGGCGAGTGTTGTGGTAGAAGGGGGAGATTCGCGAATGTTGAAATTTGCGTTTCTACGTGCGTGGGCGTCGTAGAAGGGGGAAGCGCTCGCACATTTTTTAAATTTACGTTTTTGGCTATACTACGCCTTGCTGAGCGGTCGCGGGGTCGTCCTCGTTCCCGATTACTTGGCAGTTGTAGAAGGGGGAGACGCTCGCAAATGTTTAATTCTGCGTTTCTGGGTGGTCTACGCCGTGGACAGAGGATCTTGTGGAGGTCGCGGCGTTCGTCCGCATGGGGTTCGTGGCGGACGCGACAGTGGCAGTCTTCTTTCGAGCAAGGAAGTCGCTGCGAGGGGAAAGTCTCGCAAATTTCTAAATTTTCGTGGTGGTCGCGTTCCAGCGTGAAGCGTAACCGCAGCATAAAGCTCCCAGCTTTCAGGTCCCACGGCCGGGCTGCACGCGTCACTGCTGGTAAGAAAACTCTTGGTGGCTGGGTGCCGCGAGCGGAGGTCGCGCAGGATGTTCATGCCGGGATTGCCGATGCCGAGTCGGCAGTGGTACTGGTGTGCGATGTATCTAGCATTGGCCGCCATGAAAATAAATGTTTACAAGTCGCGTGCGCGAGCCTGCGTGGGGGGCGGTGGCGCCGGCAAGCATTGCGAAGGTTTGCAACGGAGTGTAGAAACGACATGGCGTCAGGGGGTGGCAGTGGCGAGTCGATAGAGAGACAAAATCTCCAATCTGTTCAGACGCGGCCGCGTGACGAGCGCGTCTTTGTGTGGGTGTATGAAGCGAAGGGCGCGCAGCAAGTCATGACCGCCGCGTTGCGGCATAGATGGAAGCTTGGCGACGTCCACGGCGTGTGCGCAGGAGCAGTAATATGGATGTCTATGAAACACGTTGTTCGCGTGGTCAGCGGGGGAGATGTGCTCGCGCGCGACGCTGTAGAGGGAGAAGCAGAGCATGCTCCGCGGCTTCATTCTTCGGTTGGGGGTAGCACACCAGTGCCATCATCTAAGATCGCTCAGGTAGTGAAGACCTGCGCGGACGGTGCAAGTGCAAATAGCGTTGTGGCAGTGGAAGAGCGGCACCATACGGGAAGGGGCGCAACCGTGCAGGACATTCTGGCGAAACGCCCAAACGAGAGCACATTGTTGGAGCTTGTGCGACCAGCTGTGTCAGAAGAGGATCTGGCGGCCGCGTTGTACGGTGACTCCGCTCGCGTCGTGCTGGAGGATGGGGCCTGGGCGCGCGCTCGAGAGCGGATAAAGGGTGTGCCGAACATTGGAAATTCGTGTTTTGCGAACGCCGCAGTGCAAGTGTTGCTGCGTCTGGGACCTATTCGGCACGCAGTGTTGCTCCATCGACTCGGATGCAGCGTCCGAGGGCGTCATCAGTGCGGCGTGTGTGCGCTAGCACAGCAGGCGGATCTGATGGGCGCATCTCTCGGCGACTTTCCTGTAGATAAAAGCGAACAAGTTCCAGGAGTGAGAGCGGTGCGCGATGGGTTGTTTCAGCGCGGTCGCGCAAATATTTTTAGGGGCGCTCGCCAGTGCGACGCCGGCGAGCTGCGGAGCGCATTAGTTGATGCTGTCTGTGCTGCGGAGTCCAGTACGTTGACGGGCAGGGGAATCCTTGCGCAGCACTACACAGTGGTAGACGGGTCCATACTGGGAAACACAATCCGTCAAAGGCGGTTCTGCGGCGATTGCGGTTGGGTTTCGGATGTTTACAGACGAGAACGATCCATGATAATCCAAATGTGGGAATATACGGATATGTTGGGCCCAGTTGGTCTTGATCATCTGGTGGCATTGGAATCCACGCGAGCTCAGCGCGGTTTGCCATGCCCACATCGACCCGCCTTGCAAGACGGAGAGGTGTGGCACGGGCGCCAGGGCCCGTCGCAAATTCACGACGTGCCATCGGAGACGCCTGCAAGATTCCACGTTGCGGTCTGGAGCAGAAGAATAGCGGACGGAATGACTAGAGTGAATGCCCGCGTAAGCGTGCCGAGGGCGTTCGAGTGGCCAGGGGCGTCGGGCTGGACATGCCGGTTCCAGGGCGCGATTTGCCATCTGGAGCAACCAGCTCATTACGTCGCCTACTGCCCTGGCGTCGGTGTCGTAAGGTTCGACGACGACGTAGTTGCGCGGCCAGAGTTCCAGGATTTTGCAGAGAATCCGAAGAACCAGGGAGACATTGCCCTTGTGGTGTTCTCGAGGCACCGGACGGAAGCAGTCGTGCCGACAGATGCCGCCAATTTAACGGCGTCGTCAACTGAGGGGCCGTTGTCGTTGCGCGACAGACCCCCAATGTCGTCAGCAACGACCGACGCGGGACAAGCTGCGCACGAGCTGGGTGTAGGGAACCGTGGACATGCAGAATCCGTAGACCACGACGGCGCTGCCAAAACGTCGCTGGAAAGCGAGGTTGCTGTGGGCCGCGTCGATGGAGAGGCGACATCAACGCGCGCGCCGTCGAGGGCGGGCGATGGTGTGAATGATGCGTCTCCGTCTTTGCATGGCGCCCCTGTCGGCAACCGTCAGCCAGAGGGGGGCGCAGGTTCCACGGAGGGTGCGCGGGTGAAGCGAATGAGGCGCCCGGGGAAACAGAAATAAACTTTCTGCGAGTCGTATAGAACCAGCGCGAAAGAGCCCACGCAGTGTTCGTCCATGACACGTGATCTTTCGTGCAGAAACGAGCCCGAGGCAGGTGCTGGGGCGACCGCAGGTGCAGCAACAGCCGACAACAACGACAAGCCAGTTCAGGATGGTGCCGCAGCGGGTGCAGTCCCAGAGGCGGATACGACACAAGAGATGTTTTTTTTGCAGCGCGCGTCAACCCAGCGTCGACTGATCCACGACGGGCGCGGGAAGAAGCGGTGGCAACGGCAGCGAAACTGTTGCGGGAGGTCCCTACTGTGCCCGCGGATCCAGAGAACCCCAATGAACCGTGGGGGGCAGCTTTGGTCGAAAACGACGCGGTTGAATTGTCACCAACTCACATTGCCTTCCGAGGTTGCACCTGGACTGGCGTTGACGAGTCTGAGCATCTCAACCATGTCTGCGTAGCAGCACGCGGAGATGTCGTGCAGCCGATCGCGGACATGTATTCGCCCCTGCACTCGCTGCAGAAGCGAGTGCTCACTGCTTACAGTGAAGTCGTCGCGTACGCTGTACGGCTAGGAGCTCCAGTATCGTCGCGTGCGACGCACCGCAGAAGTCTGGAAGCGTATGCAGAAACAGTGACACAGGAGAAGGTAGCATCGCCGATATGTTTCGTGTGCAGCTGTTCGTTTCCGTGGGTGTCGGGACGGAAAATAATGATATTTCGTGGGATCGAGTTTTCGAGAGCGACGCGCGGGATGGCAGTGGATTGACGCACATGGGAGCGCGGTCTATGTGGGATGTGTTTCAGGAGATGAGCCTCACGGGCGGCATATCTGAGCAGGTACAGGCACGAGGAAGGGAACGATAAACTCGATCTCCAGAAGCATATGGAGGAGTTTGACGACTGGACGGTGCGTGCGTGGTGCGCGTCGTCTACTGGAGTGTCTCGGGGCCACCTGGAGTTGATATGTTGTCCAGAGGACCAGCGGTGCACTGCAGGATGTCGGGCAAAGAGGAAAGTCTGTACTCAATGCGAGGTTCCGTTATGTCGGGAGTGCTTTTAAGGTATAGATGCTCCGAACCGGGCGTGGAACGAAACGTCCCACGTGATGGTTCCGGTGATGCCCGCGCGATGCTTGGCGAACGATCTGATGTCGTTTCACGGTCCGAAAAGCATGTACGACGAGGGGATGACCGTCATGGAGATGATTTGTTGCAGTCCGTGCATAACTGCCATGATATGTTTCTCGTTGGAGGTGAAGTACCAGAACTTATTTGATTCCGTAGCTGGGATGCAGGAGACGCGAGTCGCGGCTCGGGGGAATGCAACCTCGTTCGCCCTCCCATGGCAGGGCATCTTGTCAGAGCTTCGGAGAAGGGTCGCGTCAGGAGAGCACACGGGTGGTGCGCCTGCACCGCGTGTGGGCCACGATCTCTCCCACGTTGTTCAAATTTTGTTGAAGGTGAGAGACGCGACGTCACAGGACAATTTGCCGACATTCATCCATCAAGCCACCGTGCGGCGGGATGTGGTGAAGCACCACATCAAGAAGATGATCGCTAACGGGCACAGAGCATATATGCACGTGGACGCTGCAGCAGTAGGTGCTCGCGCCGAGCAACTACCAGAGAATGGCGCCCCGCCCGAACTGGTACTTTCCCTTTTCTATACTCTTATAATCCGCTGAGGGCCCTAGACGACTCCCAAACTGCCCATGAGCGGCTCCATGACAGCCCGGGGACAGAGACCCAGGAATTCCAGCTCTACAGGGCGCCTTGTCCACGGTCACCTAAGCGTGCACACGGGCGAGCGGCAGTCCCAAGACGCCCCGAGGACAATCCGAGGTGGCTCCGAGATGGGCCACACGGCCCTCGCACCGCTTCGGCAGGCCCCCATGTAGATTCCTGAGTTCTCGCCCGCTCAGATGGCATTTCATTACTCCAGATTTCGTAATAAAGGGAGGGGGGGGGGGCTCATTTCGGGGGGGGTCTCTTCCAGGCTATCTTGGAGGCCCTGGGGGGTCTGGGGACGATGTTTTGGAGTGTTCTCCCACGGGGGAGGTCTGCAATGGCTTGTCTTGGAGGGTCCAGACCCCCTCCCTGTTATTGCGAAATCTGGAGTACGGACAGCCGCGGTTTGCCTACAACCCCAGGTTCGCAACTTTTTTTTTTTGAAAGCATGTTGCGCGCCCAGGACTTCCGCAGTTTCCATCTACAACGGCCATTCTGCGCTGTTCCCACCGACGATCTCGTGCATCGCGCCCGCGGCGCTCAGCCTCCCTGAGGACATCGCCAACGCGCCTCTGGTGCGGCAGGACAAACTGTTCTGGGTGCGAGAGCGCGTCGCGGGAGGCACCGCGACGGCGTCCGAGACGCTACGGCTCAACCCAGTCGGGGCCGAGGCGCCCGCGGCAGCAGCTCCCGCGGCGGCCGAGCAGCCGCAACGCGAGGAGGCGCCGCTGGCAGAGGCGGAGCCCGACGGGGTGCCAGCGAGGGCGAAGCGGGCGCCACCGCCCCCCAGCCAGGAGGAGATCGACAAGCACGAGCTCACTCACCTCCCGCCGCGAGGTTGGTGCGACAAGTGCATGCCCGCCAAGGCGGCAGACGACCCGCGCCGACAGTGCGGCGGGCCTGGCAGCATCGACGAGGTGCAGATGGACTACCTGCAGCTCGGCGCTGTGGTCACAGCCGAGGAGCTGGCGGCCTCAGCCGACAGCATGGCTTGGTTGGCTCCAGCGGATTGGCAGATCGACCGGGCTGTCTTGATGCCGCAGTTGGTGGACCCAGTCGCTGGTGACGGCGTGGAGGTGCTGCTCAACGCGCTGGCGGTGGCGCGCCGCCAGTCGGCCGCGGTGCGCGGTCCTGGGGCCGAAGGGTGTGCATCCCTGCATGTCCATTGCGGCGAGTGCGGCCAGCGACGCCTGGGGCATCGCGGATTGCATCCTGCGCACCGACCAGGGGCCAGCAGTCCAGGCGCTGGCCGAGCAGATCTCCGAGGAGCGGAAGCTGAAGGGCTTCAAGTGCCAGCTCACGGCAGCGCCTGCCAGGAGCCGCGCGTCGATGGGTTTCATCGAGGCCATGAACGACCAGGTGGCTAACCGGGTGCTCGTGATCAAGCTCCACCTCGAGTCAGGCGTGGGCGCGCGCGTCCCCGTGTTCCACGGGGTGACGCCGCCGGTGGTCAGGCTCGCTGGATGGCTCCTCGCACGGTTTGCTGCCAGGCAGGCCGCTGGCAAGACGGCCTATCACGTCAATCGAGGCGAGCCATGCCGTGGGGAGGTGGCCACGCTCGGAGGGATCGTCTGGGCCCGCCCGTCAGGCGACCTCACGCAGAAGGCATAGGCTCAGTGGCGCTTGGGTGTCTGGCTGGGCAAGACCGAGAAGAGCGACGGGCACTTGGTCGGCGGGTCGCGGCAGACCAGTCGGCATCGGGCCATCAGGAGGCAGCCGAAGGAGCGGAGGTTCAACGTGGACGCGCTGAACAGCTTCGCGGGCCTGCCCTGGGACCTCCAGTCCAAGCCCGAGCGGGCAGACACCGCTGCAGGGCAGCCCCGGGGCGGCGCCGAGCTCCATCGCGGAGGCAACGCGGCGAGGGCGCGGCAGGCGCAGGCACGGCAGCGCCAGGCCGAGGAGGCGCATCCATCGGCAAGCAGTAGCGGCGCAGCAGCAGCAGCTCCAGTGAGGAACCAGCGCGACCACCTCCAGGACCTCAGGACGCTCCGCCAGTACCCCTACCCGAGCCGAGGCTCGGACGGGTTATTTACGTGACGAAAAGGATGATGCAGACCTACGGGCCCAGCTTAAACTGCCCGGGGCGCTGGGGGGGGCGAGGCAGCGCACTCTCACGAGCGCACGAAGCGCATGGAGGGGGAGCTCTTGGACGAGGCGAATCAGCAGGCAGCGGTTCAACCTTTGCCAGGCGACGCCATAGCAGCCCCAGAGATGGAGGTGGATGCGGCAGCAGTCGACCCCGCAGCCGCGATGGCAGCGGCAGCGGGTGGCGTAGCAGCAGCGGCGAGTTCGTCCCAGCCACCTCCTGCGGAGAGTGGCCCAGCGGGCGACTCCGCGGAGATGGACATAGACTCGAGGAGCCGACCAGCAGATCCCGCGGACGGCGAGCCACTGTTCAAGGCGCCCAGGGTGGCCAACCCCGTGGTGCCCGTGGACGTCAGCGAACCTGCCTACTTGGGGCTCGACGGCGAAGACTGCGAGCGGCTGCAGCTGTTCGCGGCGTCCGTGCGTGATCGGGAGACTCCGACAGCATGGGCGTGCGACCTCGTGCCAGAGGTGGCGGTGTACGACAGCCGCTCGGGCGAGGTGTTGCCGAGGGAGCTCGCGGTGCAGGGGCGCCGGCAGGAGCTCAACCAGATGGCCGCGTTCGGGGCGCACGAGGACGTGTCCGACGACATCGGCGTGGGCAGGCTCACACGGAGCAAGTGGCTTGACGGACTACGATACAGGCCAGACCGGACGCCCTTCGTGAGGTCGACTCGTTGCCATGGGCTTCAACCTGGTCGAGCGCGACGACGCGGCGGCAGGTGCGCCGCACCTCTTCTATTTGCGGCTGGTGGTGTCCCTGGCTGCCTCGAAGCCCCCATCGGGGCTGAGGCAAGTGTGGCTCTGTGCGATGCCAGCGTGGCGTTCTTCCACGCGGAGATGGACGAGTGGTTGCGTGTGATGCCACCGCCTGGGCTGCGTCGACCTGGGCGGCAGCTCCACAAGGCGTTCTACGGTACGAGACCTGCGTCGGGGCTGTGGCAGGCATGCGTCGGCGACGTCTTCGAGAGGAGTCAGCCACCATGGGCTCGGATCACGCCTTGCCCTGGTGCCTTCTACAACGAGACGTTGGACATCGTGCTGGGCGTGCACGGTGGCTGGCCGAGGGGATCTCGGCGAAGCTCGACGTGCTCGACGCGTTGCTGCATCGAGATCAAGGTGCTGGGTCGAGTGGGGCCGGGTGCCACCAGCGGTAGCCACGGCAGGCTGCTCAAGCGACACCTCGAGTGGCGGGAGGCTCCGTCTCTTCGTTTCGTGTGGAGAGCAGATGACTCGCACGTGGACAACCTACTCGAGCTCTTGAACCTGCCAGCCGACGCGACGAAGCCTCGGACCAGCCCAGGCTCGAAGGCAACGGGAGGCTCCGAGCCCAAGGAGGCGGTCGTGGACGAGCGGCTGAAGAGGTTGGTGCCCAAGGCGGGCGGAGTGCTGACCTACCTGTCCCAGGACGTGCCGCAGGTGCAGCTCGCAGCGAAGATGGTCATGGCGGAGGCGTCGAGGCCTACGCCACTAGCTGAGGTCAGGCTCAAGCGTGCTGCACGGTACCTGGTGGGGTGCCCAGTGACGGAGTGGCCCTACTCGTTGCAGGACCTCCCTGTCACGGCGGACGTCGAGGGCGACAGCGACTGGGCGGGAGTTGACGACGCGAAGTCCACGCAGTGCACGGTGATGATGTTCGGGGACCACTGCCTGGAGGTGACTACGTCGACGCAGGGCTACGTAGCGACATCAAGCGGGGTGGCAGAGCTTCTTGCTCTCAAAAGGGCGAGTGCCTCCGCTATCCTGTTGCAGCAGATCCTCGCGCTGTGCGGCATCCACACGCAGGGAGTTGCTGGTGCGGACAGCTCGGCAGCGAAGGGAATGGCCCACCGAGTGGGGCCAGGCCGAGTGCGACATCTCCGTATCCAGGACGCGTGGATACAGGATCGAGTGCGGACGAAGGATCTGAAGGTGATCAAGCCAGACACGGCGGTGAATCGAGCTGACATCGGGACGAAGTACTTGGGCGGCTCGAGGATTGAAGTCTTGCTGAGGCTCATGGGGCTAGCGACGAGAGGGCGCGCGGATGGCCGTGTGAGCGACCCCAAGGCGGCTATGCTGAAGGTAGTCTTGGCGATAGAGTGCGCGCGTGGCGCAGTGGGGGCTTGCGCAGCCACGGGAGACGACCAGTGCGACGGCAGCACGATAGGTATCGTCATGCCGCTGTTCCTGTTCATGCTGGTGTACATGATCGCAGTCACGGTAGCGGTGTGCAACCTTACCAAGAGGCGCTCGGAGGAGCGCCAGCCCGACGCTGCGGGCGGCGAGGTGACGGGCACCGACGACGGGCTGGACGACGACGCTCAGGGCGGACGAGAGCGGGAAGCACCGCCTCCAGCCAGAGCGGGCGCGGGCGCTCAGGGCGGACGAGAGCGGGAAGTACCGCCTCCAGCTTCGGCTAGCGCGGATAAGGGATAGGCAGCGGGAGGCACCGCGCCGACCAAGGAGGGACCTCGGCAGCGACGACAGGTCGCATCGTGGAGTGTCAGTATGAGGAGCTCCACGGCGTTCCACTCAGCGGCGAGCAGATAGCCGTCAGAGACGAGCTGATGCGCTACAAAGTGGACGAGCTGAGGGCAGCGCTGCGCGCGCGCGGCCTCAGCACGACAGGCCTGAAGGCGAACCTGGCCAACGGGCTGGCGAGGGTGGCGGCGCGGCCATCCAGGGCGCAAAGAGGCCCGAGGCCGACGATGGACGAGCTGGTCGAGTCGGCGGCGACGACATCGGCTGCGGGCGCCAGCACCTGAAGACGCACAACAGCCCCTGAGAGCCCGCTCCCAGCGGGAGGCTCCGCGGGGGGGGGGCCGCGCCTCGCTCCGCAAAGACGCGGCGAGGGGGCGTGCCAAAGCTACGAGGATAGTTTTGGTTGCGTTGTGCGGGCGCGTGATCCGCAGCCCTCTCGGCTCGAGAAGGAACGCGGCTCCGTGGGGGGTGCCGCGCAGTATTCGTTCGGCTGTGTGTTTGTATCGGTTGTTTTCGTTGTGAGGGGCCGTTCGCTTGGTTGGTTTGGTTATCCTCTCTCTCTCTCTCTCTTTCTCCTCTCTCTCTCTCTCTGATTCTCAGTCTCAGTCTCAGTCTCATTCTCTCTCTCTCTCTCTCTCCCTCTTTTCCCATTCCCTTGCTCGCCCATCCTGACCTCCTTCCCTCCCGCTCTGCCTCCCTCGCTTCCCCGTGTTCTGCCTTCTTCCTCGCCGCTTATCTCCCCTTTTTCCTCTTCCTTGCTCCATGTGCAGCTGCCTCCGGCAATTCCGCCACCGTGCCAGCGCCGCATTCTGGGCGGCGGCTCTTCAAGAAGGCACCGGGGGGCCGTCATGTGTGACACCTCGGGCCTCTCGAGCGCCCTGTGAGTTTGCTGGGTGACTCTTGGGGACCTCCCTTCGGGGGCCTCGTGGCTGCCTCTCGGCGGCTTCTCGGGGGACGCCTCGGGCGGCTCTTGGGGAGCTCCTGCGGCGGCTGGGGGCGCTCTGGGGCCGTCTGGGCACTTTCGGAGTCCGTGTTAGGGGTCTCGCTGGGTCGGGTTTGGGGTCGTCTTGGGGACCCTCTTGGGCCGCCTTGGGGCCCTCTTGAGGCCATCTTGGAGGTTTTTTGGGCCGTCTCGAGCTCAGGGAAGCTCCAGCATGTGAGAGTTGGGTTGCGTCTGCTGGCCTTGGTGGAGGCTGTCTTAGAGCCCCCGTGGGCCGCCTTGAGAGCCTCCGGGGCAGTCCTGATGCCACCCTGGGCAGCCTTGGGGCTACATCGGGCTCTCGTGGACGCATCTCGGGCCATCCTGGCAGCCTGGGGGGCGTTCCTGGGCCGCCCCTGGGCGCCGTCCTCCTGCGCACCCTGGAGGCGCTGGAACGCGCCAGGGGGACGTCGAGGCGCCCAGATGAGGAGGTGCGGCGAGAAGGGGGTGCACGCGGGGAGGTGCGGCGAGAGGGGGGGCGGGCGGCGGGGGGGGGTCGGCCGAGTACGGCAACCCTGCCGTGCAGCACTTCGTGCCCTTCCACGCCTCCACGTGCCACCGGGCACGGTGCCGTTGTTTGGCACAGCCCCCTTCTCTCTCTCTCTCTCTCTCTCTCTCTCTCTTCGTCCCTTCTTTCCGTCCTGTCTCTCTTCTGTCCTCGCTCCCTTTTTCTCCGTTCTCGTTCATCCTTTATCATCATCAGCATCAGCAGCAGCAGCAGCAGCAGCATCATCAGCAACATCATCATCAGCATCATCGTCAGCCTCCTCCTCCTCCTCCTCCTCCTCCTCCTCCTCCTCCTCCTCCTCCTCATCATCATCATCATCATCATCATCATCATCATCCTCATCCTCATCCTCATCCTCATCCTCATCGTCCTCCTCCTCCTCCTCATCATCATCATCATCATCAGCACCATCATCAACACCGTCATCATCATCATCATCATCATCATCATCATCATCATCAGCATCAGCATCAGCATCAGCATCAGCATCACCATCATCATCATCATCATCATCATCATCATCATCATCATCATCAGCATCACCATCATCATCATCATCATCATCATCAGCATCATCATCATCATCATCAGCATCATCATCATTATCATCATCATCATCAGCATCATCATCATTATCATCATCATCATCATCATCATCATCATCATCATCATCATCATTTTCCTCCTCCTCCCTACCCCTCCCATCCCCGTCCCAGCTCCCTCCCCCTCGACCCTATCTCCTGTTCCTCCTCGTCCTTATCCTCCTCTTCCTCCGAGGCTGCTGCTCCTCCTGCTTTTCCTCATCCTCCTCCTCGTGCTTTTCCTCCTCCTTCTTCTCCTCCTCCTCCTCCTCCTTCTCCTCCTCCTTTTCATCCTCCTTCTCCTCCTCTTCGTGCCCACCCCCCCTCGCCCTCCCTGTCCCGAATCCCGGCCCCTCCCGCATCCCTGCCCCCGTCTACGCCCCGCGACTCTCTCCATCCCCAGCCCCCTCCGCATCTCCTCTTGCCCTCGCTCCTCGTCTTGCGCCTGCTGCTGCTACTCTTTCGGTTTCTCGTTGTCGTCGTCGTCATCGTCGTCATTCTCCGCCTCACCCTCCTCGTGGTCGTGGCCGTGGCCGTGGTCGTGGTCGTGGTCGTCGTGGTCGTGGGCGTCGTGGTCGTCGTGGTCGTGGTCGTCGTGGTCGTGGTCGTCGTCGCGCTTGTGGTCATGGTCGCGGTGGTGGTTGTGGTGGTGGTGGTGGTGGTGGTGGTCGTCGTCGTCGTCGTCTCGTTGTCGTCGTCGTCGTCGTCGTCGTCTTTCTCCTCCTGCTCCTCCGCCTTCTGCTCCTGCCCCTTCGTTTCCCCTGTGCTTGTCATCTCTTCTCCTCGTCTTTCTTCTCGCTCTCTCATGGTCGTTTGTCTTCTGATACTTTCTCCAATCGTGTAATTCCTTTCCCTTCCCCTTCTTTTTGCTCCTCCTCCTTCTCCTCCTCCTCCTCCTCCTTCACCTCCCTCCTCCTCCTCCTCCTATCTTGCTCTCTGGTCCCTCTGTTTCTCCTCCGTCTCCTGCCCCGTCTTCTCCTCCTCCTCCTCCTCCTCCTCTTCCTCTCCCCCCCCTCCCTCCCCCTCCTCCTCCTCCTCCTCCTCCTCCTCCTCCTCCTCCTCCTTCTTCCGTAGCCATTTTGGCTCAAGGCCAACATGGTTTCCTCTCCACTGCCTCCACGGGGTAGGCTCCCACCAGCCTCGGCCTTTTCGCGCGCTGCCACAATCAGGGGTTTGCAGCGGCCCAAACGCGTTCCTGCTCATTCTTTTGGCCTGGCAGGTGGCCCTCCATATCGTCCATATCTGCTCGTCGATCGCTGCTCCGAGCTGCTCGTCGAGCGCTGCTCCGAGCCTCGCAGTGGGAAGTGCTGTATCACGTGGTGGTTCAGAAGTGGTCCTGGTCAGGGGCAAGGCTCATCTCAGCGCCCCACCACCCCCTGCGAGTTCTTCGACATCATGCCGGGCGCCTCTTCCGACGGGGAGCGCAGCACCAGCCGCAGCCAACAACGCCGCCGTCGTGGGCACCGTGCAGCCGCTGCCGCGGACACGCGCACCATCATGGCCTCCTCTGGTGCAGCACGACAGCGTGCTACGCGATCTGGCCGATCCTCTGCACGCCCAGGCTCACCCGGTACACATGCACAAGCAGCAGTCCATCTGCAGCAAGCTGATCCAGGGCACCGACAAAAGCAACAACAACAACATAACGGAGAGCAGCGCTTCACGCAGGGCATGGCGCGCGACATGGAGATGCTCCCCACCTTCCCATCGCAACAAGCAGGACAGCCAGGAGAAGACCAACGGAACCCAGTTGCTGATGGTGCTCCCGTTCGACTCCCTGGTCTCCCCGACGACCTGGACAACGCTCTCCAGAATCTCATGCAGCAGCAGATCTCCCACGCCGCCGCCACTTTCAAACAGCAGGCCGACATCCTACTGGAACAGTCCCGCGACAGCTTCCGCCAGCTTCTCCAACAACAAGTTCTTCAGACTGAACGCCGTGTGGACTGCCTCCAGGACCAGCTTGCCCGCACCAAGCGAGAGCAGGACAAGCAAACCGAGGATCAGCGCAGGATGTGGACTCAGATCGACAAGCTGCGCGACACGATCGCCCTCGCCGAGGTACAGGCCCCCATCGCCGATCTTTCCAAGCTTGCCGGGTGGGACAGATCGCCAGACGCTACCCTGTTCGCCATTGGCTCACAGCGGCTCGTTGCCCCCTATGCCGTCCTCAACGACCTGCAGGAGTGGATCGGCGCTGCTGGACTCCAACACGACCATGTCGAAGTTCATGGAGATGAGCCCGCACGGCGCTTCATCCTCCAGGTCAAGGGCAACAGGGAGGTGGCCATCCCACGGGCGCTCGCTCTCCAACGTGCTCTTCGGGACGCCGCGGGCCGATGGCGGCGCTTCCACACCGTCGACACCAACGGCATCCACGCCGACATCTACGTCAACCCTGACAAGTCGCCGAAGCAGATCCGCGCGGAGATCCAGCGCAAGAAGCTGCACCTGCTCTTGTCGCAGAAGTGCCCGCAGCTACGTTGGCGCGCCATCCGCTCCAAGGGCGAGATCCACTGCGACGCGGTGCCGCTGGTGCGCCTCAACATCGAAGGCCAAGCTGATCCCACCATTCTCGAATGGAACGAGCGGGCGCTGGAGAACCCCACCTTCAATTGCTTCGACCGCGGCTCCATCCTCGCGGACTTCCAGGGTCTCTTCGCGGACACCGAGTCCACGACGTGGCGTTCCTAGCCACCCGTGGGCCCCTTGGCGCGGTTCGGACACGACGTTACCATCTACCTTCGTCAGCTGGAACGCCCGCGCCTTCATGCGCTCGCGCCGCCGACGACGTCGCCGCGAGCAGGCCACCCTCATCAAGTTCATGCGGGCCAAGCAGGTGATCCTCTTGCAAGAGGTCCACGGCCCGACGCGCTCTTCCGCCCAACTCCGCCCTGAGCAGCACCCAGCATTCGAGCATGATCCCCTGGTGCCAGGCCGCGTCCAGCAGCTCGTCATCAGGAACATCATCTCTGACCAGCACCTGGTCATCATGAACGTCCACGACCATGAGCTCGACGCGCGTGATCGTGGCAGGGTCCGCGCTGCGTGGCACTGTCACCGCGGCTGGGCAGCCGTCGACTACACCAAGCGTACCTTCATCGCGATGGGGGGCTTCAACACGGCCAGCCGCCCGCCCAACAGCTCCCCCCCAGCCGCGGGCTACCCGCGCCCGCCTCCTCCTGGACAATAACAACCGCCAGCAGCAAGCTTTCTGGGCGGCCCTGTTTGACGCCATGTTCGAGGTCGAGACTGAGCCCCCCTACGCGCGCTTCAACAAGGCTGACTACACCGCCTCCTCGATCGACCGCGCCTTCATCAGTCTCCCATCGCATGCGACGCAGGAGCTCTCCATCGCCGCCCACGTCCTCCACGGCGCGGCCATCCTGTCTGATCAGCGCCTCAGCGACCACGCGGTCATTTCGTTCACGATCGGCATCAAGCCGCGCACGCCGCCTGCTGAGCAAGCCGCCCCCCCAGCCGCCCTTCGGGACTCGAACTACGCGGTCTACTTGCGGAAGCTCATTGACGCGTCCCCAATGCAGCGCAACTCAGTCGAGAATCGCTGGCGTTCTCATAAGACCATGATGACTGAGGCCGCCCGCGTGGCCAGGGGCGACTGGGCCCGCATCAGCACTGGCGACATTGCGAAGCCTGGCTATCTCGACGGCAGGGTCATCACCGCGCGCTCCATCTCGAGGGCGATCTGGCGCCAAGACGTCAAACTCGCACGTCGCCTTCATGCCGCCACGGACCTGGGCAAGCGCTTCCTCGACATCTCCACGCCCGCCATCAAGCTCGCCGACAACGTCAGCTTCGCGACCATGTCGGCCGCCCTGCACCGCGACTTCGAGGCTCGCCAGCGCTCTCTGGCGCAGCAGGCAGCGAGGCCCCCGCGGAGCCATCCCGGCGCCCTGCCCCCCGAGAAACTCCGGAAGGCCTAACGGGCCTCCCAGAAACGCGCTCTCCTGTGGGCCCCGTGGAAGCGCCGGCTCGTCCTTCAAGGGGTCGAAGTCACAGGCCTTGCAGGCCCGGCAGCTGTCGCCAGAGAGAGCGGCCCAATGGTGGGCGCCCTCCGCTCCCACTGGCAGCCCGTCTTTGCAGCCAAGAAGGTCGACGTCGTTGCTGTGCGCGAGCGCATCGAGACGCACATGCCGCAGGGCGACCTGAGTGACGTGATCGCCCCCGCCTAGAACCAGCTGAAGGCCTTCCTGGCGCGCGCTTCGCCTGCTGCGCCTGGGCCCGATTGCCTCCCGTACAGCGCGTGGATTAGCCGCGACCACTCGCCGGGTATTCTCGAGGACCTCGCCTGCCTCCTCTGCTCGGGCGACTCTATCCCACGCGACCTGAGCGACTCCGACTTTGCCTTCCTGCCGAAGGGTGACAACCTTCTGGGCGAGCTGACCGCAGATCGCCGCCCCGAGGACACCCGCCCGCTCTCCTTGAAGAACACGGACATCAAGGCTATCGCAGGAGCAGCGAACAATTTGATCAAGCAGCACGTCGCTGAACGCACACATCCAGCTCAACAGGGTTTCGTGGCTGGAAGGAACTTCACACAGCACATCGTGCGTCTGGATGCCGAGATGCGCCGCGTCGGCCTCCTCGAGAACGCGACGCAGGCGCACCCAGTCTCCATCAGCTTCGACTTCGCCGCCGCGTTCCCCTCCCTGGGCAGAACCTGGCTCTTGAAGGCGCTCCACCGCTTCGGCTTGCCTGCAGGCTTCATGGACCTCTTCCGTGCTCTGTGCTACGCACCCACGTCCTCTGTCAAGGTGGGCTGCGCCCGTCGCAAGATGTTTGCGAGTGAGTCGGGAGTTGCGCGAGGCTGCCCAGCTAGTGGTTCAGCATGGGCGATCGCAATGGACCCGATCATACGCCACATCGCCCTCATCATCTCCCACGTGGGTCTTGGCTGCGACCCGCATTCCAACTACCTGGGGGCATGCGCTGATGACATTGGCCTCCTGTGCGGCTCCTTCGGCATCGTGAGCAGAGTGAATGAGCCCTTTGATGCGGCCGCCCGCCTCGCTCTGTTGTCGCTTAGGCCTCACAAGTGTGTCGTCGCCCCGCTATGGGATGCCGCCGCGCCTGCCACCATCGCCCAAACCCAGGCCCTGCTTTCGGAGTTTTCCCCCGCGTGGTCTGGCTTCTCTGTGTCAGGGCGTGCCAAATACCTTGGGACCTTCCTTGGACCTGCAGCCTCGCTGGCCGATGAATGGCCCGCCCCTGGGCAAAAATGGTGGCAGCGGGCGAACTTGCTCAATTTAGTGCAGTCTGGCAGTGATGCTACTGTGAGGCTCTATAACACGTCGGTGCTCTCGACGCTCAGCTACGTTGCCCAATTCTTCCCTGTGCCCACCTCTACTGCACAGAAGGAGCACTACATGTTTCATAAGATGTTGAGTCTACCACCGAACACGTTCCGCAAGGTTGACCTTCTAGCGATGGCAGACTGGTCTCCGCCACCTGTCCTGCGCTCGATGCAAGTTATGTCAGTATCGGTCGCCGCTCGCGCCGCCAGCCTCATTCTACTCACCGCGTGGGGGCCGCGCTTTGAGCGGCTCCGAGACACTGCATGGCTAGAAAGCACGGTGCATAGCTTCAATCGCTGAACCGCGGGCTTGTGGTCGCCCCCATTCTGGGCCCAGCCGCAGGCGATTGTACAATGCTATGATCAGCTCCGTTCCGCTTCGCGCGCCTCTGTTTTCACGCCTGCGATGCTGCGAGCTGCCCGGGCAGCCGCGCAGGAAGAGATGCACGCCGCCCGCGCAGCAGATCCACCACGCCGTGCGCATTTTCAGCGCGCCTTCGCAGCATCGCTGCGCCAGTCTGCATTCGCATCACCATTCCTGGTCACGCTCGAGAAGCGATTGGCTTCGTGGGGCCTTAGATTGGGCGCAGACATTTAGGAGGAGCACTGGAAGGCGCTCGCTGACGTACTTGGTTCAGTGAAACCCAGCTGGCGCTGGGCCACGTTCAAGACACTGGCAGCGGGCTGGACCACCTCGTGCCGCATGCACGTACTGGCTCCGCAGGGTTGCTTTTGGCTGCGTTCCCCCGCGACCTCGCCTGTCCTCGCCTCTTACGCCTCCTTTGGTCCCTTGACCCACCCCCTCTTCTCAACGCTTTAATACGATGAGATTTGGGCCCCTCGGCTGCGTATCCCCCAGCGCCCAGCGACCTCTCGCTTCGCGAGACAGTTCGCAGGATCGTGCTGGCCTTCCACATTTACAACAAGATGCGCGCGGCTGCACTTGTTTACGAAGCCGCAGCGCTGGCAGCTGCCCACGCTCTGGTGCAGCGCTAAATCAATAGCGGGATGGGGTGGGGCTATGGTCAGGGAGGGACTCTCGCCGCTGCCTGTCATTATGCTCGGTAGCGCGCATCGGAACAGACGCGCGCCCCCAGAGTACCCGCACTCTTCCTCCTCCTCCTCCTCCTCCTCCTCCTCCTTCTCCTCCTCCTCCTCCTCCTCCTCCTCCTCCTCTGGAAACCTCCGGGAAACTCCAGGGAGCCACCTGGAGGCCACCCGGAGTAGACCGTTCGGAGGCCGCCCATGGGACCGCCAGCCGCAAGCGCCTCGGCCTCGGGCATGCAGCAGAAAGACCCGCCCCCCCTCGGCACCTGTGGGGCAACGTTCGGGGGGTGTGGGGGGCGCGAAAGGCTCGGAGAATTCGTGGTTTCGAGGTAGGTTTTCGGGAGTGTTCGTGCAGTTCTTGGCGGTTCTCCAGCCTGGGCTGCGCCTCGCCGAGGGCCTTCTGGGGCTGCCCTAATGTCCCGAGCGTCCGCTGGACACCAGGGTCGCGACGCGGAAGCCAGTTGACGAGGATCCCACGCGCAAAAGGGGGTATGGAGAGGAGGACGACGAGGAAGAGGAGGACGAGGGCGAGGAGGAGGAGGAGGAGGAGGAGGAGGAGGAGGGGGTGCGGGGCAAGGGGAGAAGGCTTCTTAGAAACCCCCTCTGCTTCCTGGAAGGCGCGGGCCTTGTCTACAGATGGCAGGCCGGCGCCTTGCAAGAAGCAGGCTCCTGCCAAGAAGCCTTCCCCCCTCCCCCTAACCCCCCCTGTGCGCGCCGCCAAGATAGGCTCAGATGTGATGCGTCCCCCCGAATTGCCCAGTCATCGCCGACTGATGCCCAACAGCTCGCCCCGCCCAGGCACGTGCGGCTCTGCCCTCGGGCCAGTCGCCGATTTACCGGCGAGATGCAGGCAAAGGCGCTGAAGGACGGGACAGTTTGGATTCGGAAGGGGCTCGACGTTCTTGAGGTCCTTCCATGGCCTCCTCTAGCCCTCTTCGTGCATGCAGGCGTTCCTGGGGCCAAAAAGGGACCTCGTTCCTTGTTTTGCCTTTTTTATTTCAGCTGCCGGACTGTCTCGCCGATCCCGGGCCGATGTTTATTCCCCCTGATCCCCCCCCCATTCCCCCGAACGGTGGTTCCAACCCCCTCGGCATCAGGTCGAGCGCCTGGAGGGCAGGCTGCGCGATCTGGCGAACGCCCCCTCTGTGGCCGACGACTTCGGCGAGTTCTTCGAGGAGAGGGGTTTGGGTAAAGAGTGGAGGAGGACCTGCTCGTCGAGGAGGAGGAGGGCGAGGACGAGGCTGAGGGTGAGGATGAGGATGATGATGGAAATGTTGCTGATGATGTTGATGCCGATGCTTATGTTGATGATGCTGATGAAGACGAAGATGATAATGCTTTTGATGATGATGAGGTGAAGGGGAGGAGGTGGAGGAGGAGGTGGATAAGGAGTTATGTCGGAGGAAAATGTGGGGAGAAGAAGAGTACTAATAAGTAGTAGTAGTAGCAGTAGTAGTAGTAGTAGTAGTAGTAGTAGTAGTAGTCGTAGTCGTAGTCGTAGTCGTAGTCGTAGTAGTAGTAGTAGTAGTAGTAGTAGCAGTAGTAGTCGTAGTAGTAGTCGAAGTCGTAGTCGTAGTCGTAGCCGTAGTCGTAGTCGTAGTCGTAGTAGTAGTAGTAGTAGTAGTAGTAGTAGTAGTAGTAGCAGTAGTAGTAGTAGTCGCAGTAGTAGTAGTCATAGTAATAGTAATAGTAATAGTAATAGTGATAGTAATAGTACTAGTACTAGTACTAGTACTAGTACTAGTAATAGTAATAGTAATAGTAATAGTAATAGTAGTAATAATTGTAATAGTAATAGTAATAGTACGAGTACGAGTAATAGTAATAGTCGAGAGTAATAGTAATATGAATCGTAATAGTAATAGTAATAGTACTAGTACTAGTAATAGTAATAGTAATAGTAATAGTAGTAGTAGTAGTAGTACTAGTAATATTAATAATGATAGTAATAGTAATAGTAAGAGTAATAGTAATAGTAATAGTAAGAGTAAGAGTAATAGTAACAGTAACAGTAATAGTAATAGTAATAGTAATAGTAATAGTAGTAGTAATAGTAATAGTAATAGTAAAAGTAATAGTAATAGTAATAGGAATAGGAATAGGAATGGGAATAGTAATAGTAATATTAATAATAATATTAATAGTAATGGTAAGAGTAATAGTAATAGTAATAGTAATAGTAATAGTAATAGTAATAGTAATAGTAATAGTAATAGTAATAGTAATAGTAATAGTAATAGTAATAGTAATAGTAATAGTAATAAACATAGTAGTAGTAGTGATCGTAAGCGTAATCGTAATTGTAATGGTAATAGTAATGGTAATTGTAATGATAATAGTATTAGTATTAGTAATAGTACTGGTACTGCTAGTAGTACCAGTGAGAGTGAGAGTCATAGTAGTAATATTAGTATTAGTAATAATAATTGTAATCGTAATACTGGCACTGCTAGATGTAGTGGTAGCGGTCGTGGTAGTGAGAGTAGTAGTAGTAGTAGTAGTAGTAGTAGTAGTAGTAATAGTAGTAGTAGTAGCAGGAGTAGTAGTAGTAGTAGTAGTAGTAGTAGTAGTAGTAGTAGTAGCGGTGGTAGTAGTAGTAGTACTACTACTATTACTACTAGTACTAGCACTTGCACTAGTACTAATACTAGTAGTACTAGTAGTAGTAGTAGTAGTAGTAGTAGTAGTAGTAGTAGTAGTAGTAGTAGTGATCGTAGTAGTAGTTGTAGTAGTAACATTAGTAATAGTAGTAGTAGTAGTAGTAGTAGTAGTAGTCGTAGTAGTAGTAGTAGTAGTAGTAGTAGTAGTGGTAGTAATAGTAGTATTCGTAGAGGCAGTGTTTGTAATCGTAATAGCATTAGTAATAGTAACAGTAAGGATACGAGTAATTTAAAGGTTGCCGCCTCTGCCGCCGACCCCAAATAAATGCATGTATTGTTTGTGCGTTGCGTCGGTTGGGGGGAGACCTCCCTCTCCCAAATCCCTCGTACTGGGCTCCTGGGGGAAGGGGTTGCTGAGGTGGCATCATTTCACACGCCGACGGAGTTCAGGAGGAATATTGGGCCTTCTTGGAGCCGTCTTGAGGTCGCAGAAGCCTGTCGTCATGCGATCTTGGAGTCTTTCGGAGGCTTTCGTTTGCTATCTTGAGCCATGTTGTGCTTCCTTGAGCCATCTTGGACGTCATCCTGGGCTGGGGTTCATCTTGGGCTCGCTGAGGCCCTCTTGGAGCCATGTTGGGTCCTCTTAGGCGCCCCATCCCTCGCGACGCGCGCCGAAGGGCTAAACTCGTCCCCGAAGGGGAAGCGGGCGGTTGCCAAAGGAATCTCTCGAAACCACCTACGCTCAAAGGGGCTTGAGGGACCGCCTGTGGGCTTGGTCGGGGCTTCTTTGGGATGCTCCTTGGGGGCTTATTCGAGCCCTGCTCTGGGCCGGTTCGGGGGGCAATCGAGCAGAGAAAAGGCTGGGCTCGAGTAAGCCCTCCCCTTGTCGGAGCCCCCGAATCCCTTGCCTTAAAACTTCTCTCCCTCTCCTTCGCCCGCCCCTTCCTGGAGATCTTCGGAAGTCCATCGAGCAGGTTCGGGGGGCGTCCAGGCACCGTTGAAGCAAAAATCCGAGGGCGCCGGGGCGGCGACGCGAGGTGGTCATCATGAGAATGTAGGGCCTCTGACAGGGATCGGCCTCTCAAAGTACACGCCTTTCCAGAGACCCAGGGCGTTTTCTAGAAGGCCCCCCCGAGCCCCGCGCCCCCTGCCATTGGCATCAGACGTCGTGCGGGAATCGGGGCGTCGTGGGGAAATCACGGCGGGGCAGGATGCAGCGACGGCGCAGAATGCGCTGGTCGATGCGCAGGCGACGGGGTCGGCGCAGCCGCTGACGCCGTGAGCGACGGGGCAATGGGCGTAGACGGAGAGGCGCGGGGCGCGGGAGGGCGTGGAGATGGCGCGGTGTGCGCGGGGGAATGCGGGGGAGAAGGCATGGGCGGCGCAGGCCTTCGGCCACATCGTGAAAACGAGAACAAAGGGAAAAGCGTGGACAAGGCGGGAGCACGTTCGTCAAGAAGCGATGTTGGAAGTGAAGACGCGGTGCCCGGCAAGGCGCGCGGCCCCGAGGATGCGACGACGAATTCAGAAGGCACTTTGCCCGTTGCGGATTCGATGCAAGAGGCCTTTTATCAAGTCCGGGTAGACGCGGCGTCGACAGATCTTCACCGAGCCCGAGAGCGTCTCGTGGCCGCCGCCGCTGCGCGTGTGCGACGTCACTCGACAGCGCCCGCAGACCCGCAATATCCACCGCAACCGTGGGCGAAGGCGTTGGCAGAGGACATGGCCGTCGAATTGCAAAGGGTCCATTGCGCGTTCTCCGCGTGTACTTGGCGCTTGGAAGTTGTCGACGAGTTGCATGAACACGTGGCCGAGGAACATTGGGATATCGCGCTGCCCATCGCCGAGACTGTGAATCCCTTGGGCGAGGAGGAAAGGCTCCGAGTGGAGGCAGCGTACCACGAGATCGTCGGAAGCGCCAGTCGAAAGGGTGCGCCATTGTCCGCACATTCCCTCCACAGGCGAAGCTTCAAACAGTACGCGAAGGGGGCGGCGCGGAAGAACAGAGCATCCCCGATATGTTTCATTTGCGCGTGCACGTTTCCATGGGTGCGGGGTCGGCGCGGTAATCAAATCGACTGGGAGCGAGTGTTCAAGACCAGCACTGGAGACCATGCGACAGTGAGCGAGGTCGGAGCGTGGACCATTGCAGAGGTGCGAGCGCGCATGAGCGTAGAAGCATACCTGAGGGATTATGGGTCGGAGCCTGGCAACCCGGCGCTGGACTTAGAGCGTGCATGGGAGAATGGAGAGTTCGATAATTGGTTCGTGAGGGGGGGGGGGGGAGGCGAGGTGGGGGGCGAGGCGGGGGGTGTCGGTCGATTTTGGGCGAGAAATCGCGGGGTCGGGGGTCCCAAGAACAGAGCCCAGAGGCCTGGGGATGCGAGGGGGGGCGGAGGCGAGGTGGGGGGGCAGGTGGGGGGTATCGGTCGTTTTTGGGCGAGAAATCGTGAGGTCGGGGGTTCCTAGAACAGAGCCCAGAGGCCTGGGGATGTCGAGGGGGGGTGGAGGCGAGGTGGGGGGTATCGGTCGTTTTTGGGCGAGAATCGCGGGGTCGGGGGTCCCAAGGACAAAGCCCAGAGGCTTGGGGATGTCGAGGGGGGGTGGAGGCGAGGTGGGGGGCGAGGTGGGGGATGTCGGTCGTTTTTGGGAGAGAAATCGTGGGGTCGGGGGTCCCAACAACAGAGCCCAGAGCCCCAGACGCTGGGAGTCGAGGGGGGGTGGAGGCGAGGTGGGGGATATGGTTCGTTTTGGGGCGAGAACATCGCGGGGTTCGGAAGTCCAAGCACAGAGCCAGAGGACCTGGGATGTCGAGGCGGGGCGATGCGAGGGTGGGCGGCGATGGGGGGGGGGGGGGTTGGGATGATCGTTGTTGGGCAAGAAATCGTGGGGTTGGGGGATCCAAGAACAGAGCCCAGGAGCCTGAGGATGTCGAGGGGGGGTGGAGGCGAGGTGGGAGGTATCGGTCGTTTTTGGGCGAGAAATCGTGAGGTCGGGGGTCCCAAGAACAGAACCCAGAGGCTTGGAGATGTCAAGGGAGGGGGGGGGGGGAGGCGAGGTGGGTGGCGAGGTGGGGAGTATCGGTCGTTTTTGGGCGAGAAATCGCGGGGTCGGGGGTCCCAAGAACAGAGCCCAGAGCAGAGGCCTGGGAATGTCCAGGGGGGTGGGGGGT
>CAUYUJ010000725.1:637500-650417 GCA_963575745.1 Prorocentrum cordatum | reverse complement strand
TAGCCGCTCGGAAACCCAGGGAGCCATGTCCAGCCTCCACGGGGCGGCCCCTGGGGAATGGCACGGGGGCGGCGCTCAACCCGAAAGGGTCGAGGTCGCGCCCGTACCTTTCGCAAAGGACTAACGACGCCATGTCTGGCATTCCGACGCCATTGTCTCCTCCCGGAACGCCATTCCTGGCACTCCGAGGCCAAGAATCTGCGTGAGGGGTGCGCCGAAATGGGGGGCGGCATAAGGGGCGGCATAAGGGGCGCCGAAGGGCGTCCGTGAGAGCTTCAGGATTTTAATATTTATAGGCTCTTGGCTCCAAGGGCCTCGGATGTCCACTTCGAAGCTTCCCGAGCGGGGCGCAGCCCACGGAAGCGGTCAAGGCTAGGCCGAAGAGGCAAGGATGCGAGGGTACCCTTGGGAAGGTTGCCCAGCCTTACTCTGCGGGTTGACTGTGCTCCCTGGACCTCTCCCGCGGTGCGCTCCGACCAGAATGTCGAGGCGAATCCAGCCGTGGCGACGAGGGCCTCCCAAGAGGCTTAGAACAGGCCCGAACAAGGGCACCTACGTTTCCTCTGGCGAGCCTCGGGGCAAGGCGATTGGAGACAACGGCTACCAGTCTTCCGAGCTGAGTCCAGCCGTGGCGACGAGGGGGGCACCCCGAGGGCCAACTACCGCTGTCTCAACTCGCCCTCCTCTATCCTCTGGGTTGGGCTCGAACCCCGCGACCGACTCGCACAGGCCGCGCCGCACCAGAGGCCGCCACACGTCGTCCGCCTCGTCCAGCAGCATGGCGCCCACGTCCACGACGCGCACTGCCGGCGTCCACGATGGCCCACTGGGCAAGGCTTCCTGGATATCTGTTGATGTTGAAGACATTGAACTCTGGAGCAGCTCTTCCCGTTGCCAACTTTTCGGTTTTCGGCCAACCAAAACGAAACAAACAATTATCCCAGTGCGACCCTACCTAGGAGTTGGAGCATCTAGGAAAGCAACATCTACATCTACACCGACAGCTACAGTAACATCTACACCTGCATCTACATCTACATCAACATCAACAGCGAGACTCACATCTACATCTACATCCACACCTACATATACACCTACATCTAGATCTACATCTACACCTACATCCACATCTACACCTACACCTACATCTACATCTACACTTTCGCATTGGTTTTGATTTTGCGTTGCATGCTATGCTATGCTATGCTATGCTTGGCTATGCTCTGCTGTGCTAATGCTGCGCTGTGCTAATGCTGCGCTGCGCTAAGCTGAGCTAAGGTAAGCTAAGCTATGATTCGCAATGCTATGCTATGTTGCGCTATGCTATGCTTTGCTATGCTGCGCTATGCTATCTTATGCTAGGCTATGCTATGACATGCTCTACTGCGTTATGCTATGCTATGCTATGCTATGCTAGGCTGCGCTATGCTATGCTATGCTATGCTACACTATCTTATGCTATGCTGTGCTGTGCGATGATATGCTATGCTATGCTATGCTATGCTGCGCTGTACTATGCTAAGCAATGCGATGCGATGCTACGCTATGCTAGGCTATGCTGCGCTATGCTATGCTATGATATGAGATGCTGAGCTATGCTATGCTATGCTATGCTATGCTATGCTTGGCTATGCTATGCTATGCTATACTGTGCTAATGCTGCGCTGCGCTGCGCTATGCTGCGCTGCGCTAAGCTAAGCTAAATTAAGCTAAGCTATGCTAAGCTAAGCTAAGCTAGGCTAGGCTAAGCTAAACTAAACTAAGCTAAACCAAGCCAAGCCAAGCCTAGCTAATATAAGCTAAGCTAATCTAATCTAAATTAAGCTAAGCTAGGCTAGGCAAAACGGGGGATCCTGGGGGAACCGCGGGGCGGATGCCGGGGGAACCGCCCGGGGCGAGGACCACTGCCCGGCCCTTTCAGCTTAGCGAGTAAGAACCCTTCTAGGCAGAGCCTGGGTAGGGAACAAAACGGCAGCCCAAAACAGAAACACAACTACACTAAAAAACGGCACCATACCGAAAACGGCGCGAACGAGAACCCCCCAACGTACCAACAAACAGACCCGACGACGGGGGGAACACCATATCAATCTTGCAATTCGGCAAAAAACAACACGCCCCCCAGCGTCTTCACATCCTCTGAGTCCTGGATCATGTCCGCCAGCGGGAAGAGCGGCGCCTCCGCAGCCGCCCGGCCGCTTTGGGCGAACCCCGCCGCCCCGCAGGCCGACATCCCGGCGGCACGGCCAGGCCGCGCGGGCGGCCCCCAGGGCGCGCCGCCCGCAGCCTCGAGCAAGAATGGCCGCGGTCATCCCGAGGTCACCGTGGGATCCTCCTGGGGTCATCTTGAGGTCAGCCTCGCGCTCAGGTCCTCCTGAGGTCATCCTGAGGTCATCTTGGGATCACCCTAGGGTCAGCGTGGGTAACGAGGTTCCCTTGACTTCCTGGTGAGGTCACCTCGCGGCCCTCTTGCGGTCACCGTGGATTCATCTACAGGTCACCTCGAGGCAATCCTGAGGTAAACCTGAGGTCAATTTGAGGTCGTCTTGAGCTCACCGTTGAGGTCACTGTGGAAGCCCTTGTGGCAGGAAACTCGCTGAACACAGCATGCATTTCATCTGCAGGAACACTGTGGTCAGGTGCTTTGTGCAGTTCCGATACACCTCAGGGATCTGGAGGGGTTGCTGGGTTGTTGGGACGGGGGGTGCTGAAGACTGCGGCGCAAGGTTCGCGGTCGTCTCTCGAGGACAACAGCGGCAACAACACCCCAAGGACGGGGCGCAAGCCCCTGTGCCATCTTTGTTCCGTTTCGGTTCGTTTTCGGCCCACCGCGATTTTGAGATTTCAGTTGAACGCCGTTCCAAAGCGATTCAACATATTATTTTTATTATGTTTCCTCTTCTTCTTTCTCTTCGGGGGAAGCAAATCTCCTTCTGCACCACCTCCCTTCTTCTCTTCATTCCCTCAGACCATTGGAAGACCCCCAAAAACAACACCAACAAAAACAACAAACACAAAGGCACTGTTCTGGGATAGTCTAGACTACAGCCGAATCCTTGCGAAACATTTTTTTCCCCAACCATCCTGTGGTGTTGGGTCCTCGTTTTGAGGAGACGGCGCCCCGCGTCACCAACTCACTCCTCCTCCCCATCCTCCACCTCCTCATCGTCACCATCAGCATCATCCCACCCATTTTGGCACACTCCTCACGCGGTTAGTGGCCCCACAAGGAGCTCCACCGAAGGCCCCGGTGGCACAGGCCGCATGTGGGGACCGCGCCCATTTTGGTACACCCCTCACGCGGTTAGTGGCCCCACAAGGAGCTCCACCGAAGGCCCCAGTGGCACAAGCCGCATGCGGGGACCGATGGGGACCGCACCCATTTTGGCACACCCATTCACACGGTTCGTGGCCCCACAAGCTCCACCGAAGGCCCCAGTGGCACAGGCCGCATGCGGGGACCGCACCCATTTTGGCACACCCCTCAAACGGCTCATGGCCCCACAAGGAGCTCCACCGAAAGCCCCCGTGGCACAGGCAGCATGCGGGGACCGCACCCAATTTTGGCACACCACTCACACGGTTCGTGGCCCCACAGGGAGCTCCACCGGAGGCCCCAGTGGCACAGGCCGCGTGCGGGGACCGCGCCCATTTGGGCACACCTGTTACACGGTTCGTGGCCCCACAAGGAGCTCCACCGAAATCTCCAGTGGCACAGGCCGCATGCAGGGACCGCACACATTTTGGCACACCCCTCACACGGTTCGCGGCCCCCCAGGGAACTCTACCGAAGGCCCCAATGGCACAGGCCGCACGCGGGGACCGCCACCCATTTTGGCACACCCATCACACGGTTCGTGGCCTCACAGGGAGCTCTACCGAAGGCCCCAGTGACACAGGCCGCATGCGGGGACCGCCACCAATCTTGGCATACCTTTCACACGGTTCGTGGCTCCCACAGGGAGCTCCACCGAAGGCCCCAACGGCACAGGCTGAATGCGGGGACCGCCACCCATTTTGGCACACCCCTCACAGGGTTCGTGGCCCCACAAGGAGCTCCACCGAAGGCTCCAATGGCACAAACCGCATGCGGGGACCGCCACCCATTTTGGCACACCCTTCACGCGGTTCGTGGCCACACAAGGAGCTCCACCGAAAGCCCCCGTGGCACAGGCCGCATGCGGGGACCGCCACCCATTTTGGCACACCTTTTACACGGTTCGTGGCTCCCACAGGGAGCTCCACCGAAGGCCCCAATGGCACAGGCTGCATGCGGGGACCGCCACTCCAGGGAGCTCCAGCGAAGGCCCCAGTGGCACAGGCCGCATGCGGGGACCGCACCCCATTTTGGCACACCCATCACACGGTTCATGGCCTCACAGGGAGCTCTACCGAAGGCCCCAATGGCACAGGCCGCACGCGGGGACCGCCACCAATTTTGGCACACCCATCACACGGTTCGTGGCCTCACAAGGAACTCTACCGAAGGCCCTAATGGCACAGGCCGCATGCGGGGACCGCCACTCATTTTGGCACACCTTTCACACGGTTCGTGGCTCCCACAGGGAGCTCCACCGAAGGCCCCAATGGCACAAGCTGCATGTGGGGACCGCACCCATTTTGGCACACCCCTCACACGGTTCGTGGCCCCACAGGGAGCTCCACCGAAAGCCCCAGTGGCACAGGCAGCATGCGGGGACCGCACCCATTTTGGCACACCCCTCACACGGTTCGTGGCCCCACAGAGAGCTCCACCGAAGGCCCCAGTGGCACAGGCAGCATGCGGGGACCGCACCCATTTTGGCACACCCCTCACACGGTTCGTGGCCCCACGGGGAGCTCCACCGAAGGCTCCACTGGCACAGGCCGCACGTGGGGATCGCCACCCATTTTGGCACACCCCTCACACGGTTCGTGGCCCCACAGGGAGCTCCACCGAAGGCTCCAGTGGCACAAACCGCATGCGGGGACCGCCACCCATTTTGGCACACCCTTCACGCGGTTCGTGGCCACACAAGGAGCTCCACCGAAGGCCCCATCGGCACAAGCCGCACGCGGGGACTGCTACAAATTTTGGCACACCCATTACGCGGTTCGTGGCCCCACAAGGAGGTCCACCGACAGCGGCACCCACAATGCGGTACTCGCAGCTCCATATGGTTGGGCCTTCTGTCCGGCTATTTCTTTTCCGAATGTTTCAACGGTTCGGCTCCGTTAGGTAATTCTGATTGAGCGGAAGAAGCGGCGGCGGAGGAGGAGGTGGAGGATGAGGAGGAGGAGGAAGGCGACGGCGACGGCGGCGGCGGCGACGAGGACACCGCTCGTTCGAGCAGGCAGGCACGGATAACCCAGCAAGGGAACCCAGCAAGGGAACCCAGGAGGGAACCCAGCAGTGGACCCAGGAGGGAACCCAGCAAGGGAACCCAGCAAGGGAACCCAGCAAGGGAACTCAGCAAGGGAACCCAGCACGGCAACCCAGCAAGGAGGCCCAAGACGGAACCCAACAAGGGACTCAGGAGGGAACCGAGCAAGGGAACTCAGCAAGGGAACCCAACAGCCTAACTCCGCAATGGGACCCAGCAAAAGAACCCAGGAGGAAACCTAATATATGCACTACGATGCCATTGACCTCCTTCGCGCCAACCGTGCCACAACCGTAAATGGAGCAGTTCCGCACGCCAAAAAGAAGTAACCCAAAGCATGGGTTACCACATTCCCTCTTGAACGCATCAGAAAATACGGCCTCTCTTTGCAACATCGATGCCATGGCGAGGGCATCGAAAAATACGATGCCCTCTGTTGCTACACGTGGAACAATTCAGTTCAGCTCAAAGGAGACAGGCGATCGCAGCGCCGATCGGATACGAGGAGACAGCGGGGAACCCAGAAAAAGTGGTTATGAATTCTGCGCCCGAAAGCAGCGACATTCGTCTGCGCGTGATGCACTGCAAGTTCCGTAGGTCTCAATCGGCTCAAGCTGGTTCCTTGCGCGCGCCTTTCGTGCCTACGCTGTTCTCTCTCGCAGCTGCCGCGGCTAGGGCGCGGGCAGCAGTGCCGCTTGGATGTGGCCAAAGACCTTGCGACGTAGTCCAATTTCAGCGGCCTCCCTCCACCGTTCAAACTCAAGACCGAACCTGGCGGGCCGCGCGCCGTGCAGATTTTCGCGGCGGGCGCTGGCGATAGAAGAAAGGTGCACGTCTTCAAGGGCGTTGACCTGGCAGGCCAGCGCCTGGAGATGGCCGAGTGCGAGCCCATGTGTCATGGCGCGGGCGTGGCCGCAACGCGATCTGTTATCCTCCGGAGAAATTCGGCGGCCTACATATTCACTTTTCCACGCTGACCGCCGCGGCGAAGCCTGCCAAGCCTACGACCGAGTTGGGCAAGCAGCAGGAGGGGCATCGCTACATCGAGAAGAAGGGCCCTAAGAGCAACATCCGCAACCAGTTCGCGGACATGGGGCAGTCTGGCAGGGTAACGCGGCGCCATCTGGTTGGCCGCATTGCCCCCCGCCCCCCGCCCCCGACCGCGGGGGCCTTGCGGCCGCCGAACGAATGCGGCTGCCAGTCGGCGCTGTTGTTCCCCCGCCACCAGGACACCAACGACCCGCAGTCGAAACTCCACGGTTGGGAAGGGCCCCGCGTGGCCAGGCGCTGCGGAACCATGCGAGCGGGCGCATTCACGCCAAGCGCCTCTCTGCCTGGGTGCTCGCGCTGAAGGACTTCGAGCCGTGGTTCAACGCTTCGCCGCGACGGCGCGCGTTGGATCGGCGAGGCCAGGGCGGGGAAGTCGACGGCGTCGAAGACCATTGCGTTCCTGATGCCCATGCTCGAGACCGACGCCCTCGCGGGCGATGGCGGGGGGGGGGGGGGGGGGGGGGGCGATCGAGCCCGCCGTCGTCGCCGCCAAACACTTCAATTCCTTCAAGGGCGAGTCCGTGGAGAGGGTGCTGCCAACAGCGTTCGACGACGGGGGCCTGCGCAAGCACGGCGCGTTCGCGTTGGAGGCCTTCCTTCGCCCGAGCGAAGAGGACCCCACCCTGCGGGCTAGATGGGGCCCAACGCGTGCGCTCCAGGGGCGTCGCGCCAGGCCGTGAATGACAGCTGCGACAATGCCTCGAAGAATCGGTCGGCGGCGCAATGGGGCCGAGGGGGGGCCATGGAGAGCGCGCCGCAGCAGCTCATGAATATCATCTGGCCCTCCCTGGAGCAGATCGCAGAGGAGGAGGAGGACGTGAAAGCCCTGCTCGCAAGGGCCCACGTCGTTGTGGCCACGGACGCGCGCGTGCACTTCCACTTGGCATCCGGCGAGTTTCCAGAGGGCGGCGTCGCGCCCGTCTACCAATGCAGCAAGAACTCGATGCCTGACCTCTTCAATTACTCGCGCGAGACACGCGCGTGCTTCGGCAAGTGCAAAGACGACCTGGCTTCGCCGAACAATTACCCGTCCGACTTCAGGGAGAAGGGGGAGTGCGCGAAGCGCTTGGTGCCTGCAATATCGACCACCCGCGGGGCCTCGCTCTTCGGATAGACCGTGCACAGGGTTCAGCCAGAGGTCGCGCCCCCGCCAGCGGGCGGCTCAGGGGGCGGCGCGGCGTCCCCGAGCGGCCTGGCAAGGCCATCGGCGGCCGCTGCCAAAGGGCACGCTGACGTCCTGAGCGACGTCGACGCGGCCGAGCACTGCGATGCGATGCGACGGCCCATGGAGGGGGGGGGGCGCCTGCAGTGCGCCGGGCCGCAACAATAATGAACATCATATGGTTACAGAAGGCAGTGAAGGACAGTGCAAGATGGGAAGATGGGTGGGGCAACAGTGAAAAGACAAGAGCACGTGTGGCTATGCATGAGTATCAATCGCAAGCGGCGCACAAGAGGAATAAATACCATAACTCTGCAACATGATGTGCAATGGCGGCCTCAGATTTCAGTCCAGCGCTTCTTCTGCCCGCCTTGTGAACGGCGGGGCACGAACCGATGCCGCGGAATCCAATCGAGGAGGCGCGCGTTCCATCGGGTGTCTTCGCACAGAGCACTCCTGGCGGCAAGGTCTCGCTTGTACTTCTGTGAGCGCACAGTCCACTCTTCAACGTGGTGTTTTTCAGCTAAGCCCAGGCATGCGTGAGTGGCGCGCCGGACGTGCTCCGCCCAGTCCTCGTCCGGTCGCCAGTGGGTGCCCACCATGCTCCGCAGCATTCTCCTCTGTGCTGACTGAAGCTTTCTCTCCTGGTCCTTCTTCAATGTCCACGTTCCCGCTGCGTAGAGCACCGCAGGCGCGACGCAGGCGCAGAAGAGCCGCGTGCGGTCTGCCAGAGGAAGCCGGCGGTCGCAGAGCACTGACTTCGACTTTGTGAAAGAAGCCCATCCAGCAGAGATTATGTTAGTCAGCTCCGTCTCGTGGTATGCATCGAACGTTGGTTTCTTTCCCAAATATGTCTCTGCTTCGGCGCGTTGTAATGCTCGAACATCGCGCCCCCCGCGCTGGACTTGAAGCGGCCGCTCTTCAGCATTCGTGAGCACAACCGTCTTCCCCATGTGCAACTTCAGGCCATACTTTCTTGCCTCTGTTTCGAGATCAACGATCATTTGCGAAACATCCCTCTTGCAAGTGCACGCTAACAGGACGTCGTCGGCCAAGCGAAGGTTAGTAAGGGGCTCGGACGGGTCATCAATCACAATGCCATAATACGGACCACTCCTTGTGTTCAGACTCGCCCACCTGCGCTTCGAGGTTCTGAATATTGCCTCCATTACCACAATGAAAAGAAAAGAACTAATGGGGTCTCCCTGCTTGACCCCTCGCGTAATGTCGAACAAGCGGCTCTTTCCTCCTGCTGACGCGGCCGAGCAGGCGGCGTTGTACGAGGCGATGCAGCAGCAGTTTTTCGATGGCAACAGGAAGGACAGCGGCGCGCTGGAGGACCTGCTGTCGCGCCCCCGCAAGCACCTGGCGACGGGCGCCAGGGCCCCCCCCCGGGGCGCGGCGGCGAGCTCGGCGGCGATGACGCGGCCGAGCAGGCCGCCATCCACGCTCAGCTTCAGCAGGCGTTATTCAATCAGAACCTGGCTGGCTCAAGCGCGCAGGTGGGCCTCGCAACGCCCCCGCGCCCGCGCCCTGGCGCGGCGGGCGGCGACGTCGACCTGGGGGGCGAGCTCGCGGCGCACCGAAGTCCAAGATGATCTCGACCACATGCAAACGGACGAAGCCCACCGGCAGGCAGCAGCGGGCGCCCGCGGCCAAGGCGGCGGCGTGACGAGCTGAGCTGCTGGGGAAACGGAGCGCCCAAGCGCGGGCAATGCCGCCGCTTTCTGCTCGGGCTCTGAAGGGGGCGCGCGCCGCCGAGGCGGCGCGCGCTGCCGTGCCCCAGATGAGCCGCTAGCGCAATGCGTTGTCAGCCGTAGTTTTCTTCTTGATGCTGTCTGACAAGAAATGTTTGGACATGGGCGTCGTGCTCGCGTGGGGGTCGCGTTCTTCGCGGCGCCGCCATTGCGGTTGCAACGGTGCTGAATGCCTTGCGCGGAAACGCGATGCCCATGTTTGAAAGAGCGTGTTCTACCGCTGCTGGCGGAAAACCGGGGGGTCACTGGGGGTTCTCTACCCCCCCCCGAAAACCGGGGAGGGGTCGCTACCGGTTCGATGCCCCCCCAGTCCATCATGGAAAAGAAAATCACTGCCGGTTCGACCCCCCTCCTCGAAAACGGGGGGGGCCACTGCCGGTTCGACCCCGCCCCCTCGAAAACCGGGGGGGGCCGCTGCCGGTTCGAGCCCCCCCCCGCCTTGCCGCTGGCAAGCGATGCCCGCTCCTCGGGACAATCGGAAAATGGTGGGGATGTTGGGACAGCGGTGGGAGCGGTGGTGGCGGGGGCAGTGGCGCGGGGACAGTGGGGCACTTGCGCGGACAGTGGTGGGGGCGGTGGTAGCGGGGGCAGTTGCGAGGGGGCAGCGGGGCAGCGGTGGGGGCAGTGGGGCAGTGGTGGGGGCGGCAGTGGTGGGGCAATGGTGAAGGCGGTGGCGAGGACTGTGGCGGGGCAGTAGTACAGCGGGGAAAATGGTGGGGACAGCGGGGGCAATGGGGCAGCGATGGGGGCAGTGGAGGCGGCGGGGCAACGCAGTGGGACAGCGGCGGGGGCAGTGGGGCAGCGGCGGGAACAGTGGGGGCAGTGGGCCAGTGGCGGGGGCCGCGGGGAAAGAGGGGAGAGTGGGGCCGTGGTGGGGGGGAGGGGGCAGGGAGACACCGGTGGGGTCACTGGTGGGGGCAGCGGGGACAATGGTGGGAACTATGGGGGTAGCGGGGGAGTGCTGGGGACGGTGGTTGTGGGGGCAGTGGTGTAGGGGCAGCGGGGATGTGGTGGAAACAATGGGACAGTGGAGGGCACAGTGGTGGTGGCGACAGTGGCGAGGGCGGTGGCGAAGACGGCGGTGGGATGATGGGACAGAGGTACACCGGGGACAATGGCGGGGACAGCTGGGACAGTGGGGGGGCAGTGGGACAGCTCAGCGGGACAGCGGCGGGGACAGTGGGGCAGCGGTGACAGTGGGACAGTGGTTGGGGCCGTGGAGAAAGTGGGGAGGGTGGAACCGTGGTGGGGGCAGTGGGGGCAGTGCGACCGTGGCGGGGGCACTGGTTCGGCGACTACAGCGGGTGCGGTTTGCAAAAGGTGCGGTTTGCCTCCCGTCATATCTGCCCCTCCCGCCCCCGGGAAACGGATGACACTGTCACTCAACGCGGCCGAATCACATGACACTGTCGCTCCTTCCAATACAATGGAGCACACATCGAGGATGACAGTGTCGCTCGAAACGACGACGACAATTGTGACATTGTCTCTCGCAAAGACCCCGGAAAGGCCGCCACAAAGCAACTCGCAAACCGGACCCTGGCGTAACCGCACCAATTGTAGTCGCCGACTGGTGCGGACAGTGGTGACGGTGGTGGGAACAGCGGGGACAGTGGTGGTGAGGACAGTGGCGCTGGGGACAGCAATGGGGGACGTGGTGCGGACGGTGGTGGGGGCCCAGAATTGTTTGTTGGCGGTGAGCGTGGGGGGGGAACCGGCAGTGGCCCCCCCTCCTGTTTTCGAAAGGGGAGAAGGGGGAGGGGGGGGGGTTCGAACCCCCAGTGACCCCCTCCGGTTTTCGGGAAGGAAGGGGGGGGGTCGAACCGGTAGTGACCCCCCCTCGGGTTTTCGAAAGGGGAGTGGAGCGATGGGGGGAGTTCAAACCGGTAGTGCCCCCCCCCGGTTTTCCAGAGGGGGGGGGTTCGTACCGGCGCTGACCCCTCCTTAGTTTTCTGGGGGGGGGTCGAAGCGGCAATGGCCCCGCCCGGTTGTTTCCCGAAGGGGGGGGGGTTCGAACCGGTAGCGATCCCCCTCGGTTTTCCGGAGGGGGGGGGAGGTTAGGGGAGGGTGGGTGGGTTTCCGGGGGGAAAGGGCGGGGCGGGGTGGGGGGGGCCCAGCAGGAGGGGAAGGGGGGGGGGGCCATGTTCCAGAGGAAGAGGGGGGGGGGATTTTCCAAGGTAAAGCGGCGGTGGATCGCGTTCTCTCCCGATTTAATTCCAATGAGCGCGGCCGTTTCGGCCCCGCTGCTGTGCGTGGCCTTGCCTAGCATCGCGCGCGCGCGCCGCCAACCACTGCGCACGCGCGCGCGCACGCGCGCGCGCACGCGCACACGCCGCCGCCACCACCACCACGCACGCCACCACCACGCGTACATTCTACCCCATTATCCTGCCAGACGCGGCCCTTGTCGGAGTCGCAGTTCCGCTGCGGCACGCGTCCGCGGATAGAGGAACAGCAGCGCCTAGTAGGGCGTCAGCTGTGACGCGAGCGCACCTACTAGCGTGACTCCCCCCCTCTCCCTCGCATTGAAAGATGTTTAAGAGCTCGCTCGTCGGCCGAGTCCTTCGTCGGAGCTAGCCCAAACCGCGCGAGGAACCGTGGTCATGTCGACGCGTGCGGTGTCGTCGTGGGGGGCGCGGCGGTGCTGCGTGCACTCGGCGCTCCAACCCCCGTGTTATTGGTTGGTGGCGCCTCGCGCGCGGGCGCGCTCGCATGCCCGCGCGTTCGCGCCGGAATGGCGCCCCCCCACTTTCGGTGACCACAACGTGTTTCGATATCCAAGAGGCGCGCGCCATTCCGCCGACCCGCAATAATATTTTTAATGTTATGCTATTGATTTGGGGCGATACGTGTCTGGGCAGGAATGTCGCGCGGTCAATCGCAAACTTTCCCCGACCACAGCCGCAGCAATATGCTCCCCAAGCGTGTCTAGCACGCGCTCCCGAGATTTTCAACGTAACTTGTGTTTGCTGATTGACGGAGTGATCCCTGCTTCCCGACGGAGGGTTCGGACCATGAGTGGTATTGATGGAGCGAGCCTGGACGCGCGTCGCCATTTTTTGGACGGGGAAAATAAATTGCGACCGGGGGGGGGGGCGTGGGCCCAGGGTGGCCGGATTGCACCTTTCGTGTCTTAAAAGAAAAAGATTTCGGCTCTTGTTGATTTTCCCTGTCGGGGATCCGCGGCCCCGATTGGGGGCAAAACGGCGACGCGCGTGCGGACTCGCTCCATTGATACCGCTCATGGACTATGTGCTCGGCGCCGAGGGTTTCCGGCTATTGTGAGATCTTTGGGACGCGCGACTGCGTTCGGCGCCGAGGGTTTCGTGGCGCTGCGAGACCATGTGAGACTCGCGGATGGGCTCGGCGCCGAAGGTTTCGGGGCGAGTTGAAAGCCTTGAAGACGCGCGACTGCGTCCGGCGCTGAAGGTTTTGTGGCACTGTGAGACCATGTGAGACTCGCGGATGGGCTCGGCGCCGAAGTATTCGGAGCGATTTGAAACCCTTTGAGACGCGCGACTGCTCTGGGCACCGAGGTGTCGTGGCTCTTTGAGACCGCGTGAGACTCGCGGATGCGCTCGGCGC
>CAUYUJ010000725.1:522500-632500 GCA_963575745.1 Prorocentrum cordatum | reverse complement strand
GAACTTCAGTATGTCGATTGGGAGACGCTTCTCGCCAAACCCGAAGACAACCCCACTGCCGCTGTCCACTTCGTGGCTGCAAGGCATCCGAGCGCCGGCGTGTCCCTCGAGACGTGTGCCGACGAGCTCTTCGAGGAGATCTACGTTGGCCGCGACGAGATTTACCTTGCGGACTGGCTGGGCATTCCGATCGCGGGGCAACCTGCGCGCGTAGTTCATCGAAGATTACTGCGCGCCTGTCGACCCGGATCGCGAGATGGCGGGGGCACCGGCGGACTCCGATGTTTCGATGCCAGCTGCGGAGGAGGAGCTCCTGTTGCAAGTAATTGGGAACCCCTCGCGCAAAAAAACCTGCGACGACGATCTTTTGCGGGGCAACCCGCGTGGCGCAGGCGACCCCTCCGGGCGCGTTCAATGCGAACTCGGGCGCAATGGTGGCTCTCGCTTCGCGTCCGCACTGCGCGACTGGTATTCGAGCCGCCCAGTTTGGAGGCGAGTATATCGAGCTGATGACGACGAGGAAGAATGGGGGGCTGAGAGCCATCCGCCACGACATCATGGGCGAGTCATTCGCGCAGGCACTCGCGCGCCCGCTCCAGTGGCGCGCGGAGCCCGCGAACACCTGATCCGAGAATTCTATGAACTCCGCCCAGAAGGGAGCGCTCGCGGGGAAGCTCGCCTCGGGGCAATGAACGCCCGGGCGAACCCGATGACCCTCGCCCGCGCAGAGTTGCCAGTCAAGATAGCGACGGGCTTGCTCGCCAATATATACCAAAGGAAAACGTGGAGTATTGGCTAAACAGAGGGCACGCCGAGCACGACATCCGCCACCACTAGTGGTCATTGCAAAAATGCGGCGCTGGATGACCGAGGCAAAATCGTCCGTTCCAACAAGGGGGGCGGCGCTGCGCCCGTCGCCACTTTGGAAAGGAAGGGAAGCCAAAAAAGGCCATCATTAAGGATCGGAGCGCGCATCGAGAACAGGTCTGCGGCTGCGAACAGGTTGCGAACCGCGGACTTAACTGTCCGATGGGGCGACCTTCGAGGAGCCCCAACTTCGAGCAGACCCCGTGGGTCTGGTCCCAAGGGGGCATCCGACCTGCAATCCTACGGGCGCACTTTTGACCAAGGATGATTATCGATCGCGAAGGGCTCACGAGGCGATAAGCGTTGAGCAACATTGGAACACGACGAGAAGTATCCAGTGACAGGGGACATGGACTTGGCACCCGGTGCGATAGCGTCTTATCATTCCAAAGAACTTCGATGAATAGGCACAAAGGTATTGGGCAAAGTGCTCGTTGGAAGATACAGGTTGGATTGTAAAGATAAGGCTTCTATCGGACACATGGCAGTTTACACGCCAGAAAGGAATCCCACTCCCGACAGGTCCTACGAAGGGGCGCAGGGGGACCTGCTGCATCCGTGAGCGCGGGGGCAACTGCTAAGCAGAGCATCAGATGAGCCCCCAAATCGCCCGAAGCGGTCCGAGAAGAAGCTGTCTACTACAGAAATTGATCTATCTCCATCATCAAGTGCACCATGGTCACCCGCTCCAAAGTCACCCAAGTCGGAAAAGAGAACCGGCTCAGCAGAGGCCGACCCTGGACATGAGAAATCACAAAGATCTGCGGGGAAGCAGGCGCGCAGACCGCACTCCAGGGGGCCAACCGCGGCGGCCGCGGCATCGGCGTTCCAGGGCAGCAGCGCGCCTCGGCCGAAGGAGCCTGTCGCGCTACGCGGCCCCACGCTTGGCAGGACCCATGGGGGGGCTGGCTGGGCGCCATCGTTGGACGGCGCATCCAGGGCGCGCTCCTCGCAGCCTGATGCGGGCGAAACGGCGCCCCAGACCGCGTCCAAGGCATCGGGGGCAGTTCCGAAGATTACCAGGTGCCAGTGCTTCGATATCCGTGGAAAGCACGGGAAATCATCTGGAAGTGCAAGCTCATCCGCAGCGCCAGCTGCTGCTTTGGCTTCCGCGGGGGCACCCGCTGCATCGGCATCTGCATCTGCGGGGCAGGCTGCTACCATCCCTGCATTAAATGAGAGAAGCAGGCGCTACTGGGAGACCCTGGGGACTCGTTAACAGATGATGGTCAACCCAGCGTATAGGCCCAATGCTGACGACGGTACGAGCCGCTACAGAGTGATACAGTTTCCAACAATATGTACTGCAACGTGCACGACCGAAAAAGATATCGAACGCAAGCGTGTCCACAATCAGCTGCGGCAAGAAGAAGTCCTCACTTACGATGGTGAGTGCAGAATCCGGTCGCAGATTTTTTAAAAAGCCGAAAGTGGAAATGTCGCTACCGAGCGATAGGCACCAGCGCAAGTGCTCGGAGTGGCTCACCACAGCCACTCGGCACAAGCATTTGTACAAAGATGGTGTCTCGCCTCGGTTCGCAGAGCTCGTGACCTCGTTCGACGTGTTCGACGGTTGGGTGGACCTCGGTGATTTGTTGGAAAAATTGCCAACGGACTATGAAGTTTACCATGATACGCACCTGGAAGACAGCAAGAACTGCCTCCGGGGCAAACATTGGGCATGCCGATCACTGGCTGTGCTCTCAATGTGCGAGATAGTCGATGCAAGCTCTGGCGCGCAAAAGAATCGACTCCGAGTGAAGAAGCTCAAGTTCGGCGGGGGAGCCCGGCCGACCTACTTCCTGCGGCCCAGCCATGGCCACGGCAGTCCAAACACCAAATGTCCAGAATCACTGTGCCACCCCACTATTTCATGCACGAGACCAAATGGGCGAACGTCCCGATAATATTGAAAGTCGGCCTGTCATGTCAAAGCCAAGACAATCCCGAGAGAAGCTCGGGGAGGCACATGATTCATGGATGCCCGTATTTGCCTGGAGACGGGCCGCGAACGGGACTTGATTCCCCTGCCGGCCGTCCAGCGCCCCCACATTGACCTCGTTGAATTCATGGAACTTTGGGGGGAGGGCTGGAGGGGTTGTTTTGGTGCCTTCTTTGCGTTCTGCTGCCATTTCAGGCTCCCTCCAGGTAGTTTGTGACCACTCTGTAGGTCCCGGCGGGCGCAACCGACTCTCGGTCGGCGTACTTGCCATGGCAGGCGGCGGGGAACAGCAGTCTTCGTGACGATGTTCGTTATGAGGGTCCACGGGAACGTCGTAGCAGAATCCGTAGCCACCATAGGGCACGGACGCGGGACACGGGCACGAGCCACCATAGGGCTCGGGACATGGAGCGGACCCCTGCCCATCATAGGGCCAGCGGCCGCTCCAGGAGCCACCGTAAGGTTTCTGAAGGCCCGTTGTGTCCGCAATGCGGTATCCGTGGTCATCTTGCTCGTGATTGTCCGTCGGCGGCGAGTCCAGCAACCACACCAAAATCGTCCTCCGCAGCGCACTTGCCGCTCCTCCTCACGCCGAGGCAGCATCAGCGCCGTGATCTCCCGCAACCACCACCTCGCCCACGCCCAAGCGTCACGCAGTTAAGATGCTGAAATAAGGACAACTTTGGGCTCGGGAGTGGCTCTGGATTTTGGCCCGTTCCTTTTTGGGGGGCTTCGTCAGGATTGTGCACCCCGCGGGAAGGGAGAGGGGGGGAACGGGCAACTTCATTGCCTTCAATTCAAATCCCCACGAACCTCGGGCAGTACGCGCGGCCCGGGGGGAGGCGGACCGCTCACCCATCCCACCGCCATACGGGGGATGTGAAGACCCTGTGAGCGGGGCGGGGTGGGCACAGGGGGGCCACCAAGTGGCATCCCGCACCCAAGTCGTGGCCGTCATGGGCCTCTTCTTGGGATGAAGCGCCAATCGGCCTTTCGGATGGGCGCCATACGCCCGTCCACAACCAAAGGAAGCGCACCATTTGCCTTCCGCATTTCTTTGGCAATTGATTGCGACACTCATGGACCTTTTTTCCATTTGATACTTCAACCTCTCTCCAGTGTGGGCCGTGAACGGGACTTGATTCCCCTGCCGGCCGTCCAGTGCCCCCACATTGACCTCATTGAATTCATGGAACTTGGGGGGGAGGGCTGGAGGGGTTGTTTTGGTGCCTTCTTTGCGTTCTGCTGCCCTTTCAGGCTCCCTCCAGGTAGTTTGTGACCACTCTGTAGGTCCCGGTGGGCGCAACCGACTCTCGGTCGGCGTACTTGCCATGGCAGGCGGCGGGGAGCAGCAGTCTTCGTGACGATGTTCGTTATGAGGGTCCACGGGAACGTCGTAGCAGAAACCGTAGCCACCATAGGGCACGGACGCGGGACACGGGCACGAGCCACCATAGGGCTCGGGACATGGAGCGGACCCCTGCCCATCATAGGGCCAGCGGCCGCTCCAGGAGCCACCATAGGGTTTCTGAAGGCCCGTTGTGTCCGCAATGCGGTATCCGTGGTCATCTTGCTCGTGATTGTCCGTCGGCGGCGAGTCCAGCAACCACACCAAAATCGTCCTCCGCAGCGCACTTGCCGCTCCTCCTCACGCCGAGGCAGCATCAGCGCCGAGGCAGCTGAGCGCCGTGTGCACCAACACTCATGGACCTTTTTTCATTTGATACTTCAACCTCTCTCCAGTCAGGCCTGCGGGCGTACCCCGAAGTCCTGATCCGAGTTAGCCTCAATAATCTGATTCGTGACAACATCCTGGTCTGGCGGTCCGCCAGCGATATCATCATGACTTCGAGGGAGAAAGGACGCATCCCAATAAGTTCCCTTGTCCAACTTATCGGCATCAAACACAGCGTGAACCTATGCATGTACGGCCGAGTTGGGCAAGTACGGGTTAATGGGCTGTATACTGACACACAGACTCAGCGGGGCGTTCGGCGAAAGTGTCATTCCGTACCGATGGAATGGCGTGAGAAACCATTCGACCCTACCACCGGATAGAATGGCGTGAGAAACCATTCCGTACCGATGGAATGGCGTGAGAACCACCGGATGGAATGGCGTGATGGAATGGCGTGAGAAACCATGGTGTGCCAGACGCTCCTTTCAACCTGCGTGTGCCCACGCTGACGTCACCTACGGCTCGGATGGATCCTTGATTCAGGCCCAGAGTGCCGATGTGCCTGGTATCGCATCCAGTGGAGCCACCCGTGGCGCAACCAGGCGCAACAACTACCTGTCCCGGCGGGGCAACCCGCCACTCTTGCGCCCATGAGCAGCTTCGAAGGGTCTGAACCGAACTGGTAACCGTGAGCCGGCCCCCCCTCCAACCGAACCGCCCAAACCAGAGCCCAAACCGGACCGGCCGATTCGAACCGAACTGGCCAATCGAAACGGGCCCGAAAATCGAACCCGAACCGGCCCCAGCGGGCCTGGACCCTGACGCCGCCCGACGAGAACGCGCGAAACAACCAAAATAGGTCCGAGAAGACCCCGAACTCCCGGGCCCCAGACCGAAGGGGAATCCATGACAAGTCCCGGAAAATCCCGGACGGGGGGGGGGGGCCCGACCCCCCCCGGTCCCGGACCCCCCCCGGTCCTGGACCTGCCCGGCCCCGAACCCCCTCCCGGTCCTGGACCCCCCCGAATCCCTCGACCCCCCCCAATCTCGGACCTCTCCGGTCCCGGACCCCCCCCTGGTCTCGGACCCCCCCCGGGCCCCTGGTCCCGGACCTCCCCAGTCCGGGACCCCTCTTGTATCAAACTCGGGCCCCAGACCCCGCCCTGGTCCCGGACCTCGCCCTGGTCCCGGACCTCGCCCGGTCCCGGACCCGGACCCCCCCTGGTCCTGGACCGGACCTTTGAGGCCCGCCTCAAACTATCTGAACTATCCACTGACTATTTTTTCAAAGTTATGTTAAGAAACTATAATGAAAATATAATGCAACTAGCATACAACCACAACAAAAACAATGAAAACCAAATTACTCCGACGGAAGAACCCCACATAAGAATCCTCTGGGCGAATCTGGAAAAAGCCATCACCGTCGTCCTCGTGGTTGGTGAGGCGTCCTGGCTGTCTCTTCTGCGTATATTTCCTCTCGCCTTGGCGCGGGCCCCCCTTCCACTCCTTACGTTGTCCCCATCCTCGCCCCCCTGTTTGTTCCGCGCCCCGCCACCTCCTCCCCTTCCTGTTGCATGAGCGCGCATGTCGATGTTCCTCGGCGCCGTCGCCGCCACGGCCAGCACAGGCGCGTTCTCTACAGGTCACGTCGCGCAGCCGTTGGGACAACCCCGCGGGCCAGGCTGTCGGGGCAACCCCGCGAGCCGTTGGCGCGCAAGACCAAGCCGTTGGGACAACCCCGCGGGCTTCGAGCGAGGCGCAGCCGCGCTCAGGCGGAAGGCAGCACGAAGCCCAGCTCTGCCGCGAGCTGCTTCGCCTCCGCCCTGGACAAAACCGTTCTCTTGTCGAACTCCAGGAGCGCCTTCCGCAGGGACGCCGGCGGCCCGCACTCCAGGAACTCTCGCGGCGGCGGCCGCAGGATCAGCATGTTCCGCATGCACGTGGCGCGGGAGAACATGACGTAGAGGTGCAGCCACCACTGCTCGTCCGACATGCCCGTGCGGCCAGCGTCCTCGTCTCTCGCGCAGTCGATGGTGACGCCCTTGCGCAGCGTCTGGCCCTGCGACAGCGTGGAGGTCAGGTAGGACGCGTGCGTCAGGGTGAACCCCGAGCGGCGCACGCTGTGCGCCCCCGAGCTCTGCCATGTGAACTCCCTTTCGCTGGGCCTGAACATCAGCAAGCTCCGCGCCCGCGCCTCGGCCTGGCCGTCGTCGTCGGCGCCTTCGGCGCCCTGTCGCAGCACCTCGGCGACCTGAGGAGCCCAAAAACTTCCTTGTTGCATCCAAAGTGTGGCCTGGGAACTGCGTTCTGGCAGCGCGAGAACCCAACATTGACGACAGTTACAGGTTTTGGATGACCTGCTCGGATTACCAACATGATCTGCGGGCCCCATAGGGAGGGGGCTCCCGCCTGAGACTTCCTCGCAGTTCACTCACAGACGAGGCTCCCGCCTGAGACTTCCTCCATATTCAGGCTTGAGGAGCCCAAAAGTGACGACAGTTACAGGGTTCCGATGACCCGCTCGGATTACCAACATGATCTGCGGGCCCCATAGGGAGGGGGCTCCCGCCTGAGACTTCTTCACAATTCACTCAAAGACGAGGCTCCCGCCAGAGACTTCCTCCAAATTCAGGCTTGACGAGCCCAAAAGTGACGACAGTTACAGGGTTCCGATGACCCGCTCGGATTACCAACATGATCTGCGGGCCCCATAGGGAGGGGGCTCCCGCCTGAGACTTCCTCGCAATTCACTCACAGACGAGGCTCCCGCCTGAGACTTCCTCCATATTCAGGCTTGAGGAGCCCAAAAGTGACGACAGTTACAGGGTTCCGATGACCCGCTCGGATTACCAACATGATCTGCGGGCCCCATAGGGAGGGGGCTCCCGCCTGAGACTTCTTCACAATTCACTCAAAGACGAGGCTCCCGCCAGAGACTTCCTCCAAATTCAGGCTTGACGAGCCCAAAAGTGACGACAGTTACAGGGTTCCGATGACCCGCTCGGATTACCAACATGATCTGCGGGCCCCATAGGGAGGGGGCTCCCGCTTGAGCCTTCCTCAGAATTCACTCACAGACGAGGCTCCCGCCTGAGACTTCCTCCATTTTCAGGCTTGAGGAGCCCAAAAGTGACGACAGTTACAGGGTTCCGATGACCCGCTCGGATTACCAACATGATCTGCGGGCCCCATAGGGAGGGAGCTCCCGCCTGAGACTTCCTCCCAATTCACTCACAGACGAGGCTCCCGCCTGAGACTTCCTCCATTTTCAGGCCTGGGGAGCCCAAAAGTGACGACAGTTACAGGGTTCCGATGACCCGCTCGGATTACCAACATGATCTGCGGGCCCCATAGGGAGGGGGCTCCCGCCTGAGACTTCCTCACACTTTACTCAACGATGATGAGGATGAGGATGATGAGTGGTGGTGAAGATGAGTGGTGAAGAGGATGTGGTGATGATGATGAGTGAGTGAGTGAGTGTGCGAAGGCAGAAGAGGAGAGGGGGTGGGGTGAGTGTTCCTGCGCGGGGTGTGCAGAGAAAACAAGAACCCCACTTTGGATGTGGGGAAAAAAACACAACCACAACCCACCACCCCCCTCAAAAAAACAAAACAAAAAAAACACAAACAAAACAAAACAAAACACAACCAACACCAAAAACAACACACACACAACCAAAAACACACGACCCAAACAAACAAAAACACAAACCAAACCAACAAACAAAACCAAAACAAAACCACAACCCAAACCACAAAAAACACAAACAACACCAAAAAACACACAGACCAAACCAATAACAACACACACACAAAACCAACACCAACAGTAAAACAAGACAAAACCCATCAACTCAACATCAACCAACCACTTCAACCAAAAACACACCAACCCTATCAACCACACATCAACCACATCAACAAAACAAACCACCAACCACATCAAACGAAATCAAACCAACCACATCAAATGCAATCACCAATTCACATCAACCAACCGAAAAATGAAATCACCAACCACATCAAATGAAATCACCAACCACATCAAACACCCGAAAAAAATGAAATCACCAACCACATCGAACGAAATGAAACCAAAAGCACGCACATACAAAACGAAATCGGCCAAACACACGCCATGCCGATGCGCCGCTGACGTCGTCGCCATCGAAGCGGAGAAAGTGAGGGAACATGATGAGGATGCGTGCATATTAGTTGTACGATGAGGATTTTCGGTGTTGGTGTTAATGATGATGAAGTGCTTGTAATGATGATGATGATGGTAACGACGACGATGATGATAGTTATGGTGGCGATGCTCATTGCCATCGTGATGATGAGTTTGATGATGACGATGATACGGCGAGCGCTCTCGCCAAGGTTCGCGCCGATATGGCGAGCATTGAGGATGATAGTTGCAGAATGGAGGCTGATATGGCGAGCATGCTCGCCAAGGTTCGTGCCGATATGGCGAGCATGCTCGCCAAGGTTCGTCTGCCTCTGCTCATCGTCCCCCCAACCTCAACACGATCATCATCAACGGCATCGCCGTCGCCAACATCTACGTCGCTATCGGTGCGCGCGCTCTTGAACGCGCACTTATGTAGTGAGGCCCCATGGCGCCCACGGAGCATTTGCAACCGCGCCTCGATCTGGGGCCCCCCGACGGCGCGATGGCGAGCCAGCTGGCGAGCGGTGCGTGCTTCGCACGCGCCGTTCGCCGAGTGCAACCTCCGCCAGGACGAGGGCCCGAATTCGGGTGAACCTCGCCGAGCGGGCGAAGCAGACCTGAGCGCGACGCTCCCCGCCCCCCTCCAAACCGCATGCGCGAACATTGCGCGGGGGCAAAGCTCTGCTGCGACATGCATGTCTGCCCTCTCCGCCGAGCAAAGCTCGCGCATTACCGCCTCCATAAATCGTCGCCCACCACTCCTTCCCCTTATCCCTCCCCCATATACCCGTGGGGCGCCGCGCTCAGGTCCACCTCGTCCGCTTGGCGAGGTTCACCTTCGGGTCCTCGTCCCTGCAGAGCAGCGGGTGCTCGGCGAAGGGCGCGCGCAACGCGCGCGACACGCCCGCCAGCTGGTCCACCATCGCGCAGCCGAGGAAGTCCCCGATCAAGCGCGGCGCCAAGTGCTCCGCGGGCGCCATGGCGCCCCGCGGGTACTTCAGCCGCACGATCTTCGCGAGCTTCTCATCGCTCGCGGCGCTAGCTCACCGAGCGGCGGGGCGGCGCGCCAGGCGGGGGGCCATGGCGGGCGAAGCCTGCCTCGGACGGGGGGGTGGGTGAACGCAAACGCGCCAAGCCTCGAGCACGACGAGGCGGCGAATGCATCCAAAACCAAGTCATGTGCGAGGTGAGCTCGCGTGCAATCGCATGAATACAACAGTTGTGGTCACATATGACAGTATAACATGCACGCGTACTTGCATCGCGAATCGCGTCATATGCAACCAGCGGTCGCACGATTACAGCACACGTGATCACGCGTGACAGCGCGAGATGGCAGAATGGGCGAGCAACGCTCGCGCACATGTGTGCACGCGCGCACATTTTTCACGGCCGCTTGCGGTCGTCGAATGGTGCATGCGCCAGGTCTTTGCTATGCGCAGTGGCGCGTTGCATGCTCTGGAGCCTGACGAGCTTCAGAGACGAGTCGCCCTTAAGGGCGACCCACCGCCCGCGCGATAAGGCCTCGTAGTGCATGCGCTGAACGAAGGCCAGGCTCACGCCGTCTACCTCAACGAGCTCATGGACCTTCCCGAACTCGACGTTGTCCGCCTCTCGGTTCGACCGTTTACGCGCGACGCGCCACAGAGACCGAGAATGCACACGCGCATCACTGACATGCAAGAAGTCAGCATTTGAAGCGCGCCGTGCAAAGTAACGGTCGAGGCAGCGATGGCGACGATCCGATGGAAGATCGATGGACGATCGACGGGTTGATATCGGAAGCGGTTACACAGCATGGACGCGTGAAACGCACGCGATTGGAATCACTGAGGGCGTGCATATCACGCCGCATGGGAAAGGATCATGACGCCGATGGCGGTGGCAGGATCGATGGGGAAGGGACGAAGTGGAGGGTGATGCACGCGAAGCGGTCGAAGGGCCGCGCAGCTGCACCGCTGCGCCGCCAGGCGCTCTTATACTGGCGAGCGCGCGAGCCTGTCGCTCGAGCCGCGCTCGCAAGGGGCGGCGAGCGAGGGCGAGCTTGTCGCTCCAGCCTCGCTCGCAAGTGGCGGCGAGCGGGGGGCCTGTCGCTCCAGCCTCGCTCGCAAGTCGGCGTCGTCGTCGTCGTCGTCGTCGTCGTCGACGTCGTCGTCCCTCGTCGTCGTCCTCCTGCTCCTCCTCCTGCTCCTGCCCCCCCCCCCCCCCTCCTCCTCCTCCTCCTCCTCCTCCTCCTCCTCCTCCTCCTCCTCCTCCTCCCCCTCCTCCTCCTCCTCCTCCTCCTCCGACGTCGGCGGGCCCCGCTCAGAGGGCGGGCCCATATGGGCCCGCGCGCGGCCCCGCGGCGGCGCGTGCGGCCGCAGCTGCCTCCGCCAGCTGCGCGGGCGGCCACCGCCGCCCCATGGCGGGATGCAGCGCGCTGCTGCTGCGCGAGCTCGCGCACCGCGACCTGGCTCGCCGCCTCCTCAGCGCGGCGAACCACCCGCGCCTCCGCCTGCAGCTCTCGGCGGTGGAGGCCGCGAGCCCAGGCCTGCTCCTGGCGCCCCTGCAGCGCCTCGCGGAGGCCCTGCAGGCGCTCCTCCTCCGCACGCTCCTCCGCGGGATGAATGCGAAGGAGGAGGGGGATGAATGAGAAGAGTTCAGAGGAGGACGAGGAGGAGGTTGGGGGGAGCGAGCGATGCTCACAAGGAGAATGACAGGCGCCTGCGCCATGAACGGCGGCGCCTGCAGCCCGCGCGCGCGGACGACCGCCTCCAGGCGCTCGCGCATCACCTCCTCGCCCCCCCATCGCCTGGCGCGCCGCGACGGTCTCCGCGTAGGCGGACCCCGGCACCGTCGCCACCAGCTGCGCCATCTCGACCAGGGCCTGGTCCTGCGCCGCCTCGCTGGTCCTGGCGCTGACCAGCGTCTGCTGGTCAGCGTGGTGCTGGTTCCTGAGCGCCAGCAGCCAGCGCCCGTCCTGCTCCTCGCGGCAGTGGGGCTCCGCGAAGCGCAACTCGCGGGCCGCGTCCTGGATGTGCTGCACCTCCAGGCGCGAGACGCGCGCCTCCTGGCGTGCCCGAAGGGGGGAAAAAGGGGAAGCAGACACGTATAGATCATCATCGGTTTGCTCGGGGAGAGCAACGCTCCCCATGACCAACCCGCTGAGATACATACCCTTCGGCGATCTAGCTCGCAATCATGCATGCATGCATGGAGACACGCGCCTCTTGGAGCTCGTACCGCAGCTCATCAGCGTCGAAGTCTCCATGTGCACGGCCCTGCGAGGGGGGGGTGTAACGTCGGTGGGGGATGCGGTTTGATCTGGTGCCAGGCTCGATCGAGCAACGCTCGCGATTAATAACGCAGGCGAGAAAAGCCCGCTATACAAAACGTCATATACCTATGGATGTGGTGGTGGGGTATTATATTGTTAACACCCGATGCGGCGGCGGCGGCGGCGGCGGCGGGAACTCGCGCTGCGCGGCGACCTCCTCGAAGCCGTGCTGCGACCGCTCCGCGTGCCACCGCGCGGAGTGCCGCCGCCTGTCGGAGCGGGCGGTCGCATCCTCGGCGCGGGCGGCCATCTCCGCCGCCTCTGGGGCGAAGGCCGCCCAGTTCAAGCGGCCAATGGCCGCCTCCAAGCGGTCGCGCTGCCCGCCCGCGCTGGCGCTGCCGCGGGGGGGGAGGGGGGGGGGGGGGAGGTGCGCCTGCGGCCAGGGGGGGCGCGCCGCTGCCGCGGCGGCGCACGCGGCCGCGGGCGGCGGCGGCGGCGCTGCCATGGCGCGCAGCAGGGCGCGCGGCGGAGCCGAGGTGCGGGGGGGGGGGGGACAGGGGGCGCGCCACCTATAGGGTCGACTCGACCCCCGCCCCTGTGGCCGAGCGGCAGCGGAGTGAAGTAGGGTGAACGGAGCGGGGGGTGAAGACGAGAGGGGCGAGAATACGAGAAGACGAGGGGGGTGAAGACGGGATTGACGACGAGAAGATTGAAGTAGAATGAGCGAAGAAGAAGATTGACGGAGAGAGTATTGACGGAGAGAAGGATTGACGGATAGAAGGATTGACGGAGAGAAGGAATGAAGGAAGGAGGGAAGAATGTGAATTGATGCCCTGTGCTCCTCCCCCACCCACCCTGCTTCCGAGCCTGGATGCTGACCATGTCACCGAGGCGCACCATGCCGCGATCGAGAGCCGCGGCGGAGCTCGCGCGCACGTTGGCGTCACCAAATATCCGCTCGTCCAACGCACGGTAAGACAACATGTTAATACATGATGGGTCGCATATCATGGCGAGCGTTGCTCGACATCATGCGTAAGATGATCTACGTGCAGCGGGAAATGCGATAAGCATTATGGATATCCCGCAGGACTTTCTGGCGCATGCCCCGCGGCGGGCTGGGCTTGACCAGGCCACGTATGGTCACATGCGCAGTTAGAGAGATTCACCGAAGCATCCGCCAACACATTCATCAGCGAGCGCTGCTCGCTGCGCCACCCCACCACCGATGTCATCCGCGAGCGTTGCTCGCTGCGCCACCTCCGTGTTGCAGAGCTGCCACAACTCGAAGCACGTTATCTCCTCCATGACGCCGAGCTCGAAGGAGGCGAGCGTGCGGCGCGACCGCAAGTACCGCTTGACTACGCGGTGCTTGCGCTCCATCGTCATGGCTGCGACGAGGAAGCCGTGGCGGTACAGCTGGAGCGGGAGGTGGAAGGCGTAATGGTGTTTTGGTCGAAATGCTACGGCACCATGCGCCTCCTTGAACAATCCGCGCGTCAATTGGCGTGACCCCCAGCGCATCCGATGGACCGAGCAATGCTCGCCGATAAGCATGTGTGCGGTAGCAGCAGGCCGTCGCAGCACTCACTGAGTGAATCGCGGAGATGCTACTTGAACCTGCGACGGGCCACGCTCGCTGCATGCGTTGATACTGCTGGGGCGTCGGAAGTTCGTACAGAACGTCGTCCAGGTGCCGCTTGATCGCAGCCGCTAGCTGCGACGGTCGCACCATGCCCACGTTGCGTGGGGCCATCAGCAGCTCCAGCACGTCGAAGGCAGCCAACATGCTCCGCACCTTCGGCTCGTCGGAGCGCGTCTTCACTACCTGTCCAATGTGCGTGGGACCCCGATGGGGCACTTCATCCATCATCACAGGTACCACACCTCCCCGACCCATATATCCTCCCATGCCTCCCTCCCATGCGGCGCGCATGCGTGCCACCTCGCGCAGGCATCGCGATGCGATTGGCGCAGGCGTGCAGGACTCGCCGCAACCGCTCTGGAACTTGTCGTTCTTCAGGGCGTTGCGGGTCCTGTTCGGTTCGAATAGCGAGCCGATGCGCGGAAAGGCGCGCGGCGGCGCGATCGCACGCGCGAGCTCGCCGAGCTCGGCGTAGGACGCGACCGTCCTACAGGAGACATGAGGGTGCCGAACCCGGCGTCGCAGATGCCATCCTGCAGGTAGGTGTGCGACCAGCCGTACATGATTGATTGCGACGGCCGAGCCAGCATGTCCCCGATGAGCTGATGCGGGGTGTGCGAGTAGCCGTTGTACAGAGCGACGCGATCGTCCAACGGGTTCTCCTGGGCGCGCCGCACGGCATCGACGATGGTCTCGTCGGTGTGCAACCTAAGTTGGCGAGCGGATACCGATCGCGTCAGCGTCGACCGCGCGAGCTTCGCTCGCCATCCCGATTGCGATCCGACCACAGCGTGGCGCGAGCGACGCTCGCGTCGCGGGGTGCACCCCGCAAAGCAGCTTGAATGCCAGACGCGAATCTGGAGAAACCGGTCTCCGCGATGCTGACGGTCCAGTCGTCGTGCTGGTGGAGCCCATCTCCTCGCTCGGCACGAGGGTGCGTGTGAAGCACGCAATTCTGACACAATGCGCAAGGTTTCGCGCCACTATGTCCCTTGGATGCCAGTATCTCCTTGATGCCAGGCCCGTCGCCCGCAATAACGGCGAGCTCCAAGAAGACGCGGACCTGGCGCCCCCCCTTGAGCACCAAGTTGACGCCGACGTCACGCGCGTCGGTCCCCGTGCGCTCGAAGAACCACTTCATGCACTCGTGGCTATCTGCGTCAGCTGGCCCTCGGCCTTCGCACAGACATACTGTCGGACGCCGCGTATTGTCAGCCAGCTATGTTCGCGCCCAAGTGCCAGCGGACCAAATCCGCCGATAGTCACATGCATGACACACCAGAAGCATCAGCGGTACGAGCGTAGCTCGCCGACCTACTTATATCACCGTTGGCCTTGGCGGAGTTGGGCAAAACCGTGCGTTATTCCATTATCGACCAATAGAGGAAGCCAAACTTACGTGTGTGGCTCTTCGAGATGGCGTCACTGGGGTTCACGCCGTCTTGGTCCGCGCGCCTCATTGTCGAGGCAGGGTGGCGTGTAAGGCGCGCGATGCCAGCAACGTTCGCTCCCTGCTGCGAGCAAAACTCGCGTTAGAGTCGTGACGGCGGGGGGTCAATGAGACTGATGAATACAACGGAGAGAGCGTGATCCACCGCCGCTTTACTGTGGAAAATTGCCAACCTTTTCCTCCGGAACCCGGGGGTCGCCCCCCCCCCCCCCCCCCTCCGAAAATCCCCTCCCTTCTGGAACCCCCCCCCCTCCCCCAGCAAAACCCCCCCCTCCCCTAACCCGTCCCCCCCCCCCATCCCCCCCTCGAAAACCGGGGGGGGTCACTACCGGTTCGAACCCCTCCCCCCCCCCCCCCTCCGGATCCGGAAAACCGGGGGGGGGGGTCACTACCGGTTCGACCCCCCCCCCCCCCCCTACTCACCGCCAGCAAACGACTCCCGGTCCCCACCACCGTCCGCATCACATCCCCCACTGGTGTTCCCAGCACCACTGTCCTCACCACCGCTGTCCCCACTGGTTCCACCACCGCCCCTACTGTCCCCACCAGTGGCCCCACCACTGTCGCACTGTCCCCGCTGTCCCCAGAACTGTTCCCACCACGGTTCCACTCTCCCCACTGTCTCCACGGCCCCAACCACTGCCCGACTATCCCCACTGTCCCCACTGTCCCACTGACTCCTCCGCTGTCCCACTGAGCTGTCCCACTGTTCCCACCACTGTCCCCACTGTCCCCACCACTGTCCCCACTGTACCTCTGTCCCATTGTCCCACCGCCGTCCTCGCCACCGCCTTCACCACTGTCCCCACCACCATTGTACCCTCCACTGTCCCACTGTTTCCACCTCATTCCCATTGTCCCCACACCACTGTCCCCACCACCACCGTCACCACCACTGTCCACTGTCCCCCCCTGTTCCCACCATTGTCCCCACCACTGTCCCCACCACTACCGTCCCCACCACTGTCCCACTGTCCCACTGTCCCCACCACTGTCCCGCTATCCCCTCACCACTGTCCCACCAACACCGTCCCCACCTCTGTCCGCACCCCCACTGGGTTTTCGAGAGGGGGGGGGGGGGGGGAGGGGTTCGAACCGGTAGTGACCCCCCCCCCTTTTCATGATGAGCAGGGGGGGGGGGGGGGGTTCGAACCGGTAGTGACCCCCCCCGGTTTTCCGGAGGGGGGGGGGGGGAGGGGTTCGAACCGGTAGTGACCCCCCCCGGTTTTCCGCCAGCAGCGGTAGAACACGCTCTTTCATACAACGCGATCGACCGCGGCTTCTCGCGACTACACTGCGTCGCGTCGAAGGTCGCCGCCAGCAGGTCAGAGAAGTGCGTGCTATGCGCCGCGGCATAGTGCAGCATCTCCAGGGGGTTCTGGATCGCGATGTGCACGTCGTCGCCTGAACCCATGGTCGGGGGTACAGACTCCACGAGTCTGCCATGCGTGCCGCGCGCTTGGCACTGTGCCTTGCGTGCGCAGTACTGGGCGCCCCCTGCTCCAGGTTTCAGGGGCGTCGCCGCTATCAGCAAGATTAAGTCCGCTGGGCCAGCGCGTTGCAGCCGCGATGCTGGCATACGATACGACATGTCACTATACACATGTATTGCGCGAGCCAAGCTCGCACATGCTGTTGAGGAGCGGGTGCCGCAAGGCAGTCGGGTAGATTTGTGATCGCGCGCTGGCTGGCCCAGCTCTCTTTCCCCAGCCGCAGCACCTTCCACACCTGCGTTTCATCGTGGTCTATCGAAGCACGCTTTGGCATGGCAGCCCATGCGGCGCGCGCGGTGCATCAACGTGCGTCCACCTTGGACCAAGCCTACGGAATGTATCGCGCGCTCGCCAGGCGAGCAAAGCTCGCTGAACCTTTTCAAGGTAGCATCGGGTGAGGAGCTGGTGGCATTGATGACGATGGGAAGTGTGCAATAAAGCGAGTGCACTGCAATTGAACTGACATGTGTTGTCGGTGGCAGTCGCGCAACGCACGCACTGCCGTCGCGCGGGCACCGCCGCGCAGCCGCGCCCGCGGGCGCGACTACTCTGGGGGGCCCCAGCGCTCAATCCACATGGTCTTGAGCTTGCGGTACCACTCGCGCGCCACGCCCGTGGCGGTGTCGTGTGAGAGGCCCTCCTTCTTCATGCCCATTGCGGACCTTGTGGTAAAGTAACCCCACGACTGGAAGACGGCCATCGCGGATTACGTCTCCAGCTTCTCCTCCACCCGGGCGGTGTCGAGCTGTCCCGCCCAAGCGGCGGGGTTGGATTGCTTGCCAGCCAGCCGCCGCCGCACGCGAAGCGCGCGCGCCGCTCCCGTCAAGGAAGCGGCGGCGGCGGCTGGGCGCCGCATAGGCGCCGCTGCCGCCGCACTCCCCGCCGCTGCGGGGCGGCGCTTGGCCGCCGCAGCGCTGAGGTGGCTGCCGTGGCCGATTTGAACCGCTCCTCAACCTCCCTGACAGAGGCTGCGGCGGCGACCGATGCGACCGCTGCCCCGTCTGGCTCCTCCCTCCACACACCGAGGGCGGCGCGGGGGCCGAGGTCAGTCTTCGTCAACACGCCGAAGCTGTTGATGCTCATGGCAGCGGGGCATGACCGCTCCACATCAGCAGGCGGCGCCGCAGAAGCAGACGATGCCATCTCTGGCTGCTCATGCTTCACCTCCTGCGTCGCCTTCACCTCCTGCTTCACATCCTTCTTGCCCTCGTCGTCATCCTTCTTCTCGGCCTTCACGTATTCCTTGTTTGATTTATTGCACTCGCTGGCGATCTGATATCTGATCGCCTGGCGGTGCTGTTCTGGCACCGCGTCCAGACACGCAAGGTTTTTGTTCTGGCGATTCCGCTTTTAAGCACGGCAGCTGAACGGCAGGATCGTGTCCAGCTCTGGTATCCGCGCAGTCCGTGGCATGGGCCAACCACGGCGCGTAATGCGGCGACGCATGCCAGCGAGCGGCGCTCGCACGCCTCGCCAACGCGAGCGCTACATGCGCCTGGGAGCGACGCTCAATATACAATACCACCCCCCATCTTACCCCCGCTTCCCGACGTAGACTGCACGGGGATATGTCGCGTCAGCGCCATGTATGTTGACTGCTGGCGGCAGCTTCGCGTCGCCGTACGCGAAGCGGCGGGTCGCGTCGTCGAGCTCGCTCAGCTCGCCGTACACCAAGATGCGCTGCAGACTGGGGTCACGAAGCCGCTCCTTGGCATACGTGTTGATGATCGACCTCAATGGCGCTGTGTGCTTCAGCGCGTCGTCGTGCGAGAGCTCAAGGTCCAAGGCATACGCCGTCACCGCGACCATGCGAGACGCGGTGCCCTCGCACGGCTTGAACAGCCCGATGCGCCACGCTCGGTTGGCTAAAACACGCATCCCCGCGCCATTATGGGGGGGCCACGGTGGCAAGGACGTGCCGAAGTTGCGAGCAAAGCTCGTGCCGCGTGCAGCATGTAACGATGCTGCATATGGCGTTCTGGGAAAGGCGGCACGTGTGGAAACAAGCTCAGAATACCACAAGTAGCGTGGACGATGGGCTTCGAGCGGGACTTCGCTCACCCCTCCTGGGTGATGTAGCTCTCGAACCTGAGGGCGTGTTAGCATCGCGAGCAAAGCTCGCATATTGCCTGACACCATCGCGAGCGAAGCTCGCAGGCGCAGTTGTATGCATGGCACGGGGGTGCACATTATTCGTGCGATGTGCCTCAAGCAGTGCTGGTACGGCTGCTTGTCGGTATTCGTGGAGCTGGCGCCGATCGTCTCGACGAGATTCCGAAGTCCGTTCTTCTGGCGATCGGACCACGGCCCGATGTCGATGGCCGTGACCAGATCCTGTACGGTCGCGGCGCCGAGCCCGACTAGCTTGGCCAGACGGGCGTTGAGGGCGATGTACAGCTTGGCGATAGTTCGCTCCCGCTCGCCGCCGAGGGTGTCCACCAGCGAGCCCGCGTCGCGGAGCTCGTGCTCGAGCTCGCGCGCGAGCTCGAGCGCGGAGCTCGAGCGCGGTCGCGGGCATGGTCCGCCGCCGCGCCCGCGGTGATGGCGGCCCGCGGAGCGTGCGAGCTGTGGCGGCCACTCACTCGGGCCACCAAACGGCTGCCAAATTCGGCAGTGAGCGAAGCTCACAGGCATGTGTTTGCGACGCAAGAGAGGGTTGTGCTGACAGCGCGAGCATAGCTCGCAATTGAGCCCGAGGTGATTCGCAATGCCGCAACTGCGAGCATGCTCGCAGTTGCACGTGGCAAGCACTATAACCATTGTGGTGGTTATGCTGGATGGTCGACACATGATCGGCGTGGAGAAGAATGAGGCAGAAAGGGGGCGACATTTCTTCCTAGCGCGGCACTGCTCTCACCTCCATCCGCGGGGCACTGGCACGCGGGCGCCTATGCAAGACTGGACGGACAGGCGAGGTAGTGACGAATCTGCTGATGTATTCATGCGTACGGTGGCGGTGTCACGATCGTGTGTAACAGCGCATTTGCACATGTACACACGACGACACCGTTACCGCACGCATGAAACATGACGACGATATGCCACACGTAAGGGGTATTTCTTTGCATCGCTTGTGAAATCAAACTGAAAAATAACAAACCAGAAACACCACACAACTCGAAACTGCAATGTGCAATGCATAGCAAGCTATACATTGCAGATATGCAATGTATAGCTTGCTACTGTTGTGTAGCAGCAGATGCTTCTGAGCAAGCTATACACTGCAGATCTGCAATGTATAGCATGCTATACATTGCAGATCTGCAATGTATAGCTTGCTATGCATTGCAGTGTCGCCGTGGTTTTGATCGTGACCTGATTTCGTAACTCAAAAAACTGAAACACAACCAATTAAAACTCACAAATCAGACATCTAAACCAGTGCGCGGCATATCACGTCATCGTCGTCGGACTAGCGCGCGCCGCACCACATTGAGATGCGCATGGTGTGGCGCGCGGAAGTTAGCTGGCGGCCGTGGCTCTGATGTCGGCATCGTCGACGTGGTCGCTATCGTCATGTCTCATCGTCGTCAACATTATGATCGTTGTCGCCGCCATCGTCGTCGCCATCGTCGTATCAACATCGGTAACGTCTGTATCGTCGTTGGTGTCGTCGTTCTAGCATCGTCGCGTTAACCGTTATCGTCGTAGTCGTCACTGTCGTCGCCATTGTCGTCGCCGTCGGTGGCGTGGAGGAGGAGGAGGATGGCTCACCACGCGCGCCGCCGCCGAGTGCGCCCGAAGGCGCGCCGCTCAGCGCCCGCGGGCGCGCCGCTCAGAATGCGCCGGGGCCGCCGCCGCCGAGGCCGCCGCCGAGGCCGCCGCCGCTGCTGCGACACTTATTTGTACGTGTCGCACCAGTCCGCGTAGCTGATGCTGCGCCGCGCGCGGTTGCGCCACGACGCAACGTGCGGCGGCGGCTGGCGCTGGGGGATGGCAGCGCCCACCGTGCCGCGCGGCGCGGGGCGGCTGTGGCTGCGGCTCGGCGCAGCGCCACCCGCGCTCCCGCGGCTGCTGCTGCTCGCCGCAGTCGGGCGCCGCGGCGGCGTCGTTGGCCTCCTCGCCGCAGTCGGGCGCTGCGGCGATGGCGTGCGCGGCGGCGGCACGCGGCGCCTGGTCGTGGGCGCAGTGGTCGGACGCGGCGCCGACGGCCGCTGCTTCGACGCTGGCGGCGGCGGCGGTGGCGTAGGCGGTCGCGCAAGCGGCGCCGTCGCCATGCCCGCAGCCTGGTGAGCATCGCTCGCCATGTGGAAATGATATCGGATGAGGGGGCGGGGTAGGCTTACACCACTTGGGGGTTTGGCATCGCCCCACCCCCAAGTGGTGTCAGCCTACCCCACCCCCACTGGGAGATTGTCGTGGATGTTTTTTTTTGGGGGGGGGACCTTTGCATATCCCACAGGCCAAGACCCGCGGCGGCGAGCGGGCGGCGGCTGCGCGCCTGAACGAGGTCAAGGCCGCCTTGGCGCAGGGCTTTGGCGTCGCGGCGGTCGCCAAGGCAAGTCAGTCGCCCTGTCGCGTTGTGTCGCGCGAGCATTGCTCGTGTGCGACTTGTCTTTCGATGGCGGTCGCATTGAGCATAGCTCGTTGCGGTCGGACTTTGTTACCCCCTGCGGCCTTCCTGAACATGACCTTGAAGGTGCTTTTCAGGTAGGCGACGAAGGCGTCCGAGGTGGTCGCCGCCCACCGCCGCCCAGTGGGCGGCGGCACGGGCACTCCGTACCTTGTGGGGCGGCCGCGCCCCCACGTCCTCCTCCTGCGGGGGGCCAGCCGGCTGGTGGAACTGTGGCGGGTCGTCGCCGTGCTTCCACCGCTCGAGCGACTCCTCCTCCTGCGCCACGGGCGGCGCCACGGGCGCGACGGGCGCGCCGCCCTCGGTCGCGGGCGGCAGGTCCTACGATCGCAACTACCAACGACCTGGCCGATCACATCCGCGATCGAAGATCGCGGCGGCGATCGGCAATTTCGTTGGTAAGCATATATACGAACACCAGCGAGTTTAAAGCTCGCAGTGGGCTCGTATATATACATATATGTGGAGGGTGATGTACATTTGATACCCGCTGTACTCCCACATCACCTGCGGGTCGCCGCGCCTGGCCCTCTCGAGCCTCGCCGCGTCCACCTGCTCGGTGGTGTCGCCCTGCTGGGGCAAGGCGACCTCGCGTGTAACGCGCGCGATGCTGACGCAGACCATGCACGAGCAACACTCGCACACGGTCTGCGTGAACTTGAACGACATCGACCGAGCGAGGCTCGCGACACGACTAAGTAAGCCTTGAGCCCGTCGCCAGTCTCCGCCGGTGGGAACTCCTCCAGCCAGTCGCCAGTCTCCGCCTCGGGCGCCTGCTGGAGCGCGCAATGACACAGTTGGGGCACCCCCATGCCCCGATGCGATCGCATCGGCGTCGCAACCCAACTCCTACTACCAGATCACTGTCATCCCATACTGACTCGTCAGTACGGGATGGCGGCGATCTTGTAGGAGCGCGTGGGTTGCGACGCCGATGTGATCGCGTCGGGGCATGGGCGCGGCCACTCGGTGGTCATCGCGCCCGCGCTGGCCTCGCCACGGGCGTCGGCAGGCTCCGAGCCACTGTAGGGGCCCTGTGAGCTCGGAGAAAGGCGGGGTGGGGAGGGGCGTCCTACCGAGCGTCATCCCCCTCATCATCCTCAACATCCTCATCCTCATCATCCTGCTCATCATCATCCCCCCATCCTCCGCCCCGCCTCCTCCTCTGATCACCCGTCTCCGCTCATCCGCCTCCGCCCCTCCTCCTTCTCATCCTCCTCCGAGCCTCTTCCCCCCCTGCTCCTCCTCCGCCGCTCCGTCTCATCCCCTGATCATCCTCCCCATCCTCCTCCTTCTCCTACTGCTCCCCCCATCCTCCTTATGCTCCTCCTCCTGCTCCTCCACGATCCATACCGATACCATCCACCGCGGCAGCCCTGCGTCGCACCCCGCGGTGGCGGCGCGGGCTGCTGGCGGTGGCGCCACGGCGGCTTCACCGCTGGCGCGCGCGGCACCGCGCTGGTGCTCGCAGCACCTGCGAGAGCAGCCGATCCCCGCACTTCCTCCTGGGGATGCGAATGCCATGTCAACATGCGCGATACACGTGTGTGAAGGCATGCATGCATGCCTCCACATACGCGCACCGCCTACATGCGGGCATGCCCGCACGTAATGGCAATAATGCTCGCTGAAACACAATCCATACATACATGCGCACATCCACACATACCCACAGACCTGCCTCTATCCATACATACCTACATACCCACATACAAACATACCTACATACCTACATACCTACATGCCTACATCCACGCATACATCCATCCACCCATCCACCCATGCATAGATACATAGATACATACACACATACAGACATACATACATACATGCATGCTTGAACCCGTCTCCTACGCCGCGGAGCTCGGGCGGGTCGGCGCCGTGCGCCGCTGGGCGCGGGCCGCGCGACGCGCGGCAGCACCGCTGGCGCGACGGGGCGCGCCTTTAGCCAAGAACGGCTGCATCGTCATCGCCTTCGACGACGGGCGGCGGCGTCTTCGATCGCGCAATCGTGCTCTCGAAACATCGCATCGCTCGTCGCCGCGCACCCCCCCGCCGATCCATTGTTACTGTCAGCTGAATCACACCGCCTCCACCTTCTCCCCCCCATCCCAATCGCACCCCCGCGTCGACCGTCATCACCCCCCCCCGCTCGATGCCAATGATAGGAGGTCCAGGACGACGACTAGCGAGACCGACGGGATTGAGTGAATGCGAGTATGCTCGCATGCGGTTTGGGCGGGTGAATGCGAGCATTCTCGCATGCGCGCTCTGTTTACAATAGATCATGCGCGATCTGCTATCCGCGCACAGGCCCGCCCGAGGAGAAGGGGGGGGAGGGGGATGAGGAGGGGGAGGAGAGGAGGGGGATGAGGGGGGGGAGGGGGAGGATGAGGAGGAGGACGAGGAGTATGAGAAGGAGGGGGGGGAGGAGGAGGGGGAGGAGGAGGGGGGAGGTACCGCCGCGCGCGCTGCCTCAGACAAGGCGCCTGCGCAAGCGGCGGACCAAGGGCTTGAAGCCCATGGCCGTCCGCGCAAACTTCCGCCCGTCGTACCCCGTCACCTGGTGCAGCCGCCGCGGCGGGATATCGTTCGCGGCCTTCCAGTCCTTCAACACGGCCGCGACGGGCGCGTCGTAGTGGGCCTTGCGTGCGTCGCACGCGCGCTGACAACCATACTGCGCGCGAGGCACGCCGGACAACTATACGGCGCGCGAAGCACGCCAGACATGTATGCGTGTCCGCGCACATCCCCGCACCTGAACGTTGCCGAGGTGGTCACCATGGATGGCGTCCTTGACCGTCACCCACATCTGATGCGGCGGGTGAGGGTGAAGGTCCTCGTGCAACTTCAGGTTGACGTTCTTGACCGTGAAGTGCCGCACGATCAGCCAGTAGCACTCTGGGCACACCACGCGCCTACTCCACGATGTCCGATACCTGATGGTGGTCAGGTACGATGCGTACGCAATTTGTTGAGGGTCGCTCACCGTGCCCCTTCATGGTAAGCGGCGTACGTGTGCATGCATGTCGGCGAGCATGTCTCGCCACCCACTCCCATGCCCGTTAGAGATCTTGACTTGAGACGGCGGCGTGCGACACCACTTGGGGAACGTTTAAAAACGTTCAGGTAGGTAGCCTCCTTGTCGTGGAACGACACCTGGGGCTGAAGGAGCGGCCGCGCCGCCGTCTTCACGAATTTCCACATGCCGATGTTGGCGTTCAAGGACTGAACTGGCACCTTGCGGCCTCAGCGCGCTACCGCTCGATGATCGGTCGCCCTGATGGCGAGCAACGCTCGCGCGTCTCGCAGTGTGCATGGCGGCACTTGTACAGAACCCGCCCCAATCTGTTGCACATGGCGAGCGATGCTCGTGTGCATCAGTGCGGGCACAGCTCGCAAGTGGAGTGCGACCTAAGGCGCCGTCAGTTGTCGTCCAGCGCAGGCTCCGTGAACACCGCCCCGCCCTTGTGCCGCGTGATCCGAGGATCGAACAGCGTGACCGACGGGCCCTCGTCTATCGCGAGGAACGCGTAGTCGGTGCAGACGAAAGCGGCCATGGCGCGCGCGGGGGCGCGCGGCGCGGCGCAAACGTGGAAACGATCTGCAATCGCTGGGGCACGGGTCGGGGCGCGATCGACTCCGAGTTTTCGGAAGAGGTGAGAGGACGAGGAGGATCAGGATGAGGCGGGGGAGGAGGGGAATGAGGAGGGGCGATGTTAACTGTGTCAGGTGATGGCGATGCACACGATCGCCTTTCAACCGAGCGCATGCGCAACCGCGCGGCCCTGTAAACGCCTAGGGGTCAACAAATTGACCAATAGGTTGACCTGGCGCTTGGGGCGCGCGCCGAGGGCGTCGCCACGGGCGGCGCCGCGGGCGACGCCGAGGGCGTCGCTCTCGAGGGCGTCGCCTCAAGTGAACACCCACTGTAGGGCATGCTCGGCTGCCGGGTGAGCCTGAGCTGCCGACGCTGTCGCCCCAGGTGATCCCACGCTGTCGACGCAAGCGTCGCTGCTGTGCTTGGTGTCGTAGATCATCTGCAAGTTCGCCTCCGTGAGGCGAACGCCCTCGACGCATTTCCCCCAATCCTGTGGGTATGCCAACTGAACCTACATTGCAAGGGCAATATGAAGAAGAAAGGAGGGATGGGGTCAGTAGGATATCTGCATGCGCGAGCATTGCTCTCGCGTGCATGCGAATCTGGACGCCGCGCGGTCCTCGCAATGCGCTGGAGTCGCGCGGGACTCCTTGGGACCTTCCGTGGTCATGCACTTCGCGACCATGGACCAGATGCTTCCACCTGTCGGCTGGGGCCGCTTGATCCACTTTACGTTCGGCGACACCAGCTCAACAGGCGGGTCGCCGTCGGTCTCGCGCTTGTAGCCGCGATATTGCACGTGGACATCTGGCAGGTCAGGAAGTTCATCGCACCGCGCCAACCAAATCAAGAAGTCCGACTTCGAGCTATGCTCGAATGGATCGAGTGAGACGGTAGTCTGCCACACCTAGCGAGTGAGGCTCGCTGCAGCAGAAGCGCTGCACAGTGTGAACCTTCTGTGGTCGAAAACGTATGGGGGTGCGGGCACGCGTGAGCAGAATAATTGATGTTATCCTCGCTGAACTCTAGGTACAGCTTCTCGCCCTTGTTCGGCGTGGCCTTGACGGGCAGTTGGGTCGGTCCGAAGGACCGACCCATGCTGTTGAAGGACGGGTACGTGATCACCACACACGCCGGCACTCTGGCCGACAAGTAGAGCTTGCCCCGACGCCCCGCCGTCACGATTGCCGACGGATCATCGGCCAGTGGGTCCTAGCGGCGGTGCAAGCTGCGAGTATGCTCGCATGCCGTATTAGATCGCGAGCGAAGCTCGCATGCACGAAAACATTTCGGAATGCGACGACCTGCGGTTTGTTCTTCTCGGTGTGGCTGTCCACTGCCGCATCGCGCAACGCCGTGAGCTGGAAGCACCACTCGGCGCCCTGCAGCGGGTTGCCGCTGTGCATGTCATAGCCGAGGAGCCTATAGCTGGCACATCTGTGCGCATACATACGGCACAAACTACGCGCGACACGAACGACAACAAAAAACGGAACCGAGCAAACTCTCGGTTCTATTGGTCCACGCGAACGAACTCCTGCTCTTCGATCGTCATCAAATCGGGCAGCCACGGGTGCCACTGCTTCGCGCCGCTGCCGCCGTAGACCGCCACGGTGTCGCGATGCGCCCTCGCAGGGCGAGGGTCCTTCGGCGCCATGGCGCCCGCCGGGCCCGATCCGCCGTGAGCGCGCGGCGCGCCGCACTGCTTCGCGGTGCTTGAGGAGCTCGCGTGGCGCACATCACACTCTGCTCACCACGTGCGTCGATCAAGTGCGCTGCGCTGCCTCGGCGAGCATTCTCGCCACATTGGCACTGATAGCTGTCGTGGTATGGAGGCGGATGGGAGGTGAAGAGAACGAGTTTCGAGCGTCCACGCGCTTATAAGCAGTCGCATGGTCGATGTTAGGCAGGGCGTCAGCGCAGCTCATGCGCCCCGCCCCCTCCCTCGACCAGGAGCCTTGCCGCCCTTGCCGCCCCTGTCGCCCTTGCTGCCGCCCGTGCTGCCCTTGCCGCCCTTGTCGCGGTTGGCGGCGCCGTCGCCGCTGCCGACTGCGCCACCCGCGCCGTCGCCAATGTCCTGGAGCGGACCCAGAATGAGCTGGCCCTCTTTGATGTCCTTCACGTTGACCCACGTAGGGAAGCTCACTGCCTTGCCCATGATTGAAATTTCAGTCGAGCGATGCTCGACGTTGTGGGCTCCCTCGTGGACCAGCTGTACATGCCAGAGTGGGGTCGACGAGAAGGTCTTCTCCTCGTCGAGGCGGTCACGCTGTTTCCTATGCGTGGCCGCGCACGCGGTGCCGCCCAGTTCAAGCGCGGACGGCAGCGCGACAGATGCAACGAAGTCTTCGCTAACGGAGATGCGCATGTCGGGCGAGTTGCTCCTGTCGACGCTGGTCCTGTCGTACGCTGCAACGATCTGCAGCTCGCCGACCTCGAAGGAGGTCTTCGCAATCAAGTTCACCCTGCCATTATCCTGGGCTATACGGGTGGCGTGACGTCACTACATCTGTCTGCGTCGCATGCAGAGCTCAGCTCGCATTGGGGCGGGATCGGGCACATTTGGCCTGGCTTCGGACACATACCTGAGAGATTACATTGGGGAACCGATCTCTACGTGTATGGATTGGATGCATGGCGTGCCAGCGTCGGGGGGAATCCTGCAATACGAAATGAATCATTTATTGTGGATGTTGCAAAATAGCGGCGTTACGCTTCAATGTTTGGACACAATCGCGAGATCCATCCGTTTCCCTGGGTCGAAGGGCCTTCCGAATCAATATGTTGTAAAGCATTGTGGAAGTAGGGACGGCTATGATATGCTGAACAATATTATGCTATGATGTGATATGCGATGCTGTGATTGGCTACGCGATGACATGCCATGCTATGCTATGTCGTGCTACTGCTGCGCTGCGCTATGCTGCGCTGCGCTAAACTAAGCAAAGGTAAGCTAAGCTATGCTAAGCTAAGCTAAGCTAAACTAGGCTAAGCTAAGCTAGGTTAGGCTAAGCTAAGCTAAGCCAAGCCAAGCTAAGCTAAGCTAGGCTAAGATGATATAAGCCAAGCTACGCTAAGCTAAGCTAAGCTAAGCTAGGCTAGGCTAAGCTAAGCTGAGCTGAGCTGAGCTAAGCTAAGATGAGATAAGCTGAGCTAAGCTAAGATGAGATAAGCTAAGCTAAGCTGGGTGAACCCAGGGGGGCGGGGGACAGCGGGGCGGGTCCTGGGGGGGCCGCCCGGGGCGAGGCCCACTGCCCGGCCCTTTTAACATAGAGAGTAAGAACCCTTCTAGGTAGAGCCTAGGTAGGGAATCAATGCGTACTGTCCACTGCCAAAAATCAGGACACGCTACCAAACATCCAGGCATGCCACTTCATATCAAACATTTGAAAAAAATCATACATATAATCAGCTATTCAATAATGTTGCGTTAGGGGCGTCTTGGAACAAAAAAGCACCGGAGAGGCCAAGGGTCCTGGGGGCTCCTTTCTTGGGACCCCCGGCCCAACGATTCCGCGCCCGGAACCGACCCTGACGCGCCATCAGCAGGTGCGCGCCAGGTTTGACTCCCGCACGGTCCTGGGGGCTCTGTTCTCGGGGGCCCCATCCGACAATTCCGCGCCCGGAACGACAATATTATGCTATGATGTGATATGCGATGCTGTGATTGGCTACGCTATGATATGCCATGCTATGCTATGTCGTGCTACTGCTGCGCTGCGCTATGCTGCGCTGCGCTAAACTAAGCAAAGGTAAGCTAAGCTATGCTAAGCTAAGCTAAGCTAAACTAGGCTAAGCTAAGCTAGGTTAGGCTAAGCTAAGCTAAGCTAAGCCAAGCCAAGCTAAGCTAAGCTAGGCTAAGATGATATAAGCCAAGCTACGCTAAGCTAAGCTAAGCTAAGCTAGGCTAGGCTAAGCTAAGCTGAGCTGAGCTGAGCTAAGCTAAGATGAGATAAGCTGAGCAAAGCTAAGATGAGATAAGCTAAGCTAAGCTGGGTGAACCCAGGGGGGCGTAACTGGGGGGGCAGCGGGGCGGGTCCTGGGGGAGCCGCCCGGGGCGAGGCCCACTGCCCGGCCCTTTTAACATAGAGAATAAGAACCCTTCTAGGTAGAGCCTAGGTAGGGAATCAATGCGTACTGTCCACTGCCAGAAATCAGGACATGCTACCAAACATCCAGGCATGTCACTTAATATCAAACATTTGAAAAATGTCATAAATATAATCAGCTATTCAATAATGTTGCGTTAGGGGCGTCTTGGAACAAAAAAGCACCGGAGAGGCCAAGGGTCCCGGGGGCTCCTTTCTTGGGACCCCCGGCCCAACGATTCCGCGCCCGGAACCGACCCTGACGCGCCATCAGCAGGTGCGCGCCAGGTTTGACTCCCGCGCGGTCCTGGGGGCTCTGTTCTCGGGGGCCCCATCCGACAATTCCGCGCCCGGAACCGACCCTGACCCCCTCCAGGTGCCCACCAGGCCCGGCCCCCGCGCGGTCCTGGGAACTCTGTTCTCGGGACTCCCCGCCCGACATGTCTGCGCTCGGAACCGACCATGGCCCATCGCCAGGCGCCCGCCAAGTCCGAGTCCCGCGCGGTCCTGGAAGCTCCGTTCTCAGAACCCCCCACCCGGCAATTCCGCGCCCGGAACAAGTCCTGACTCCCCGCCGGGTGCCCGACCCCCGCGCAGTTCTGGGAGCTCCGTTCTTGGGATCCCCCGGCTGACAATTCCGCGCCCGGAACCACCCGTGACCCCCGCCAGGTGCTCACCAAGGCCGACCCCCGCACGGTCGTCCCATCAGCAGGTGCCCGCCAGGTCCGACCCCCGCACGTTCCTGGGAGATCTGTTCTTGGGACCCCCCACCCGACATTTCCGCGCGCGGAACCGACCCTGACCCTCCACCAAGTGCCCGCCAGGTCCGACCCCCGCACGGTCCTGGGAGCTCTGTTCTTGGGGCCCCAGCAATTCCTCGCCTGGAAATACCCCTGGCCCCCCACCAAGCGCCGACCAAGTCCGACCCCCGCGCGGTCCTGGGAACTCTCTTCTTGGGGCCCCACCTGACAACTCCGCGCCCGGAACCAACCCTGACCCCCCACCCCCACCAGGTGCCCACCGCCGGGTGCCCGCCAGGTCCGACCCCCCGCACGGTTCTGGGAGCTGTTCTTGGGAGCATCCCACCCGACAATTCCGCGCTAGGGACCGACGCTGACCCCCCACCAGGCGCCCGCCATGTCCGACCCCCGCTCGGTCCATGGGAGCTCTGTTCTTGGGACCTCCCGCCTGGCACTCCCGTGCCCGGAACCGACCCTGGCCCATGGTCCGACCCCCGCACGGTCATGGGAGCTGGGACCCCGACAATTCAGCGCCCGGAACCGACCCTGACCACCCGCCAAGTGCCCGCCAGGCCCGGCCCCCGCGCGGTCCTGGGAACTCTGTTCTTGGCCCCTCCACCCGAAAACTCGTCGCCCGGAACCGGTCCTGGCCCCCCACCAAGTGCCCGCCAGGTCCGACCCCCGCCCTGGGACCCCGACCCCCCACCAGGCGCCCGCCATGTCCGACCCCTGCACGCTCCTGGGAACTCTGTTCTTGGGACCCCACCCGACAATTTCGCGCCCGGAACCGACCTTGGCCCCCGCCAGGTGCCCGCCAGTTCCGACCCTCACACAACCCTGGGAGCTCTGCGCTTGTGACCTCCCGACCGACAATTCCGCGCGCAGAACCGATTTTGACCTCCCACCAGGTGTCCACCAGGTCCGACACCCGCACGGTCCTGGGAACTCTGTGCTTGTGACCCCCCGTCCGACAATTCCGCGCGTGTGGGCACTCCCGAAGGACGTTTTGGAAGCATTTTGGGGGTCTTTTGGGGCGTCTTGGGCCGTCTGGGAAGTCCTCGGGGGACTCGGAGGCATCTCGCAGTTTCTCGGGCCGTCCTGGAAGCTTTTTGAACTCTCTTGCTGTGTCGTCTGGGAAACCATATTGGACGATTGTGAGCGAGCGCGTGGCCCTCGTGCCCATCTGGCAAGCCATGTTGGGCCACCCCAAGGTGCCTCTCGGGAGGTCTGAGAGGCCCCTCGGGGCGCTCAAAAAGCACCTCGGAAGGCCTGAGAGGCTTCTCGGGAAACCCGCGAGGTCCGTCGCGAGGCCCATTCGGACAAGCCCACAGAGGCCTCTCGGAAAGACCTCTCGGGAAGCCAAATGCGCCTCTCGGAAGGCCCAAGGGCGCCCCATGCGAGGCCCGAAAGGCCCCTCGGAAGGCCCGAGGCCCGAGGGGCCGCTCGGGAGGCCCGCCCGAGAAGCTTTCTTAAAGCATCGACGCCGAGGACGCGTTCAAGTCGGCCCCCGGCGATTGAGCTCTCTCCGCCAAGGATTGGTTCCTTATCCCGGAGGATTGAACGCTTTTTGGGGGCCCGAGGGCCCGCCCGCTCCGCGCAGAAGTACGGTGGCGGATATTGCGGTGCATTCATAAATTCTGTGCTCGCCGGAAAGGTTCCCGGCTGAGTGCCGGCGCGCTCTTCCGCCCTGAGTTCGCTTCGCGCGCGGCGAAATGCGTTTGTTCAGGATGCCGCGGGCGAGGCCGCGGATCAGAGGGGGTGGCCCCATGCGCGGCCCACGGGAGGCCAGCAGCAGTCGGGGCAGAGAGCTTTGGCACCGAACCAACGTTGGAAATGATTGCGCAGTTCGTGATGAGTCTCGCAGCAACTCAAGTTGCACTGGCGCAGTTTGAGAGGGCGCGCCGCTGGATCTCCCAAAGGGGGGGGGATTAGAACCCCCCCCCCCCCCTTCCCCGATCTGTCGTCGGGCACCCCCCCCCCCCTCCCCCCCCCTTCCCCGATCTGTCGTCGGCGACCCCCCCCCCCCCCCCCTCCCCCTCTTCCCCGATCCGTCGTCGGGGAACCCCCCCCCTTCCCCTTTCCCCGCCCGTCGTCGGGGAACCCCCCCCTCCCCCTTTCCCCTTTCGAAAATGCGGGGGGAGGGGGGGGGGTCCGAACCCCCCCCCGCCCCCCCCCCCCCCCTTTTCGCCACGCCGCCCCCTGACTCCGGAACCCGACCCCCGCCGCCCCTGCCCCTAGTCCTCAGCCCAACCCAAACCCCTAATCCGAACCCCAACCACTAACCCCAGCCCCAAATAATACTCACTACTCATTACTCACTACCCACTACTCTCTACTCGCTATTCAATACTCACTTCTCACTCCCCCCTACTCACTACTCACGACTCACTACTCACTACCCACTACTCACTACCCACCACCCACTACTCGCTACTCACTACTCCCTACTCACTACTCCCTCCTCCCTATTCACTACTCACTACTCACTCCTCACTACCCACTACTCAATACTCACTACTCACTAAGCACTACTCACTACCCACTAATCACTACTCATTACCCACTACCCACTATCCGCTACTCACTACTCACTACTAACTACTCATTGCCCACGAACCACTACTCACTACCCACTACTCGCTACTCGCTACTCCCTACTCCCTACACAGTACTGACGACGCAGTACTCAGTACTCGCTACTCCCATACTCGCTACTCAAAACTCACTGCTCCCTCCCCGCTACTCACTATTCACTACTTACTACTCCCTACTCACTACATAGTCTCTAGTCACTAGTCACAACTCACTAGTCAGTAGTCACTAGTCACTACTCACTACCCACCAATCGCTACTCACTACCCACTATTCGCTACGCATTTCTTGCTACTCACTGCTCACTACTCCCTACTCCCTATTCCCCTACTCACTACTCAGTACAAACTACTCGCTACTCCCTCTGTACTCACTAATCACTACCCACTACTCACGACTGATTACTCTCTACTCACTACTCACTACTCGCTACTCGCTACTCGCTACTTACTACTCACTACCCACTGCCACTACCCACCAGTCTCTATTCATCACTCACTACTCACTACTCACTACGCACTACGTACTACTCCGTACCCAGTGCTCACTACTCACTACTCACTAGTCACTACTCGCCACTCGCTACTCACTACGCACTACTCTCTACTCACTACGCACTACGCACTACCCACTACTCACTACTCACTACTCGCCACCCACTACTCACTACCCACTACTCACTACCCACTGCTCATTACTCCCTACTCCCTACTCAGTACTCACTACTCGCTACTCGCTACTCACTACTCGCCACTCACTACTCACTTATCAGTGCACACTACTCACTTTTCACTACTCACTACTCCCCACTCCCTACTCCCTACTCGCCACTCACTACGCACTACTCACTACCCGGTACTCACTACTCAATACGCGCTAACTCACTACTCATTACCCACCACTCCCTACTCCCAACGCTGCACTCCTCACACAAAGGGGGCGGGGGGGGAGGTCCAACCCCCCCCCGCACCTTTCCAGCGCCGAGGGGGGTGGGGGGTGGGGGTGGCCCCCCCCCTCCTCCCCGCCCGCCATCCTTCAAGCCCCCCCCCTCCCCCCCCTCCCACCCGCACCCCCCCCCCCCCCCCCCACCCACCTCCCACTCTTCCCCTTAAGAGGGGCAAAGGGGGGGGGGTCCGGACCCCCCCCCCCCCCCCCCCCCCCCCCTGAAGGGGGGAAAGGGGGGGGATTCTGGTCCCACCCCCCCACCTTTAGTGTATTCAGGGAGATCCACTGGCGCACTTTCGCAGTTTGATCCGCCTCGCGCGCGTTGGCAAGGTCGAGCGCGCAGCGACTCCAGGGGGCGCCCCCAATGCGCGACGAACTTGCCTAGAACATGTGGAGGCGAATGTTTCGACGTTGCTGGGGGGAGTGCTTCGAGCCGGCAGAGGGCGCGGATATCAAGAGAACTGATCAGTACGTGAGCGTAGATGCTTCATTCCGAAACTAATGTCATACGGCAGAATAGTCCATCATAACATGTCATGGCTATGGGGCTGTGGGACTATAGGGCTATGGTGTTGTAAAGCACTGGGGCTATAGGGCTATGTGGTTATAAGGCTTTTAGGGATATAGGGCCCTAGAGCTATAGAATCATAATGCTATGGGACTATGAGGTGCCCGGGCACCTGGGTGCCAAGGCACCTGGGCGCCCGGGCATCCGCGCGCCCAGGCATCCGGCCGCCCGGGCGCCCAGGCACCCGGGCATCCGCGCCCAGGCACCCGGGGCACCCGGGCGCCTGGGCGCGCGGGCGCGCCGCCGAAATTGGTGCCACACTTCGCCTGGCCATGTGAATCCGCTAGGACCCCATACAGAGGCAAGCTCTGATTGGGGAACGTAAACATATCACCAGCAGATCGCGAATCATACTTTTTCGTTTTGGCCCCTGCAGGAACGCGGCGAGAGCTTCGAAAAGGATGTCGATGGCGCCGACCAGTTCGATGATGCCATGAACGACGGCGCCGACACTGGCGGAAAATGCCCTGCCCTCGTCGACTCGGGCGCGAGCGATGCTTCGATCGAGACTCCCCATCGGATGCCGATTGGGGCGATGACATGGGAGCAGAACGAAGACGTGGGAGAGCTGGGCGAGGGTGGACAACTGGAGTTGGAGGAGGAATTCGCGGGACAATTCGTTCATTAATCGGCACTTCATCGGGCGCCCGCCCGCCTGGCGACTCGACTTGCGACGATGGCGAAGGCGCGGCAAGTCAAGCTGGATACCCATCGCCGCGCTGCGTTCCTCTCCCCGGAGAAGCGCCCCACAGCGACAGCGGCGGCGACGCAGATCAACGGGGCGGATCGCCTCTCGCCGAGAAGCCCGCCGCGGGCGGCGGCCGCGCGCCGCCGAGGCGCGCCGCGAAGCGGCGCGCGCTCGCGAAGCCCGAGGGGGGCAAACTGTCTTAGCGCGCAAATCCAAGTCGGCTAGGGCCCCCTAACGAGTGCTCGCAAGCATGGCGCCTGCTGACCGGTGCCGATTCGGCGCCAAATTTGGCCTGCTGCCGAAGTTGGAAGGCACCGGACACGAGGCGTGCGGCGCCAAGCTCGCGCTGAGGAGCGTTGACGACGCAGGAGCACCTGGCGTCGCGCTGGGCGGTTTCTGTGACATCCCGCCCGTTCATAGCCTGTGCAGATACTTCTGCAAGGACTGGAACTGCGCGGGCATGAGTGGCGCGACAAAAACTTCGACTGATGACGCGGTGATCCACCTCTGCGGTGACGGGCGGGCGCCCGCGGGCGAGGACATTCGGATGGCGTGCCTTGCGTGCCAGCCGTTCGTTCGTCCAGAAGTACATCAGCGCTGATGATTCTGCGCTCTTTCCAGGAATCGGCCGCTCCCCAGCACAAATTTACTTGCGCCAGGTGACCAGGGGGGAACCATTATGTACCTACTCCGATCCTGGCCAAACCAATCGTTGGCTCTGGATTGCACCTTCCTGGCTAAGCAGGAAAGGCTGACTATAGAGGAGCAGAACAAAGCCAAGTTCCCCAGGGCATGATGGCTGAAATCGGCGAAACAGCGGTGAGAGCAGTGAGGATCAAGTGCTCGCCTGCGCTGGAATGGGTCAGAATGATCCGCTGAAGCGACAGAAAGAAACTCCATGGTCGTGTTCCAACGTACCTCTGCTACGTCCGCGACTGGTGGCGGCAGCGTCCTTTTGAACCAGCAAGAATGCGACTACATCGTTCCGAAATACTTCCAGCAGGGGGCGTGACGGGATCGTTCAGTGCGGAGCGCTCGCGGCTAGCGACGTCAAGTGTTCCCCCGCGTGTTCACGCAAAGGCTGCCTGGACTGCGCGGGAGCGTTGGGGAAGGACGCGTGCAACGGCTGGTGCCCACGCGCGGGTCGAGATAACGTCTGCAGATTTATTGGCGGAAAATGTTCGTGCTGGTGCGTTGTGAATTCGGTTCGCGTGCAGTCGGCAAACGGCGCGAGCCGCGTGGTGAACCTGAAGTACGGCACTGGGTGCGTGGACGGATGCTGGTCTGAGATAAAACAGTCCATCCCCCAGTCCCTAAAGAGCGCCGAGCACGAACATATAGTTCTCTACATCATTTCGTGGACGTGGCGCACACGGAACCAGGGCGATGACCTCTTGCGGACCTTCGCCCGCAGCGTGACGTAGACGACGGTAATCGCTGAGATGTTTTCAACTGCGGATCGAACGCACACGCGCTTCTGTAACATCGGAAACCGCATCATCGGCTGCCAATATACTTGATCATATGCCATTAGCTTCATTCACGCCACAGCGTCAGAATTCGTCGATTGTATCATACCCCTTACTATCGCACAACGCGCAAAACAAACCCCACCCTCATCCAACCTCCCGCCCGCCCGAACCGCTCGTGAGGGCCGACCAAAGCCGCTCGCCCGCTCGTTCGCAATCCCGCCCCCCCGCTTCAAGGTCCCGCCCGCCCGACCGACCCGCTCGTTAATAAGCGCCCGCCCGCCCCATCCGCTACAATAGGAGCTCGACCACAAGAAACCTTCCACAAAAAACCCAGGACGTCCATTGAGTTTTGGTGGGGGTGCCACACCTTCCACAGCAAAACCATCGAAACCCTAGAAACCCAGGGCACCCTGGAGGCAAGCACGGTGTTTCTTGGTATGGTTTTCCACTGCAAGGTCCGCCCGCCCGACCCGCCCGTTACACTCCGACTGCTGCAAGCCGCTCGTCGGCGAGGCGGTCCGCTGGCGAAGCAGCCTCGCGCGCCCGCTCTGGCCCCCCAGGAGACGCTCGATCTGCTGTTTTCGCTTCACGCCACATCTGCTGCTTCTGGCGGCGCTCGCGCTCCCAACTGTACAGTCGGCCCGTATCATAAGGATGCGCGATGACGATTCAAGGGCCTTGGACGCCCATTTCGAAGCTTTTCGAGCGGGGTGCGGCCAACGAAAGTGGCTAGGGATCGGCCGACGAGGCAAGGATGCAAGGGTACCCTTGGGAAAACTGCCCATCCTGACAAAGCGGGTTGACTGTACTGCCAGGGCCCGTCGTGAGGACGGAGGCGATAGGACAGTACCCTCTCGGCAGACACGGGACTGGCACTCAAGCCGCAAGATGTCATTGAGAATGACACGAGCAATCCTATCGTCAAACCTGACCTTTTGCTTTTAGCTCGCGCGCGTGCTGTTCGCATCACGAGCCAATCGAAAAGAGATCGTAAATCAGTTCAGCAACCCCGATCGAGATCATTGTCAAGCCTGACTATCGTAATCCAAGCGGAACGCAAACGAAGATCTGAATGGGACTGCGGAACGCTTCTGTCTGGTCACTCCTCGGGGATCGTGGCGCTGTGCAGCACACCTTTGGTGTCGTGAAACGCTGGCCCGCCTGCAGGCAGGCCCCACCCAAACCGATGAGACGCAACTGGAGATCGGTTTTCGGCGGTGGACAAACCTCCCTTTAGTAAACCTCCCCTGAATGAAAACGGCCTGGGACCGAAACCGATGGACCTGGACCCGCAGAAATGGCGGCCGCGACGCCCCCTCGCAACCGAAAACGGCCAGTTCCTCACTCGACGTGTCAGGGTAGGAGGTGTCCACCTCCGAACGATGGAGACATCGAGCGGCATTGCCCGGCCGCGCCTCCGGGAGCGCGCCACTGTACGAACACACCCTGCCGGTGTCGTGAGGCTCTGGCCTGCAGGCCAGCCCTGGCCGGACTGGGAGCCCGGAGGAGGGAGGAGGACCTCCTACACCTCCCCACCTCCTCTGCCCTTCTCCTTCGCCTGTCTCTCTTCAATCCTTCCTCTCTCCCCCCTCCACCCTCCTTGGAACACCATAGGGATGTTGGCGAAGTCACGGCACCGACAAGAAGATCATTGCAAAATCCCGGATCGTAAAATCGACCTGGACTCCATCGGGGGCACTATTGGTAACCAATAGAACAATCATTCGGGAGACCGTCGGGACACGATCGAAATACCAATAAGACCCCCCGCCGAAAGCACCACGTCCGAAACAGCCATGGGAACATGTAGAAGAAAGCAAAACAACATTGTCAATAAACAAATACAACTAGAACCACGCGCGCGCTTCGCGCGCGCTTAGGTTCTAGCTAGGATCGTCACCGTCGTCATCATGAACATCCCAAGCTCCCGTCTCTTTCTCAGCCAGACAACCTCGAGGTCTAAGAAGTCGAGCCTCCGCGAGCACCAGAACGATTGAGGCGGCCCTCCATGAGGCCGCGACCGAAACACGTCAAGCACCTGCTGCGTGAAACCAGACACAAGCTGAAAACTCTAAATCAGGGGTGGAGGACGGGGGAAGGGAGGTGAAGCTTGAGCCACCGCAGTTGCGGCGAACGCATGTTGAAACACGATTGCTTGATCGACTACTGTTTAAACACTGTTCGGGGTCGACTGGGGGTCGAGCGGCTGACATCCGACGAGGCGCACAGGATTCACGTACAAGTACAAACCATCCCAAGCTCCCGTCTCTTTCTCAGCCAGACAACCTCGAGGTCTAAGAAGTCGAGCCTCCGCGAGCACCAGAACGATTGAGGCGGCCCTCCATGAGGCCGCGACCGAAACACGTCAAGCACCTGCAAAAACTGTTGACTCCAAAACAGCAGACTGGCCAGAGCCGCATAACCTTTTACTGCATAAAGCGCCCAAAGGACTCCCCGATACATTTGGCCCAAGTATTGTAATAAGCGTCCGCGATAGCTTTACACAACTTCTTAGGGTAGGGTTCAGCAAGCTTGGTGTAGAAATTGCCGGTCTGATCTTTGCCTTGGAGCTGCTGATGGGGAAGACCGGTACGCTTGCAAATGCCTCTCTTACTCCCAACACATCTGGCCGCCTCAAGCTCGGCCAGGTCAAGATCGTAGCACAAGAAGGTGGCACTCTTCTTCCAGGGCACCCCCCATTGACAAAAATCGGTGGTGACGACAGCGATGCCCTGAGCACGGGCGAGACGTCGCATAGCAGGGCAAATCCAGAGGCGGCTTCTGGCGGGGTTCTCCAATGAGCACGGTACCTGAACTTGCCTGCATTCACGGATAAGGGAAGCGGAAAACAGCATCAGCATGTTACCAATCGCCACCTTCTCCTGATCGGCCTGGGACAGCCCCCCAAGGCCCATAGGTTCCGAATCGCTTCGGAGCCTGGGGGGGCCTGGGGGGATGTCTCGGGCCCGGCTGAAGGACGAGCACGGCGTGGCCACATGGGCGCCGGCCACCAGCCCGGCCCTCACCCACCCGAGGAGAAGGAGGCGATTGCGCTTGCACCTAAGGTCGTACGACTCGCCGAGGCTAATGTCCCACAGCAGGGCGGTGACACCTACCCTCGAGATCGCTTCCGAGAGGTGGCCGCTGCCCGAGAAGACTTCGACGAAGACACGCTGCCGGAGGCGAATGGTACAGGACAACGCCGGCCAGACACCACCTCGCTCAGCAGCTCGACGCAGAGTTTGCCGTGGGCCTGGAGCACCGGCCCGAGCTTGTGAACGACTTGACCCAACCTGCTCCCCTTCTCGTAGCGTCGGACCGAGGACCACGAACGCCAGCGCCCGCGTCGGCGCACGTCCTCCAAGCGGCGGCAGCCCGAGGCGTAGTCGTGCGAGGCGCCGCCGTGCCGCAGCATGTACATGTGGGCGGCGCCCAGCGCGGTGTCCACCCCCAGCGTTTCGACGGCCCCCTTGAAGTCCCTCGTCACCTCGTCGAGCGTCACGGTGAACAGCGGCGCCGCCAGGTGCAGGCCGGGGCCGACGTGCCTCTGCTCTGCGCGCCGCCAGTCCGCGCCCAGCTGGTGCTTCAGCATCAGGTCGAGCGCGGGCCCGATGAAGGACTGCCGGCTGAGATCCAGAGATAGGCTCTCGTCGAACTCGCCGGTCTTGGACTCCCTCTCGGTCTCGGCGGCATGGAGAGTCACGCACCAGTGGGACGCTCCGCTGACCCTCGCCACGGGCGGGACGAGGTCCACCGCCCTGATGTGGAAAGCCTCTCCGGGCCTCAGGTACAGCTCGAAGATGAGAAGGACGGCCAGCGCACTCTGGTAGCGCTGTCGGCCCAGGAGCTCCATCACCACCATCGCCACTACCATGTAGGGCATCGGCAATCGAGATCGGGGTGGTGCGAGCTTGCGAAAGCCCTGGAGGGCGCGGCGCGACCGAGGCATCAGCGCGCCCGACGCCTTGTTCAGGCCGGCGAAGAAAGTCACCGCCGCATACGCCCAGGACCCTGCGCTCAGGTCCTCGCCGCCCAGGTAGAGGTCGTCCAGCCACTCCGCGATCGCCTGGTCCACAAGGTCCTCGGTCGTCAGCCGACGGCCGTTTGCCCACACCAGGAAGTCGGCGAAGATCTCCTGGTAGCGGTCCCGCGTCCTCGGCTTGATGGGCGCCGCCTCCAGCACCGTCATGCCCGGCAGCCGCGCTGCTGTGGACCGCCGAGCCGCAGCCCGCGAGGCTCGCTGGCTCACCTTGCGGCGCCTGGGCCCAACCGAGCCCGGGGGGGCTGCCGAGGCGGCCGGCCGCCGTCGCACGAGACGCTGCTGGCGCACCGCCGGCGCTCGGAGACATGCTGGCGACGTAGGCCGGCTCGAGGTCGGCGCCGACGGCATGCGCGGCGGCCCGCCCAGCGCCAGCGGGGCGGCCACATCCGCCTGGGGTCCGCGAGCCAGTAGTCCCGTCGGCAGCACCTGCACCAGCGCCCCCGCGCTGGCGGGCACTGGGGCCGCGCGCGCGAGCATCGCGCGGGGCGAGCGCCGAGGGCGCTGCGGGTCGCCAACGTCCCCTTGAGGGACCGTCGGCTGAGTTCCACTCGGAGGGGGGCCAGCGGTAGTGGAGAGAGGAGCCTGTCGCCAGGGAGAGGGCGGCGATGCTCTGCGTCACGTACAGCATCGCACGGCTCCCACTGCGGCTCTTAGACACCGCCCCCGCCACACTCATCGAATCTCCCAAAACAACGAGACGTTTACCATGATTCCGACGACTACGCAGAAGATGCCTGTAGCCGTACAGGGTAGCGCGGGCCTCCAGGACCGGGATGCTCTCGCACTTCTTCCGCCACTCGAAACGGCCCACCACCCTCCAATCCTGCTCAATCATTTCCCTGGGAACTTCAGGAAAATCATCGGCTCGGGGTAGACGCCCAAACCCGTAGATGTCCCCGGGGGCCCCAGCATCAAGATCACTGCGAGCAGGTTCCTGGGTGTCGTCGGGGCCGCACATCCAAGGGGCGGCCTCCTCGGCGGACCCTTCAAGGGCCGCCGCCGCGGCAGCATCCCGAGCCCAGCGCCCAGCGTGGCGACGAGGACCCCCGAAAGCGCCCCCGCGACCCCAGCGCCACCTCTCGGATGTGCGGCCGACCTGGGAACAGAGCGAGGATCCGCAGCGGCTCGAGCAGGCCCCGAGGCCCCACTCGCTGGCATCAACTGCGACAACCTCGCCCCCCCAAGCGGCCCGAAGATCGCGATAAAGGAGTGGAGAGATAGAGTCCCAGATGCTGAGCTCACGCCGAACAGAGGCCCACAAGGCAACGTCGCTGTCGTAATGCTTGTGAATAAATCCATAACAACTCCAGAACAAACTGAGGCCCTCCCGCCGAACCAAGGAGATGAAAACCAGGTGCCCGAGAAGCTTTTCAACATCTCGACCTTTGGCCCGACCGCGAGCGAGAAGAGCACGAATAGCAAGCCGAGCGCGCCACAGACGATCCGGGGAAGCAACGAGTCGCCCACTCCCACGATCGATGACCCAACCCAGCAACTTGGCAGTAGTACCCTCCTCCCCACCATGATCCCCCTCATGAACGACGAGTCCCCGACATTCCAGAGCGGTGATGGCAGACGACACCGAATTTTTCACGTTGTCCCGGTTGGTCGAGATCGCAATGTAGTTGTCCACATACTGCGTGTGGCACGGCTGGCTGAGGTCTGGAGCGCACGTCTTGTCGGTGATCCTAAACTTGGGGTCCGAGCCAGCTGCCTCGACTATCCTCTCGTGTATCTTTTGGCACATCCATAAAGCCCAAGACCATCCCATGGGAATGACAGCGAGCCTAGGGTATACCTTCTCATGTGCAGCCACAGCTCGACCCCCAATCTCCGCGCACCCTACAGACGCAGCCCGCGCGGGCCGAAAAGTGAAATACTTTCCAAGGGGGCTGGGGAGCCCCATGTGGTAAAACGCATCACTCAAATCCGCACCACCAACGAAGATATCTTCGTCGGCTCCCAGCTCGATGGCGGAAAGCCCTTCACCAGTGCAGAGCGAGACACCACCGGCCTCAGTGAAATGACAGTTTGAACGCCTGCAGTCTACGACAAGCCTGAGCTTGCCATTCTTTTTGGTCACAAAAAACGGCTCCACTCGCTCGCCATCCTCGAGCGAGAAATCAAGCATTCCGCGTGCGGCCAACGCCGACATGAATTCCTCAAAGGCTCGAGGGTGTCTGAGCTTGGGATCGGAGTAGGGAGTGACCACACCTGACGAGCGGAGTCGGGCTCGCGACTGTTCCGGCGGAGCGACATTCAAGCGGCAGAAGTCCTCTACCATTTGGCACCCGCCGTCGCCCCAAAGCTCAGACACAGGCACAGGCCTGACGTCGCCTGAAGGCAGTGAGACGTCGGCGAGAGAGTAGCGACCGAGCGTAGTACTGTCCACGTCGTACCAGCTCGCCACGCGAAGCTTCCTGAGAGCTTCAGCGGGGGAGGCCCCCACAGGTGGAGGGCCAAGGTCGCGCGCGGCGCGTCGGGCACGATCCAGCACGCCGGCCTGACCGGCAGAAAAAAGATGATAGGATCCGCGCGCGGCGCCTCGCTCGGGCCCCTTGCCCGGGGAGGCGCGGTCGCGGGGCTGCGGCTGATGAGTGTAAAGCGAGTTAAGGCCCCAGAGCGCACGGTCAACTTCGCGCTCCTCGGCCTGGCGCCTACGCAACCTCTGCCGCGCGCCACGAGACATCTCATTAGCCCGCGCGCGGTCGACCCTGAAAACCTCAGGACGAGGAAGAGGGGGCAACTCACGCGGCACTTGACGGCTCGGGTCATGCAACCAGTCTTCCCAAGAAGAGAGAGGGGGAGGCGAAGGAGGCAAGGAGGGGGGGACTAATTGACAAGCTTCGCTCGTGTGCCCTGGGGCCTGGCTCACAGGATCACTCGAAGGTCGGGATAGCACGGGCACGCCTGCATCAGGCGGGCCACGCGGAGCCGAGGGTCCCGCCATGCCCTCAGCCCGCGCAACCGGATGTGGCCTCGACAAGAGGCGCTCACCCGGCATCCTTCTTGGTCTTATCCTTGGCCCGGGCAGCCTCTCGCTCCTCTCGGGCCTTGCGCAAATTCTTGGCAAGCGAGGCATCGCGCTCGACCTCGCCCCGCACGTAATCCAGAATAAGAGGGCAGATCATCAGGGAGCCACCTGCGCGGGCCGTGCCCGCAAAGGCCATCTGCTCCTCGAGGCTGAGCTTCCCTCCGTAGCCCTTGGCCTCCTGCTCGCGAGCCCGCTCGGAGTGCGCGAACTCGATCGTTTGAAGTCGGCGAAACATGGACTCCACCATCATCAGATTGGTGCCGTCCATCTGGTCGTGAAGGAGGCCGAACTTCAAGGCCTGCGTGATATTGTAATGCTCGGGCACGCCCCAACTCGAAAACTCAAACTTACAAAGAATGCGGAACCTCTCGTGATGCCCGTCGAGACCGAGCCCCTCGTGGTTGATGAACTCCAGGCACCACAGCACGGACCTTGGCCCGGGCAAGTCCCAGTCGTTGCTGAACTCCTCCTGCACCACGGCCGCGACCATCTCCGCCCACGTGCGCTCGCGCCGCCCCTGGCGGTTGCGTCGCACCGCCATGATGCGAGCGTCGCCGAACACCCCCTTGTCGAGGAAAGCGACCTCAGTCGCTGCGGTCACCTCTTCGACGAACAGGGCGGTCCCGTCCGGCAAGAGATGGAAACCCTTCGAGCCGATCGCCTGGGCGCTCCGCACGTGGCCTGGGACAGGGTCTCCGAATCGGAAGCCGCCCCCGCTCTCAGCAGCCCTCCACGCTGTGCCGACGCCTGCGGCGGGGGCTGCCGGCGCGACGCCCTGCAAGGGCCCCACCAGCAGGGGCGGGGGCGCGGCCGCCGCTGCGAGGGCACCGGCGGCGCCGGCTGCGGCTGCAGGCACGGCCACTCCCGGCACAGGAGGTGCGCCCGGAGCGCCGGCGCCTGCAGGCACGATGGCCCCCGCTCCGCCGGCACCGCCCGCAAGCTGGCCCGCGGCGTCGATCGGCAACAGCCACACGAAGCCCGCCGGCGGCGCCGCGCCGCCCGCCGCTGCCAGCAGACGCCGACCCTCGGCCTCAGCCTCGTCCTCGGCCGCCTGCCGGAAGGCGGCGTCCCGCGCGGCCGTCGGCTCCCGTCGGAAGCGGTACACCCGATCCCTGGGCACACCCGCTGGCAGCTCTCGATACTCGCTGCACCAGCGCACCGCCAGCACGTCCTGTGAGGTCGGCGACCAATCCTCTGGGTAGACGTGTGCGTCGGCGGTGGCGGCCACGTAGGTCTTACCACCCGAGTGCGCCACCACCCCGTGCACCCGGCGCTGGTGCCAGAGCGGCTGGCCTTCCACGTTGTACAGGACGTAACTCCAACTCATCTTCGCTGACCGCGTCCTTCACGGGCCTGCAGCACAGCCGGCGCAACAGCCCGCCCACGGCAAGCCCTCCAGTCGCCAGGACGCCGCCCACCACGACGCCGAGGAGGAAGATCAGGTACGCGAGGTAGCCCAGCCCAGGCTCAGCGCAGCTCGCGGCCTCCTCGCGAGCACCAGCCGCCTCGGCGAAGGCGGCAGCCCCTGCCGGCACCGTGATCGGTCGGCAAGCTGGGCACGCCGGGCACGCCGGCACCACACAGTCCCCGCAGGTCAGCCCTGGGCAGGACGGACACGTCGCCTGCGGGCAGGCGGGGATGGCAGGGCAGCGCGCCGCGTAGTTCACGACGCCCTGGGCCAAATACTCGGGGCCCCTCTGCAGCAGCCAGTCCCACATGCGCAGCCCTCGGGACGGCGGCACGAGCCTTTGAAGCTTGAGCCACCGCAGTTGCGGCGAACGCATGTTGAAACACGATTGCTTGATCGACTACTGTTTAAACACTGTTCGGGGTCGACTGGGGGTCGAGCGGCTGACATCCGACGAGGCGCACAGGATTCACGTACAAGTACAAACCATCACCATCGCCATCATTCCCCCCGCCAGGGCTAATGTACATCGTTTCTGGATGCTTCTGGCCGGAATACGAAAGGAGTTTCTGTAGTTAGAGTCTCTGGGGGAAGTCGCGGGGCCCCTCAGGATACGTACGGATGCCTCTGATAATCCCCCAGCGTGCCCCACGAGATGGCCAGAGGGTGCCCGAAAAGGACCCGAGGACGTCGACGACGGCGGCGATGAAGACGGCGGCGATCGCGGCGACGAAGGTAATTAGCGGCGTTTGCCATGGGTTAGTACCCAATCAGAGCTTGCCTCTGTAAGGGTCCTGGCGGATTAAAAAGTTCGATGAGGTTCGGCAAGATTCCGGCCCCATGCGGCTGGGCCGGGTGCCCGGGTGCCCGGTGCCTGGGTGCCTGGGTGCCCGGTGCCCGGGTGCCGGGGTGCCTGGGGGTGCCCTATCGCCCTATAGCCCTGTAGCCCTATTGCCCTATAGCCGTATAGCCCTATAGGACTATAGCCCAATAGCCCTATATCCCTATATCCATCTAGCCCTTTAGCTCTATAGCCCTCTGATCCTATAGCCCTGTAGCCCTATAGCCCCATAGCTCTACAGCCCAACAACCCTATAGCCCAATAGCCGAATAGCCCACATAGCCCTATAGCCCTATGGCCCTAGCCCTATAGCCCTATAGCCCTACAGCCCTATAGCCCTGTAGCCCAATAGCCCTGTAGCCCAAGTCGTTTTCATCCTGAGTCGTTTTCTGACGGTCCCGGGAACCTGCGAGGGGCCCCGGAGGCCGAAAATTAACAAAAACCGCCGTCGTGATTTTTCCAAGACGTCGGAGGTCCAGGTCGTGCTTCCCGCCTCCCCAGACCTCCGACGTCGTAATTTTTGCGACCTCGGGCCCAGGAATCGATGGGGAAAACGCACATTGGAAGGAAAGAAATGATGGACCCATCATTTCGTACCTGTGCCTTGATCAGTGGGACGGGCTTCGCACCGCCGCACATCACAAGACACGCTCGAGCGGATGCAGCCGTGGCGACGTCGGGGACTGCAGAAGGTCGCAAGGACACAGAATGTGAAAGGAAGAGAGAGAAAGAGAGAAAGAGAGGGAGAGAGAGACAGACAGACAGAGAGCGAAGGAGAGAGAGAGAGAGAGAAAGAGAGATGGAGAGAGAGAGAGAGAGAAACAAAAAAAAGACAGAGAGAGAGAGAGAGGCAGAGAGAGGAAATGGAGAGGAGGCGAGCTTGAGTCAACGAAAGTCGCAGGGAAGGGGGCAGGGGGAAGAAGGCCAGAGAGCGCTGAAGGATACAAATACTGGAACCCTCTTGGGATTTTTTGGGGGGCCTCGTCCGGCCGCTCGCTGGGAGTTTGACGTAGCTTCTCGGGAGCCTCTGAACCTGTCGGGGGCCTCCTGGAAGCAGGTTCGAAGCATTTTGGGGGCCGATTTGGGGCTTCTCGGGGCCTCCTTTGGGCCTCTTGGGGGTCTCCTGGGGCCTCTTGAGGGGCCTCCTTGGGGCCTCCTGGCGGCCTCTTGGGGCGGAAGGCTCGAGCTTGCGGTTCGTGGTCCCCCTCTGGGCCCCCTCTTGGGCCCGTCTTGGGGCCCTCTTGGGCCATCTTGGGCGCCTCTTGGGCCGTCTTGGGGCCCTCTTGGGCTGTCCTGGGGCCCTCTTGGAAGCTTCTTGGGCCGTCTTGGGGCGGTCTTGGGCGCCTCTTGGGCCGTCCTGTAACGTCGGAAAGCCCAAAAGGCAACTTTGTTGAAAATGTACGTTTTACGAAGGGAATGGGCCAATTTTTGCGTCTAGGGGCCCTCTTGGGCGCATGTTGGAGGCTTCTTGGGGCGTCTTGGGGGCGTCCTTGGACGTCTGGAGGCCATCTTCAGCATCTTGGAGCCCTCTTGGAGGCCTCTTGGAAGTTTCTTGGGCCGTCTTGGGCGCTTCTTGGGCCGTCTTGTCTGACCGGGGAGGCCTCCGGCAAGCCCCGACGAGCCTCCGGGCCCCCCGGAGCCCACATTTGTGGTCGGGGTCCCGGCCCCGGGCCCCCGGACCCGGTGCGCCGTTATATGTATATCATCGGGCTACCACAAGGGACTCCAAATTCGCCGGCCGAGCGGGCCAGAAGCGTGCTCAAATCTCCGCTAGGGCCTCCGGGGTATCAGTTCTAGTTCGCGCGCGCAGGGCGGCCCCTACAGTTACAGGATTCCGATGACCCGCTCGGATTACCAACATGATCTGCGGGCCCCATAGGGAGGGGGCTCCCGCCTGAGACTTCCTCACAATTTACTCAACGATGATGAGGATGAGGATGATGAGTGGTGGTGAAGATGAGTGGTGAAGAGGATGATGATTGATTGTGAGTGGTGGTGGCGATGATGATGTTTGAATGAGGATGATGCCGATGCCGATGATGATGATGATGATGATGTTCGTGAGCGTGTGAGAGAGTGCGAGTGATGATGATGATGAGTATGTGAGTGACTAAGCATGTGAGAGAGCATCATCGATGATGCTGATGAGGTTGATGATGAGAGAGTGTGAGTGAGTGTGAGTGGGTGTGTGTGTGTTCCTGTTCCTGCGCGGGGTGTCCAGAGAAAACAAGAACCCCACTTTGGATGTGGGGAACAAGAACCCCACTTTGGATGTGGGGAAAAACAAATCATGGCTACATCAACATCACAACCACCACCATCATCATCAGCATCATCCTCATCATCGCAACTTGCATCATCATCGTCATCAACATCATCGTCGTCGTAGTCGTCGCCGTCATCGTCGTCGTCATCATCATCACCATCATCACCATCATCATCGTCGTCATCGCCGTCGTCTTCGTTATCGTCATCAGCGTCGTCATATTCGTAGTCATCGCCATCGTCCTCACAGGGCATATCGGAGCCCAGAGTTGCGAGGGTATCTAAATGAAAGTGGCCTGAACATCTGAGCTCAAGGCATATCGCAACCCAGAGTTGCCAAGATGTCTCGGGCGATAGCGCCCGGCCACCATGGGGCAGGGCACCGCCGAGATCCGAGGACGGAGGATGTCTCACGCGTAATTGACCTGAACACCTGAGCTCAGGGCATATCTGAGATCGGAGCCTCGAGGATGTCACAGGCGGAAGCGGCCAGACCACTAAGGGGCAGGGCATATCCGAGTCAACGTGGCGAGGATGTCTCAGGCGCCAGTGGCCTGAACACTTCACTTCAGGGCGTCTCGGAACCCAAAGTTGCGAGGATGTCTCAGGTGAAAGTGGCCGGGCCACCATGGGGCAGGGCACTTCCGAGGTCAGAGTTGCGAGGATAGCTCACGCGAAAGCGGCCTGAACGCCTCACCCCAGGGCGTGTCGGTACCCAGATTTGCGAAGATGTCTGAAACGAAAGTGCATGGGTCACCGTGGGGCAGGGCACCTCCGAGTTCAGAGTTTCGAGGATGTCTCGGATCAGGTCAGGGCGTCTCGGAACCCAGAGTTGTGAGGACGTCATCGTCGTCATCGTTCGTCGCCGTCATCGTCGTCGTCATCATCATCACCATCATCACCATCATCATCGTCGTCATCGCCGTCGTCTTCGTTATCGTCATCAGCGTCGTCGTCATATTCGTAGTCATCGCCATCGTCCTCACAGGGCATATCGGAGCCCAGAGTTGCGAGGGTATCTAAATGAAAGTGGCCTGAACATCTGAGCTCAAGGCATATCGCAACCCAGAGTTGCCAAGATGTCTCGGGCGATAGCGCCCGGCCACCATGGGGCAGGGCACCGCCGAGATCCGAGGACGGAGGATGTCTCACGCGTAATTGACCTGAACACCTGAGCTCAGGGCATATCTGAGATCGGAGCCTCGAGGATGTCACAGGCGGAAGCGGCCAGACCACTAAGGGGCAGGGCATATCCGAGTCAACGTGGCGAGGATGTCTCAGGCGCCAGTGGCCTGAACACTTCACTTCAGGGCGTCTCGGAACCCAAAGTTGCGAGGATGTCTCAAGTGAAAGTGGCCGGGCCACCATGGGGCAGGGCACTTCCGAGGTCAGAGTTGCGAGGATAGCTCACGCGAAAGCGGCCTGAACGCCTCACCCCAGGGCGTGTCGGTACCCAGATTTGCGAAGATGTCTGAAACGAAAGTGCATGGGTCACCGTGGGGCAGGGCACCTCCGAGTTCAGAGTTTCGAGGATGTCTCGGATCAGGTCAGGGCGTCTCGGAACCCAGAGTTGTGAGGACGTCATCGTCGTCATCGTTATCGTCATCAGCGTCGTCGTCGTCATGCTTGTAGTCATCGTCATTGTTCTCACAGGGCATATCGGAACCCAGAGTTACGAGGATGTCTAAAGTGAAAGTGGCCTGAACACCTGAGCTCAAGGCATCTCGCAACCCAGAGTTGCCAAGATGTCTCAGGCGAAAGTGCCCGGACACCATGGGGTAGGGCACCTCCGAGGTCAGAGTTCGAAGATGCCTTAGGCGGAAGCGGCCAGACCACTAAGTGGCAGGGCATATCCGAGGTCAACGTTGCGAGGATGTTTCAGGCGGCAGTGGCTTGAACACTTCACTTCAGGGCATTTCGGAACTCAAAGTTGCGAGGATGTCTCAGGCGAAAGTGGCCGGGCCACCATGGGGCACGGCACTTCCGAGATCAGAGTTGCGAGGATATCACAAGCGAAAGCTGCCTGAACACCTCACCCCAGGGCGTGTCGGAACCCAGAGTCCGAACACGAAAATTGAAAAAAGGGCATAGTTTCCTGCTTCAAAAGCACGAATGTAGATCGAACTGTGAAGCGTCCCAATGGATACGTGCCGGAGCACGACCCAGAGGAAGCGCACGGGAGTGCGTCCCAGTGGATACGTGCCAGAGCACGACCCAGAGGACGCGCACGGGAGTGCGTCCCAGTGGATACGTGCCAAAACACGACCCAGAGGAAGCGCACAGAGTGCGTCCCAGTGGATACGTGCCGGAACACGACCCAGAGGAAGCGCACAGGAGTGCGTCCCAGTGGATACGTGCGGGGGCACGACCCAGAGGAAGCGCACAGGGGTGCGTCCCAGTGGATACGTGCCGAACACGACCCAGAGGAAACGCACAGGGTGCGTCCCAGTGGATACGTGCGGGGGCACGACCCAGAGGAAGCGCACAGGGGTGCGTCCCAGTGGATACGTGCCGGGCCACGACCCAGAGGAAGCGCACAAGAGTGCGTCCCAGTGGATACGTGCGGGGGCACGACCCAGAGGAAGCGCACGGGAGTGCGTCCCAGTGGATACGTGCCGGGGCACGACCCTGAGGAAGCGCACGGGAGTGCGTCCCAGTGGATACGTGCCGGAGCACGACCCAGAGGAAGCGCACAGGGGTGCGTCCCAGTGGATACGTGCCAGGGGCACGACCCAAAGGAAACGCACAATGGTGCGTCCCAGTGGATACGTGCGGGGGCACGACCCAGAGGAAGCGCACAGGGGTGCGTCCCAGTGGATGCGTGCCGGGAATAGCGTTCTGGGAACACGACGAACACGAAGTGGCCTACAGTTGGCTCCTCGCAATTCACTCAGAGACGAGGCTCCCGCCTGAGACTTCTTCCAAATTCAGGCCTGAGGAGCCCAAAAACTTCCTTGTTGCGTCCAAAATGTGGCCTGGGAACTGCGTTCTGGCAGCGCGAGAACCCAAAATTGACGACAGTTACAAGTTTCCGATGACCCGCTCGGATTACCAACATGATCTGCGGGCCCCATAGGGAGGGGGCCCCCGCCTGAGACTTCCTCGCAGTTCACTCACAGACGAGGTTCCCGCCTGAGACTTCCTCCAAATTCAGGCCTGAGGAGCCCAAAATTGACGACAGTTGCAGGATTCCGATGACCCGCTCGGATTACCAACATGATCTGCGGGCCCCATAGGGAGGGGGTTCCCGCCTGAGACTTCCTCACAATTCACTCAGAGACGAGGCTCCCGCCGGAGACTTCCTCCAAATTCAGGCTTGACGAACCCAAAAGTGACGACAGTTACAAGCTTCCGATGGCCCGCTCGGATTACCAACATGATCTGCGGGCCCCATAGGGACGGGGCTCCCGCCTGAGCCTTCCTCAGAATTCACTCACAGACGAGGCTCCCGCTTGAGACTTCCTCCAAATTCAGGCTTGAGGAGCCCAAAAGTGACGACAGTTACAAGTTTCCGATGACCCGCTCGGATTACCAACATGATCTGCGGGCCCCATAAGGAGGGGGCTCCCGCCTGAGACTTCCTCCCAATTCACTCACAGACGAGGCTCCCGCCTGAGACTTCCTCCATTTTCAGGCTTGACGAGCCCAAACGTGACGACAGTTACAAGTTTCCGATGACCCGCTCGGATTACCAACATGATCTGCGGGCCCCATAGGGAGGGGGCTCCCGCCTGAGACTTCCTCACAATTTACTCAACGATGATGAGGATGAGGATGATGAGTGGTGGTGAAGATGAGTGGTGAAGAGGATTATGATTGATTGTGAGTGGTGGTGGCGATGATGATGTTTGAATGAGGATGATGCCGATGCCGATGATGATGATGATGATGATGATGATGATGTTCGTGAGCGTGTGAGAGAGTGCGAGTGATGATGATGATGAGTATGTGAGTGACTAAGCATGTGAGAGAGCATCATCGATGATGCTGGTGAGGTTGATGATGAGAGAGTGTGAGTGACTGTGAGTGGGTGTGTGTGTTCCTGTTCCTGCGCGGGGTGTCCAGAGAAAACAAGAACCCCACTTTGGATGCGGGGAATTCACTCACAGACGAGGCTCCCGCCTGAGACTTCATCCATTTTCAGGCCTGGGGAGCTCAAAAGTGACGACAGTTACAGGATCCCGATGACCCGCTCGGATTACCAACATGATTTGCGGGCCCCATAGGGAGGGGGCTCCCGCCTGAGACTTCCTCAAAATTTACTCAACGATGATGAGGATGAGGATGATGAGTGGTGGTGAAGATGAGTGGTGGCGATGATGATGTTTGAATGAGGATGATGCCGATGCCGATGATGATGATGATGATGATGTTCGTGAGCGTGTGAGAGAGTGCGAGTGATGATGATGAGTATGTGAGTGACTAAGCATGTGAGAGAGCATGATCGATGATGCTGGTGAGGTTGATGATGAGAGAGTGTGAGTGAGTGTGAGTGTGTGTGTGTGTGTGTGTGTTCCTGTTCCTGCGCGGGGTGTCCAGAGAAAACAAGAACCCCACTTTGGATGTGGGGAAAAGCAATGAAAATGATCGACTGTGTTCTCGCCGTGTGTGGTTTTCCATATCGTCGGTTACGCCGCTTGCCACTGTCCAATGCCATGTTGCGCATGTCTGTTAGCTTAAAAAGCCTAGCGGCTGGATCCGCCCATCCTGAATAGGGTCTGAGGGTTATCCAGTTGTAGTGTTTGTTGGGGTTATGAAACCACTTATTTAGAAAACGCAATGCATAAACTGCTGCCAATACGTATAAGAAATCCTATATCAGCAATTGGGCCAAGCGCATCCGTGGCTGACGACTTTGGCTCGCGGACCTCACACGAACTAACATACTCAGATAATGTTGTATGACACGTAGGGTGGCGTTGGCAGTCACGAGCGAGAGTCAGGGCACATACCCAGGGCCGCGCCCCATCTCTAGGGCAGGGAGCGGGGGGGGGGGGGGGCACAACACACACTCACTCAACACACGCACTCTCAGTGCGAGTGCGGGTTGACCACCACCAAATACCATATGTGCCAGTGCGTGTAGTCGTTGCCTTTGAGCGCATTCCCAATGGCGAACCCCCGTGGTTCTCTCTCACCGACGATGGGCTCCATCCTCTTGTCTATCGCCATCTTGCGCTTATTGTACCTCTCCCGACGATGAGGCTGCCGACATTGTTCCCCTCATGATCTCCATCCTCTTGCCTATCTCCATCTTGCGCTTAGCGTAGCCCACCGCAGGAGGGAAGGTGTCCTCTAGCTTCTCTGGCATCTCGGGCATCTGAGTCTGCGAGGTGTTTACGCTGTCGAAGTCGGGCCACTCCTCATAGTCTTTCCATCCGTAGGCATGCCACGTCTCTGGCTTGTTCTTGTCCCAGGCAGGGATGCCTCCCTCTGGAGGCTGCCGCCCGTCGCGGATCTCTCTGGAGGCTGCCGCTACGTCGAAGATCCCTTTGTGTTGACCCTTAGCGATCTCCTCGCGACGCGCAACCCTCAGCTTGAACTCGATCTCCTTCATGTTGTCCTCCGTCTCGTCGGCTTCCGGCTTAATATATTCTTTGACCGATGGCCAGATGAGGGGGGGCTCCGCCTGGTACTTCAACGTCCCGTGGGCCTCGATCAGCTTTCCCAGGCCTGCCGTGATTCCTTGGATCTGGTCCTCGATGGTACGAATGTTCTCGGCTACCATGTAGATCTCCTGAGTCGTCTTCGCTTTGGCCATGGCGCTGCGGGTCAGGCACGTCGCAAGCTGCAGCTTGGAGGCCTTCAGGGTGTCGATCTGCGACTCGAGGACCTTGAGCATCTCCGTCGTCACCTCGCGGCTCCTCTGCAGGTTGGTCTCCTGCAGCTCGATCACGTAGCTTACGTGCCCAATCACCTGGTCCTCCGTTTGGCCCCGATACATCGGAGCGGTCTCTGGTACTTCTGGGAGTGCAGGCATCCCCAGCTTGACGCGAACTCTCGGCAGAAGGGAGGCAGTTGGCGGCGTTGGAAGGCAGAGCGTCCGTGCGGAGCTGAGCTCACAGCGAAAATGATGGGCGGAGAGAACTCACGGCCACTGGGAGATTGCTCGTAGGCACCAGCGATTGCTGCTGGCCGAGCTAAGCTCACAGCCACACTTCATCACTGTGAACCAGAATGGCAACAGCGACGACAACGCTGCAGGAAATGTAGACTTGGGCCTCTCCTGAGCGCCTTGGTGAAATCGTGGCCCTTCCTAGAAGCCTTTGGGGCCTCGCGAGTGCCATCTTGGGGCAAAATTGGGGCCTCTTGGTGCCTCCTGGGCGCTTCTTGGGGCCATCTTGGAGGAAATCGATCAAATAAGAGGAGACCTTCAATTCGTGTGCCCCCTCGGGCCTTAGATCCTGACGAGCCCCGACTGGGTACTTGGGAACTCTCAAGAGTAGGCAATGAGGGGCTCGTTAGTTCAAGCGCCCATACAGAGGCAGACTGTGGTCGGACGGCATCGTCACATGCCTTCGCTTTGCCCAACCGTCCAGCTACAATGGGTTCCTGGGCACTGTAATGTCGTGTCCACTGTCAGCAACGTGGAGCCACGCAGTAGGTCACCGTGAACATGGCAATGAGCTGGTCTCCGAGACAGGAGGAGGAGGGGGAGGAGGACAAATATGATGGGGAGGAGGTGCGCGAGGGGGAAGGGTAGGAGGACGAGAAGGACAAGGAGGAGGGAGCACAAATGCGACGCATTGCAAGAATGCCGAGCTCAGCTCGCTGCTCAACTACTAGGCGGAGCGACCACAGAATCACAGGAAGATTGCTCATAGGCGGAAGCGATTGCATGTAGGCAGAGTTGAACTCACAGCCACTTTTCAACACTGTGAGCCAGAATGGCAACGGCGACGACAAAGCTGCATGAAATATGGACTTGGGCCAGTTCTGAGCGGCTTGGTGACTTCGTGCCCCTTCTTGGGAGCCTCTTGGAGCATCGCGAAGCTGCTGCGGACCTCTGGATTTCCTCCAGCGGCTTCCCTGGAGCCTCTGCCAATCGAGAGCGACAAGAGCGACAAAGCGATAGCCTGGATCTGAAAGTCCTCCGCCTTCTCATCCAGGACACGAACGCGTCTACAAAAACGCCATGCGTCAGCTGATGGCAGCTCATGCACTCCCACACCTCACCTCCCCCCCCCCCTCATGACCATCCATTCCCACCCTCCTCCCTCAGGCGCGGGCGCGCGCTGCGCCCGCGACGTGACATCTGCCCGCTGTGCGCTCGAGGCGCATCTGACGTGCCGTGTCAACGAAGGGAAAGGTGAATGAAGAAAGGGAAGCGCGATGATTGCGACTACTGAGGATAGCTATGTTCCACCTGCGCATTGGATGCACACGCGCGCTATGCCAACGAACCGTTGGTTCGCGCATTTCGCACCATACTGCGGCCACGCCGCTGCAATGAAAAACGCGCGCCCCGCCGACGAAGTCAAACACTTTACTGCGCCAGCTGATGTGCGCCACGCATGCCCCGGTACTGACAGCTGTTCGCAGATGCACAGTCCGCAGAGTGCCACGCACAGAGCTGCGATTCCAGGTCGAGCATCTCGAACGGGGGCAGCCGCGGCGGTCCGGCCCAATCTGCACGGATGCTCTGCGACAGCAGCGCCAGCGCCGTGTCAGCCCCAGCCAAGGTCACGCTTCGACCCGCGAGCAGGCGAAGTGCCGCCAAGCCCGTGGAACCAGCGAAGCCGCGGGTCGCAACTGACGTCCACTGCGCCAGCTCCAGCTGCGACAACAGCACCGGCATGAATTTAGCTGTGTATCCCCCGGTTGGCAGGCCAGACCCGCACAAAGCATCCATGGCGCTCGACGCGCTGCCTTCTTGAAGTAGAGCGTGCGCCCCTGGAGCTCGGCGTGCAACACCAAGCACTAAGGATGCAAGCCGTCGAGCTTTGCGCCGAGCACACGCCTGGGTGCCTGTGAGAAACGACCGCCCGCGGCAAACGCGAATGCTGGGGTTCGCTACCTGCACCTCATCCGCTCGCGTTTGCAAGAGTCTCCTCACCAGGTCGCCGCGATAGGATGCGGTCGTGAGAGGAACGCCCACGGCCTGCACCCATGCGTCCGTCCAGAGAAGGCACGCAGCGCCGACAGCAGCCAAAAGGGCTGAACCATTCGTCCTCGGGCGCCGCAGCTGACAGATAACTGCGTGTACATCACGAGTGACGAGACACGACGCGCCGAACGGGATGAAGTCGACGACCCTGTCGCCGTTCCGAATCGCGGAACTCCGAACCCTTCCAGGAGATGCGGAACTCCATGATACTCTGAAAAGCAGGAAGTAACTGCAAAGCTTCCAGCTCTTGCACCTGTGCGCGCAGAAAGTGCAGCTGTTCATGCACCAACTCCGCAACCTTATTTCCCCATGTGTTCAACGCCCCAGGGGCATCTGAAGGTCGCCCAAGCCAAACAACTCGGGGCCCGAAATCATCCGCCACAAACACCTTGTCTAGGAAATCCGGACCTTGTAATATAGAGTCACGCAGATTACGCGAAGGAGTGACGATCACCACTGCGCCATTCTGTCTGTCGACGTGGTCCAACGCTGCCTCGACCAGCAAAGCCAGAAGTAGCGACTTTCCAGTACCTGCGTAAGCCTGGATCATTAAGTGATGATTGTCCGAGGCGTTGATGGTCTCCATGCATCGCTTCTGATCGTCCAACAGCTGAATGCGGCGCCTGCGCAATACCGACTGGATGAAGGGAGACGATGGAGAGACTCTGTTCTTCAGCACATTTCCCACTGCGACTGGCGATCCAGACCAAGGTTGCAGTATGGAAAAGGCAGCCCGCAGAGCGCCGAGCCCAAGAGCATTCTCCGCAGTAGCGCTGCGAACAAGAGCAGTGTGCTGGTATACTCGGTTGCCAACCCATTCAAGGATAACGCCGAGATACTCTCCCTCTTCGTGCACCTCTGGCTCCAGAGTGATGCGAGTAGCGTAATCTTTCCTCGGCGCAGCCGTTACGACATGGAGCGTTCCGCTCCGGTAGGCTGCTTCCAGGATATCTGGGCTAACGTGCGGGCTAGCAATGCGAATGTCTCGACAGCCTGCGCTAAGCGCATTGCCCTGGATGCCCATGTTCGACAGTACGCGCGTACTTATCATCCACAGCGTGCGATGCTTGTCAGTTGCGAAGTCGCCGTCGGAGTCTACGCGCCAACGGGCACCCCTGTCAGTGAACGTGTTCATGTTGCACACGATAGAAGCACAACCGAGGTTGTCCTCGTGAACCTTCAGACGCACCACATCTTCGTTGCGAACAGACCCCGCCCGCAGTTCGCACAGCAGCTTGCCCTTCGCCGCATGCCGCAGCGCCGGCGCGACCTCTGACCCTAGGTTGAACCTGGTCTTGCGAGCCAACAGTCGACGGACATGCGCACGGCGAACTTCTCCAGGCGGGCGCAACTGCACCCCCGAGCCGCGATATCTGCGGGCGCAAACACCGTGTCACCGCAAGCTTTCCAGGCAGTGCTGGGGCGCCCCCGAGGAGGCAGCTCCTTCGTGCCCAAATGAGCGACGAGTTTCCTCATGCAGTTCAGCTCACCGCTGCCATCCTGCCTCGGCCTCTTGGTAGTGTGAGCGAACTTGTTCGCGAAGGCCTGCTCCGCGAACTCTATATTGCTCTCGCGGCGTTCAGTTTTATTCGCCGAAATAGCTCTGGCGGCAGGCAGTCCGCGATGTCTGCTGGGCGACGGCGGTGCGGCGACGATCGGTCGTTGCCAAAAGAAGGAAGACTGACCACCTCCTCCTCGGCACGTACAGCCACCCAAAACTTCAAGACTGCCTTGCCGGGCAACGTGCTGTGGATGACGGCGGCCTCGCCACGCGGTAACCAAGCGCCACGAACTGCAAGAATGACGCGCGGAGTCTCTGACGCATCTGGAAATCGGCAGGCGGCGCGACCCTTCAGCAAGCAATTCGACCCGTTCCGAGACGGATGAGCGCGCAACTAAATTCGGCATCTTGGCTTCCCGACGGAACGCCACCATCGAGCGATGATCCAAACGTGTCCACCATGAACTCCTCGAAACCCTTGCCCTCGACCTGCTCGCTCCAAGGGGCCCCTGCTGCTAGCAAAGTTACCGGGGCGCACGGGCACCTCTCCATGCCGACCGCAGGGCAATTGCTGGAGGGCGGAAGCGGTTGCTGATGGGCGGAGCTAAGCTCACAGCCACACTGCAACGCTGTGAGCCAGAATGGCAACAGCGACGACAACGCTGGAGCAACTATGGATTTGGGCCAATCATGAGCCCCTTGGAGACCTCGTGGCAATTTTTCGGAGCCTCCTGGGGCCTCGCGCGACTACTGCACAGTCTCGGAATTTCTACCAGCGGCTTCCCCCGGGCCTCCAGAACCCGAGACCGCGTCATTTCGATCCGGATTCCTTCTGGACTTTCTTGGAGCGTTCTTGAAGCCCTCGTGCGAGATGTACAGGCCTCCTGGGCCCTCCTGGGCCTTGGACCGTCTTGAACGAGCTGACGAACCTCAAACGCCGTCAAGAAGCGTCGGAAAGTGACGACAGCGACAAGACCAAAAGCGTTGCGCTCCCGCGGGCGGTATCATCACACCACTAACGTGAGGGCCTGCGTGCGCGCACCGCAAGAACTCCGATAACGAGAAGGAGGAGAAGGGCGAGGGGCGGAACGACCGATTCAAATTCTACCAGGGGTCACCTGTGAATAGTGGTTACAGATAATGTCTCTTATTGTTTGTAAGCGACGGGCTGCGCTATGCTCATTCTTCCACCGACTTGCGGGCATGGAGACGCACGGGGCTCACTAGCAGGGTGACCAGACTTTGCCATTAGAGCGACGTTACAGATGCGCTGGGACAGCGCTCTCACGACTCACACGCAAGGAGGCGCCCGAACGACTCACACCAGGACGAAGGTCCCGAACGACTCACACCACGGGGGGCCCGAACGACTCACGCACAAGGAGGGGCCCGAACGACTCCCACCAGGACGAAAAGGCCCGAACGACTCACACCACGAGGAGCTCCAACGACTCACACGCAAGGAGGCGCCCGAACGACTCACACCAGGACGAGGAGCCCGAACGACTCACACCAGGAGGGGCCCGAACGAGTCACACGCAAGGAGAGGCCCGAACAACTCACACCAGGACGGGGGGCCCGAACGACTCACACCACGAGGAGACTGAACGACTCACGCACAAGGAGGGGCCCGAACGACTCGCACCAAGACGAGGGGCCCAAACGACTCACACCACGACGAGCCCGAACGACTCACACAGAAAGAGGGGCCCGAACGACTCACACCAGGACGAGGGGCCCGAACGACTCACACCACGAGGAGCCCGAACGACTCACACACAAGGAGGGGCCCGAACGACTCACACCACGACGAGGAGCCCGAACGACTCGCACCACGAGGATCCCGAACGACTCACACGCACGGAAAGGCCCGAACGACTCCCACCAGGCCGAGAGGCCCGAACTACTCACGCCACGAGGAGCCCGAAGGACTCACACACAAGGAGGAGCCCGAACGACTCGCACCAGGACGACGGGCCCGGACGACTCACACCACGAGGAGCCCGAACGACTCACAGACAAGGAGGGGCCCGAACGACTCACACCAGGACGAGGAGCCCGAACGACTCACACCAGGAGGAGCCCGAGTGTCTCACACGACGAAACGCCCGATCGACTCACACACAAGGAGGGGCCCGAACGACTCACACCAGGACGAGGCGCCCGAACGTGTCACACCCCGAGGAGCCCGAGCGACTCGCACACAAGGAGGGGCCCGAACGACTCACGCCAGGACGAGCGGCCCGAACGACGCACAGACAACTCGAGAAGCATGCACACACGAACGAACGACCCGAACGACTCCTAGAACCCCCCCCAGGAAACAAGCGGCCCGAACGAGGGAAAGTGGGCCCGCCCTTCAGCCAGAACGTGGGAAGTCGTGGACATCGTCGTCGAGGGAAGGCGAACGCGGCAAGGGGGATGATGATGGTCACCTCCTCCCCCGTGAACCACCAGCCCCCCAAAAAAGGGTGGGCCGCTCGGGCGTTTATACAAAACGCCAAAATTGAAACATTCCTGCAGGCCGCCTCTGCAGGAATTGAGGCGCAGCCCCTCCCGCAGCCGCGCTGCGGGTGCGCCAGCGGGCGCGGGGGGGCGGCGGTGGCGCCAACGCGCATTGGGTAGCTGTCCTCCTCCTCCCCCACCAACATAGCGATGATGATAATGATGAGCATCCTACGATGATGAAGCCCTGGGTCCCGCCCCAGAGTCCCGGGCCCCGCCCTAGGCCGCGGGCCAGGCCCCCTCCCCCCATCGACTCTCAACTGCGTCCGTGTTATATATATATATATGTATATATATATATATATATATATATATATACCAACATGTATATATACGTCTACACAGAATACATATGGCAGATATACATATATGCATCTAGTAATCAGTCAGCGGAGCCTCGACGCCGCCCAGAGCCGCCCAGCTGCCAGCAGCCGAGACGGCCGCCCGGAGTGAGAGGCAGGGTCGTCGTCGTCGTCGTCGTCGACGTCGTCGTCGTCGGGGACTACTGACTCGAACACAAAACTTGAGAGAGGACCGCAAATGATTCAACATGCCACAAGACAACCAAGACATCATGGCATTTCTGAAACGTGCGACTGAAGGATCGCCAACGGACTGTAGTGTCCATTGTCAGCCTTTATCGCTCAGAAACCCTGTGGTAAGCCTTGAAGAAATCTGAACCTTGAGCCTGATAGCCTTTTTATGGTAGTGTACCCTGAAAATCGTTGATCCCTGAACCACGGTGGCGGACTAGGCCGCAGGCCCCTGGATATCCTGAGGCAGGATAGGACGAAAGCCCGTGCATAGACTGTGGCGGGGCAGGCCGAAAGTCATGCAGATAGCCTGGAGCTCTTGAATACCTGCAAGCCCTCCCATGGCACTTTACTCCTGCAAGGGTTCGGAGGGCCTTATGCCTGCTGTGCTTGTTCTCCGTTTTTTCAGAAGACAGGGCGGTGCAATTCAGCCAACACGTTGCGCAACGCTCGACGCGTCTACTGCGCACGAGCGCGGCAGACGAAACTTGGAAGTTCGACGTCCAGGCCTCGCCAGGGCCCGATCGACGTCCAAAGGAAGAATGGCGGGCCCCCTCACCCCCTTGGGGAGGGGGGGGGAACAAGGTTGAAATTATGTGCATTTCTTTCTGTGCTTTGTTATTATGTGTATGATTTGTGAGTGTTTCTGATTTGAATGTATGCGTGTATATGTGTGAGGGGGAGTGAGTGCCCTGAGGTCGCAATGTGGTTGGATCGTGCCAATAAAATCTCGAGAGTGGCGCGTCCCCGGGACATCCCGCGGCGGCAGCCGTGCCTGCACGTCCCCGAGCGTTCGCCGCAACGACGACCTGCTGCCACGAAAGCAGGGCCAATGGAGGAGGGCGTGACATGCATCACAACAAAAAGTGGCGAGCCCGTAGCCGTGATGAGCGATGTGCACTACTTGCGCAACGCAGCCACATCGTGCCAAAAGCACGATGGGCGCGCGCGTTCCGCTCGCAAGCAAAGTCACCATTGACGTCGCGGTCGTCGTCGTCGTCGTTATCTTGACGTCGTCGTCCTGTCGTCGTCGTGGTGGGCTGAGCTCCGCTCGCTGCCCTCGCGGTGTAAGCCTCGCCATCGCGTTCCAGACCGTGCGGACCGAAGTGCAGAGCGCCGACCGCACCGTCGAAGCTAAAGGTGGTGCGAGAATGCCGGCGACCGACATTCTCCACGCTCGCTCAAAGGAGCCCCCGTGGCGAGCAAGAGTACAAGAGCGCACGGGCGCTTCTCCATGCCAGCCGCAAGAATGTTGCTGGTAGGCGGAAGCGATTACTGGTAGGCGGAGCGAAGCTCACAGCCACACTGAAATACTGTGAGCCAGAATGGCAACAACGACGACGCTGGTCGGGAGAGATCGCTGGACTCGACGACGAACGCCCTCTGTCTTGCCTCCCAACTCCTTCCCTCCCTCCTCCTCCTCCGACTCGTCCTCCTTCGGCTCCCCGACAAGGAGGGGGGGGGAAATAGGAGCAGAGGGTATATGCAAAGGCAGGCAGACACACGCCTGCACCAAACGACTGTCGGCATGCTTCGCTGGGAGTGCTGTTCGGAGATAGTAGCAGTAGTAGTAGTACTACTACTACTACTACTACTACTACTACTACTACTACTACTACGACTACGACTACTACTACTACTACTACTACTACTACTACTACTACTACTACTACTACTACTACTACTACTACTACTACTACTACTACTACTACTACTACTACTACTACTACTATACTACTAATTAATTATTCACTGCGTGGGGATCCCATATGTGCATCTCCTTGCTGCGCTCCCTTGGTGGGGACTCGTGAGGGCGAATCTGGATTTAAGTGTGACTGAGCTGCCTCTCTCTCTGCTCTTCTGCTCCTCTGTCTCTCTTCTTCCTCTCTTTCTGCCTGCTCTCTTTCTGCTCTCTCTGCTCTCTCTGCTCTCTCTCTCTCTCTCTCTGCCGTCTCTCTCTCTCTCCCTCTCTCTGCCTCTGCTCTCTCTCTCTCTGCCTCTCTCTCTCTGCCTCTGTCTCTCTGCCTCTCTCTCTCTCTGCCTCTCTCTCTGTGCCTCTCTCTCTCTGCCTCTATCTCTGCCTCTCTCTCTCTCTCTCTCTCTCTCTCTCTCCTCTCTCTCTTCTCTCTATTCTCTCTCTGCTCTCTCCTCTCTCTCTCACTCTCCCTCTCTCTCTCTCTCGCTCTCTCTCTTCTCTTCTCTTCTCTTCTCTTCTCTCTCTCTATCTCTCTCTCTCTCTATCTCTCCTCGTCGCTTCTCACGCGCTCTCTCTCGCTCTCTCTCGCTCTCCCTCGCTCTCTCCCGCTCTCTCTCTCTCTCTCTCTCTCCTCTCTCTCTCTCTGCTCTCTCTCTCTCTCTCTCTCTCGCTCTCTCCCGCTCTCTCTCTCTCTCTCTCTCTCTCTCTCTCTCTCTCTCTCTCTCTCTCCTCTCTCCCCCCCCTCTCTCTCCCTCTTTCTCTCTCTCTCTCCTTCTCTCTTCTCTCTTCTCTCTCTCTCTCTCTCTCTCTCTCTCTCTCTCTCTCTCTTCTCTCTTCTCTCTTTCTCTCGCCTGTCTCCTCTCTCAACTTCCCCTCTCTCTGTCTCTCTATCTCTCTCTCTCTCTCTCTCTCTCTCTCTCTCTCTCCGCTCTCTCTCTCTCTCTCTCTCTACGGGCCCGCTGGGATCTACATAGCGAGCCTCTATGGGGTCGCTGGAGGAGACAGCACCGACTTGTTTCGGCTAGCTGACTGCGCCGCCGCGAGGGTCGGCACAGCCCCGTATTTCATTTGCATGGGCGCCAACACGAACATCGATGACAATCCTCACCTGCTGCACATGATGCAACACGGATGGTTTAACGTCGCTGAAGGCACACCTGACCACACCATGCACACATATGGCAATATCCCTGACTGGGACCGTGTCACCAAGTGTCCCCGCACTTCGCGCATCGATTACATCATCGCCAACCAAGCGGCGCGATCCCTTGTCACCGACTTCTGCTATCTGCGTGACTTGCCAGCGAAGTCCCACGTTGGCCTACAGGTCACGCTCGACCTTAGCCGCCTCGACCATACGGCCCGACGCCTTCTAGCCCCCACGCCTTACCCTCTTAACGATGGAGCTCATGAGGACCACGAACTTCAGGCATTAGGGACCCTTATCGCAGGGCGATACCAGGACCGCATGGTGCAGGCCGACACACGCGACGATGTGGAACGCATGTTCGCCCTGGCAAACGAGGCCAGCCATGAGTACCATCTCACGCGGCTGCGCGACCTGCCACCTCCGCCGCCAGACCACCCAAAAAAGAAGGCCCCTACCATGCACGGGCTCACACCCACGTTCGAGGAGCGACCCGCTGTCCCCCGCGCCTTTCCCACCTACGGAGCTTCCACGATTCACATGAACCGCCTTCGCAAGCTCCATCGGCAACTTTGTGAGCTTCGCTTCATCGGACAGCACCACCATATCGACTGCCGTGCCATCCCGCCTCACCTGGCGCAGCGCATCGACTGCACGTGGACCGCGGCCCGCCTTCTCTGCCACAAGCTGCGCCCCACGGTCCTCCTGGCCTTTCCTGAGGCCTGGAACCCCGACGAGCCAGCACCACGCGGAGAGCACCTGGACCGTCTGATCCAAAACCTTGACTCAGAGCTGGCGCGACGTGCAAACCGAGCCAAAGCTGAACGCATCAAGATTTGGGCTGAGGGTGTCCGCGAGCCAAGCGGGCGAAAGGCGGCCATATACGCACGGGCTGCTGACTGCTCGCCCACGGCGTACCTCCGCACGCCCACCACTCCCGACGATACGCAACTCCACTGCGACACCACCGCCTTCAACCCTGACCAAGCTTGCACGGACGACAGTGATGCTGACACCGACGCTGGCGGCTTCAGCCCCAGCGACGGTAGTTCGCTCGACACGGACAACGACGAAGGCCACACTTGTGACCCACCACCTGCCCAGGTTCCCGACGCCCTTCCCGCCAACGCCATTGTTGCCAATACCAAAGACATGCTCGAGCTTATGGTCGACACCTGGGAGCCCATCTTGGGCAGGTACCGCGCTCGTGCTGGTCATGATGCCGAAGCCATGCCGACGTGGGCAGACTTTTACGACGAGTACCGACAAGAGCTGCCTACGCCATCACCAGCAGTCCCTTTCCACCTCCCCGACGACCAACTCATCCACTTCATTCGCAACCGTTCACCGTGCCGCGCGGGGGGACTCGACGGCTGGACAACTAAGGAGGCCAAGGAGTTACCCGACGACATCCTTCGCCTCTTCGCCAGCGTCTCACGTGCTATGCAACGCACTGGCAACATCCCAGAACCCCTCCTTCACGTGCCAAACCCGTGCCTCAGAAAAGGCCGAGGGGAACTTCCGACGGACCAACGACTCCTCTCGGTTCTCTCCGTTTGGATGTACGCGTGGGAAGCGCCAGCCTACCGTAGCCTCACGGACTGGCGGAAGGGATGGACCCACGCCACGAGTTTCGGCGCTGTTCCCAAAGCTACCGTTGGGGATGTCAGCACCTCTCTCGCCCTGCGCATCGAGCACGCCAGGGCTTTGCTCCTCCCCTTAGCTGGAGCTGCCCTAGACCGACAGAAGTGCTTCGATTACCTCATCACGGACATCTGCCTTAACCTTGCACTCCACGCGGGGTGCCCTCAAGACATCGTTACTGTCCGCCGAAACTTCTACAACCACCACAAACGCTACATCCGCATGAACGGAGCGTACTCGAAGGACTTGGCCAGGACTAGCGGTCACCTCCAGGGAAGTTCGTGGTCCCTGGACGACATCAAGCTGCTCATGTGCGTGTGGACTAAGAGGCAGCATCGATACGTTCCTCGATCGCTCAGCACTACCTTTGTTGACGACAGCAACTCCACTACCCACACCGCGTCTGAGCTGCAGAAATCTCTTGACGAAACCGCCAAGTTTGATCGATTCTCAGGTCAACGCATTCACCCTGGTAAAGTGGCAGGGTGGGCGCTCACCGACGAGCTTCACGCCGCCGTCACCCAGCTCACTCTGGCGGAGCGCCCCCTACGTGTGGTCGATTCCTTCAAGCTCGTCGGGAGTTACATCAACGCCGAGGCAGCGCCGGCTCCAGCCGCGCTTAACCTCACGGCCACCGCAGATGCCCGTGTTCGGAGGGCGACTATTCGCCTGCCGCGCATTGGCAAGCTCCCATCGCCGATGCTTATCAAGGCGCGGCACGCCCGTTCCCTTGCTGCCAGTGTCTGCACCACGGGCACCGACATTCAAGCACCATCGGGCCCTGCCAAAACTGCCTACAACCACGCCCTCAAGGCGGCTATCCGCCCCAAGGGGAACAAGTGGGTCGAGTTCTGGACTCTCATGGCCGTGTGCGTCCCAGGACACGCCCTGGAGATCGACGCCATCACGCAGCGTGAAGCATTCCTGTGCCTGCGGCGACAGGTTAACCGCGACGTTACACTCTGCGGGTTCGCCAGAGACCTTCAACACCACGTCCAGACCCTGTGTGGTGGAGGACCCGTCGGACGACTCGTCCAGTCGCTCCAGCAGCTCCGATGGACCTGGCCCACATTTGGCATCATGTACGACGACTGGGGCTGCCAGATCAGCTGGCTGAATTTACCCCAAAACGCTTTCCTTCACATGCTGCGGGCCTCACAACGCAGAGCCTTCCTGCGGAGGATCAAGCCACGGCGACACGACCTTGGATACCTTGCCTCTGTCAAACAGGGCCTCGACCTCTTCGCCAGCACGTGGCTCGCCCGAACCAAAGGAACAGCCAAATGCACGGCCTGGCAGCTGGCGCTCCTCCTGAACTACCTGTCGGGCGGAGACCACACCCAACAGCGACGATCCCGATCAAACACGTCAGCCGACCCCAGCCCCATCTGCCGATACTGCGACGAGGAAGAGGAAACTCAGGAGCACACTGTTCGCGACTGCAAGTGCTGGGCCCGAGAAAGACTCCCTCTCGCCATCCTCATCAGTGACGACCAGTGGGCCCGTCTCCCGCCGCACACAAGACACTGCGGGCTCTTCGACGAAGACCCAGCCCTCCTTGACCTGCAGGCCGACCTCGCGAGGGACCCGCTGCCACAGCCCATGCCGCGGCCCCCCCCTGAGGGAGATCCTGCGGCTTCAGCCCAGGACACCTACACCACCTACCTGGACCACGACACTGGTTGGACATGGGTTTACGCTGCCACAGACGGTGCATGTACCAACCAAGCCGTCCCTTTGCTAGCACGAGCGGGTTACGGCGTCTACTACGGCATCGACCATCGCATGAACTACAGTGCACGCGTCCACGGCCTAACGCAGAACGCCCAGGTTGCGGAGACCCTCGCCATCGTCCACCTTACGGCATGTGCCGAACGGCCCGTGCACGTTTTCGTGGACAACCAGGCGGTGGTCGATGGGTTCCAAAGCATCATCGACGGACATCCAGCGCCGCAGGGCACGCACGCGGAGCTCTGGGAAAAGATCCACCGATTTGTTATGGCCAAGCCCAACATGTTTCGCGTCGAAAAAATCGCCAGCCACCTGGGAGACCTGGGCATCGACCTTGGGCTCATCGGGCCCATTGCGGAGGAGTTCAACCGTCAGGCCGACGCCCTTGCCACAATGGCGGCACGCACTCACAACCTTCCAGACGACATTGTCGAAGCTGCCAAAACACGACATCGCCAAGCGACCGTGCTTCACGGGGTCGCTGTCGCCATCTACGAGCGCAGACACCGCACACTCCCGCTCCCACACCGCAGGGCTGGGCTTACAGCTGCGGAACTCAACAAAATGGAACCAAACCCCCTGCTGTCGGACCAGGCACCACCCGCGGCTGGACCAGACATCCCACAGAACCCGGACGAGCTCTGGGCCGAGGCCCAACGGGCGATATTCGACGAACAGGAGGACGACCCGTTCGGCTTCGGCGGGGGACTTGACTTCCTAGGCGGCGGGCCAGCCAGCGCCAACCTTGCCCCGTCGGGCATCCGCACGACGCCCTCGACTCCGCCACCGAGTGCGGCACCGCACCCACATGACGACGCAGCTCACCTCCAAGACGCTGACGAACAGGAGGACGACCCGTTCAGCTTCGGTGGGGGATTGGACGTCTTGGACGACGGCCCAGCCAGCGACAACCCTGCCCCGTCGGGCAACCTCTCGACGCCTACCGCGACTCCGTCTCCGAGAGCGACATCGCTCCCATATGTCGATATCGGTCACCGCCAAGACGCCGACGACGACCTGGGCGACCCCCGCGGACTAAGTGGCATTGACGACGCACCGCCGACACCCCACACTGCCGACCATGCCGCCCTATCGAGGCGCCACCCTACTACGCGGCTGACCCCAGAGCCCTCGTACGGCATCAGGATTGGCCCCACCGCGCAAACCATTCCGCCCCCCCACCAGCGGCAGCCCGCGGGGGCGGCTTCAGCCCCCCCGCAGGGCACTAAACCAGGCAGGCCCTCGCACCCCGCCCACGCTTCCATCGTTGCTGAGCGAGAGGATGCGGCTCTTCCGACCTCTCGGGGCGTGACCCTAGCGGCTCCAGCCCTGGGGCCGCGTGCTCCCCTCCAGTCACCTTTCAAGGGTGACGGACGTCAGCATACGGGGTGCCGTACTACGCTAGTCCACCACCTGGCCAGGCGCACCGAGGACCTCACCCCTGTCACGAGGCCCGCGGCCGCTGGCACTGAGCAACCTCCCCTCACCGACCGCGAAACCGAGCTGTCCCAGGCTATGGCCGCTCTCCAGCAGAGGTGTGCTGCTCTCGCCGCGGACCTCGCCGCCGCTCAAGCCCGTCAAGGCCCTCTACTCCAGCGCCTCCACAGCGCCGGGCGAGCCTTCGCCGAGCTGCTTTCGCCCTCGCCCGATGGTGCCGTGCCGTCACTCACCATCCAAGCTATGCTGTCATCGTTCCGCGGCGCTCCACCTGGTGCCCCGCGCTAATCTCCTCCTTTCGGCCTGCCCGTGAGTACGCGTGGCTCCGCGTCCACGGTGTCAGGGCGTGGGGGCGGGGGGTGCCCCGTCACTGCGCGCCGCTTTGCGGCCAAGCGCCCAACTGGCGGTCTGCCAAGCCGCCTAGCCACGTGTCAGCACGTCGCCTTCCTTGTTGGGGCCTCTTTCTTCACGCGGTCTGACACGTGAGATCTTCACCGTCTGTCCGCCGTCTGTAGCGTCTGTCGCATTGCGCCGGGGGAGGGGGTTTTGTTGCCCGCCCTCGTATCTTAAGGCTGCACCGCCGCAAATAATGCTTGGCGAGTTGTCGCACCGCAGTGCGCCTCGCGGACGGACCCTGGTCCGCCTACTTGTCCGATCTCTCTCTCTCTCTCTCTCTCTCTCTCTCTCTCTCTCTCTCTCTCTCTCTCTCTCTCTCTCTATCTCTCTCTCACTCTCTCTCTCTCTCTCTCTCTCTCTCTCTCTCTCTCTCTCTCTCTCTCTCTCTCTCTCTCTCTCTCTCTCTCTCTCTCTCTCTCTCTCTCTCTCTCTCTCTCTCTCTAGTCTCGGCTCGAGAGTGCCCTGCACTCAGACCGCAGCCGCGACGCGAAGCGCCCCGCCTCGGAGTCAGACTCCCAGGCCTCGCGAGACCGGAGGGGTCCCAGCAGGACCTTACTGATTCGCGTCACCTCTCCACACCAGAGTGCCCGCAGCAATGGCCCCCAAGAAGCCGGAGCGCCGTCGCTCTTCTAAGCAGCCTCCGAGCTCCCGCCCCACGCGCCAAGCTGCTGAAGGGTCCCTCCTTCAACGCAAGCAGGACTGCATCGCAGCGTTCAAGCAAGCGGGGTCTGACCGCCCCACGGCCGCCTACAACGGGCTAGCCGAACTGAACGCGGACGAGCTCCAGGCAATGTGCGACATGCACAAGTCCAACACGAAGAAGCTTGGCAGCGCCCTGATCCGCATGTGCGCCGCCAACCAGATTAGCTACACGCTCGATCATCACCAGCGCAGCAAGCCTAAGCGCACTGGCGGTGACGCATCACACCCGCCAGCGGGTTCCGCACGTCTTCAGGCTGCGGACACCCAATTCATCGCCTTGGACCCTGCCTTTTGGAAGGTCCCTGTCCTTGCCGAACCCACCTCACCTGACGACGGCGAGACGTACAAGCCCAGCATCAGCCTCCACGACTACGAGAGTGGCGAACGGCTGCTGCAACACCACCTCGAGCAGGGCAAGCGAGCCACGGGTCAGCTCGCGATTGCTGTCATGGGCCCGAACAACGACAACTACGTCGGTACCGAGCTCGCCGTCCCCGTCCTGAAGCGTCACCCCAAGGCGCCCAAAGTGGTCCACACGCACGTCCCCGTGACCGTGTACCAGCTGGGCACCAAGGAGGTCGCCTGCACGGAAAAGGTAGCAGTCGCCACCATCGACCCTGCCGACCACGTCTGCTGGATTCGGGCGACCATACACGAGACCGAGGCCATTGCCGCAGTCCCCTCCATGCACCAGGCCTTCGAGGACCAGTTCTCGGGAGGTGCCCCCGTGAACGGTGGTCCACGCGCCAAGGGCCCTTTTCGAGGGGACTCCGCCCCACAGGACAAGGCGCGCCAAAACCAAAAGCACAGGGAGTCCAAGAAAGACGCTCGCCGCCAGGAGCTCGATAGTCAGCTTCAGGACACCTTCAAGGCCCTCTTCCACGGCAACTTTAAAGCCGTCACCATCCTCGAACCCTGCAAAAGCCTAGGCAGGTTTGGATCGGGCGTCGGAAAGAGGTCCCTGGCTGCCACCTTCGGCGTCAGTCTCCAAGCGGTCGACAAGGTCCTGGCGGGATCAGGGCAACTCGGTGCCACCTACGACCTCAGCAATGTAGGTGCAGACGAGCCCACCGCCGACAAGTATCAGACTGCTTGGTTCCCTGAGGACCAGCCCATCACGATGGCAGACGCGTTCCAGAAGTCGGTGGAGTTCAAGGCCCTGGGAGTCGTCAGGCACGGCAAGTCAGGCCTACTGGGGATCCGTGTTCCACGGGGGTCCGACGTTGCCAAGGCTGCTGCTGTCAGCATCCGTGGCTGCGAGGCTACCCTCGCCAAGACGCGCTACCGCATCACTGGCATTGCGGCACGTCACGCCACGCTGACCCAGCTCGCCAAGACTCTCACGGGCCCGTCCGTTAAATGGGACTGTGAGGTCTACCACACCGCATGGGACCCAGCCACTGCGGCCCAGTTTGCCTTAGTGCGCGCCCATCGGCCCCCACTCACCTATACGGTACAGGTCGCGGGGTGCCCCATCCCGTGGAGCATCGCCGAGGCCCCGCTGGCTGAGGTGGTGCCGAAGCGGGACAACGTTACCATCGTCACGCCTACCACCATCACAGAGCCTGTGACGCCGCCAGCCCGTGGTGGCGGCTTTAGCCCCGCCGCCGGCACACTCCTCACCAAAGCGGCCAGAGCCCCTACCTCCACGACCTCATGACTGCCACGCCCAAAGGCAAGGGCGTCGCACCGCTCTTGACCCCCAAGGAGGAGCCTTCAGCCAAGCGCCACCGCTCCTCCAGCGGGAAACGTGACGCCACGCCGCACGCAAGGCCACCCTGCGCCCCAGGCCGCAGCTCCTCTGCACCCCCGCACGGCACGGACGGAGCCGCAGAACCGATGGCCGCCCCAGGATCAGGTGGCCATGACTCCTGGCTTGGCACGGCGGCGGCAGAAGGTGGGGGCCACACCGAAGGCGACGCTGCCACAGCCGCCGAAGTACCAGGCGACGTCGACGACGTCGAGATCCTCTCATCAGGTGATAATACAGCGTGGCCTCCCACGAACTCAACACCTTTGGCGAGCGCTTCGCATCGGCCTCTAAACCGCCTGATGCTGCCACGACCCGCATCCAGCACATGGAACAGCAGCACGAACTGCTAGCCAACACGGTGGATAACATGCAGGTGCAGCTTGCGGGCGCTCTCTCCTCCCAGGCCACACTCACGGAGCACGTTTCAGGGCTGGAACGGGGGCTTGCCACCGTCGTCACCCAGCAACAGATGGCAACCGCCGACGCCGCTGCACTGCGCGGCGACATCCAGACCCTCCTCGGGCACCTCACGGGAGGCACCATCCACCTGCCACAAGTGGCCACTCTGGAAACTAAGAAGGAGGAAGCTGCAGCGGCCGCCGAACCCGTGGCTGCCAGCGGTTGGATCGACCAGCCAGGCCAGGTCACCCCAGGGACGGGGCCCCCAGGGGCCGACAAAGGCAAGGACAAGGGTCGGGCCACCCAGGAACCCTATTGAAGGTGCCTCAGAGAGCCCGCCTCAGCCCTCCGAGGAAGCGCCTTCAGAGGCATCTCTCCCCTCTTCGCGTCGTATCTCTTTCTTGTCATCTCATGTCTGTTTTGGCAGCAGCACGCGCAAGCTATCTGGTGTAGGGACACCCGTAGTCTTGCAGGGGGCGTGATTGTAGCAATGTACATGAGCATCCAGGGGTATTTGAGGACGTGTGCTGACATGCAGCTTTCGGCTCATCGCTCGCGCCGCCCGCCAGGCCTCGCCATCATGTGGCGCCTTGCCTGCAGCCTGGCCCCCCCCTCGCTAGCTGGAGCACACCCGTCTTCAGGCGGTGCGCCTCAGCACGGAGGAGAGGTTTTCCTGCGACACGCTGAACGTGGGACGCCCTTCTACCTTTACGATGACAGCATCTACAAATACGATCACTGCGCCATTTTGGACCCGATCGTGGACAGCACCGCCGCCGCGGGGCCGCGCGGCACCGGGCCGCTGGGCGCCATCGTGAGCGCCTGGCTTGTGCCGCACCAGGGGTCCTGTCCCACGCGCTGTCCCCTTGGGACTCCGACGGCTACTACGACGGCTACGGCGAGTACCAGCATGTCTCCTACGAGCACGCCCTCGTCAACTACGACACATGCATCGCAGTCTGTCCTCAGCTTGTCCTCGACCGTCGTGCAGCATATCCTCGACAGGACTGCTGGCAAGGCCCAGGCACGCAGTGGCGGCTTCAGCCCCGCTGTCGTGCCCCGCTTTAGCCCCACAAGTCCCACTACCCCTCTGTGCGCCAGGGGTGAACCCGAGGAGGACCCCGCTTTCTGGCACCTGATGAACATCCGAGCACGGCTCATACCGCGCGCCGCGGCGTGGGCACCAGGTGAGGACCATCAGGACGTGTACTGGGCATGGCTCGAGGACTGCGTCCCGCACGTCCTGGCGACGCTCCATCTGCCACAGAACGACCACTTTTTCCAGGAGGATTCCGCGGAGAAAAACGACGCCCTGCGCCACCGCACCGCGTTCGACATGTGCGAAGATATCTGGCACAGAGCGGGCCCCGACAGACAGCGCACCAACCGCAACCTCACTCGTATCCAGGGCAGCCACGAGTACCCCACCCGCTACTTTGGCCTCCTTCTGGAATACCAGGGCGCTCGTGCCCAGCTCGACGGCCCTGAGGCTTTCGCGGCACCACTGCCGCCATACCTCTCACGGGCCCACGCCTTGCTGCCAAGAGGCCTCCCTCCGCCCGACCAAGACGCCCTGGCGTAACTCGCGGATGCGATCCTGCACCACCCGCCAGACCTGCAGCCGCTTGTCGAGGCGGAGCTCGCCGCGGCACCGATGGAACCGCTAAACCTACCACCGCCAGCTGGCCCCCTCGCCCAGGACGCCACGTGTGACCAGCCCGCGGCCGACGCCGAACCGCTTCTGCTCCAGCACATCGCGGCCAGCGATATCAGCAACATATCCCTGGACTCGTTCCACGCGTCAGACGATAGCCAGGACGACATGGAAACCCAGGATCGCGACGGCTCGGCACCGCCAGGTGACACGGCCCAGCGTGACCGTGACAGCGAACCCTACATAGGGCGCCCCCTGTCGCACAGCAGTCCGCCCAACAACTCGGCCCAGGCCGACCCAGCGCACAGCTCAACGACGCTGAAGGCGCCACTGCCGCCGACGAGACAAGCCATCCCACTGCATCGCCAGCTCTAACCAGCCCGCGCAGTGGCGGCTTCAGCCCCGCTGCAGCATTGGCTGGATCTGGACGGCTTCAGACCTCAGGTGGCAGAACCACGCCCCGCACCCTTGTCTGCCGTGCTAACGCGACTGACTCCAACTCCAGCGCCGTCGACCACTGGCAGGCTGGCATCGACAACGACCCCATCGACGACGCGAGCCCTGACGCCAGCGGCTCCTACGAGGTCCCGCACAGCGCAGCGGCCTCCCGACGCTGCGGCTGTCTCATTTGCCTCTTCGTGGCCACGTATGCCATCGTGGTAGCCATGCCGTACAAGGACCAGATCGACGGGTACTTGCCGACACCGAGCCGAGACCCCAGCTACCGGCAGCGACGACGACGTGAAGCGGCGACACCAGGCCCATCTGTGTCCACTACGCCCCGACGCACAACGGTATACAATGTCACGCCCGCCTTGTGGGGTATTCTCAAGTGGACCAGTGCCAAACTCAGAGATATCGTCTCGGGCGGAGCCAGCGCAGTCGGGTCTGGCCTCGGGGGTGCCCTGAAATGGGCCAGTGGCAAACTCGGAGCTATTGCCACTGGCGGAGTGGTTTGCGGTCTTCTTCTGGTCGGCGCCAAACTTCTCGCTCAAGGAGCTGTCGGACACGTAGGAGCCCGCATCTGTGCGCGCGCCCTGGACTCATCCACGGCCCAGTGGTGCCTCCGCTGTTGCCAACCGAGCAGGAGGCCGCGTGACGAGGCCACATACACAATGCCGCGCACGCATCCCGACGAACCCGAGAGCCAGCACGTGCACTCACTTCGACACCCGCTGCTACACGAACACTATGCTGCTGCAGTTGCCGCCGCGGTCGCCGATGTTACCACCGCCACCACCGCCGCCATTGTCGAAGTCACTGCCGCGGTATCGCGAGCCTCGTCTGTCACACCACGATCGACCAGCCCGTCCCCGCGAGACGGCCCCATAAGCGGCGCGGCGTATGGTAACCCACCGACTCACGAAGACGCCACAGCCCAGGCCAGCGACGCCGAGGCAAGGGAAACACGTGAGCGCACCCTCGACAGCCCGTGGTCCATCTTCCGACATGCAGATGCTCGTGGTTCCTCTTCCGACATGGACACCCCACCACCACGACGGCGAGCACGCTATGCATCACCCGCCAGGCCCCAGGCGCCTCCAGGCCCTGGTACGCCCCACCCAGCCCTCAGGCCACCGACGCGCAACTTACGCAACACCATCCAGCGCGACCCAGCGGTCTCCGTGCCGCCGACGAGCATCCTCACCCCCCTGTACCAAAACGGCTTTGCGCTTGGTAACAGTGGCGTAACTACAGAGGACATCAAAGACGCCCTGCGACTCCACGACCATCCTCGATTCACCCATGACCCAACGCTCCAAGCGTTGGCGCCGTGGACTGACATCATGCAGAGGCCCCCGAACCGACTCACTTGGGTGCTGGAAGACTCGGGTGGGAACTCAGGCGAGACGATCTTCCCCTACCTCACGTGGGACCTCCTGACACGCCCACGGTCTTCTGGCACGGGACCCGCGGCGACCTTGCGGCTCGTCTCGCTTTCAACGGAGGTCACCTCCTGCCGGGCCCCCGCCGTGAAGCGAAGGGTCGAACCGCCACAAATGTCGGCCGCACGTACGTGAGTGTGCACCCGTCGCTGGCCGCGTGGTACGCAGTGCCGCCTCACCCGCCCTACAGCCTCGAAGACGACACCCTCGCGTGGGGACCCATCGCGCTCTGGATGTGCGAGGCTACCCAACCGCCGCGCGGTGAGAACTGGCAAAACTTCGTGAAAAGGGAGGCCCACGGAGCGCGCCTCATCTACCCTCGGGTCCTGGGCCTCCTCATCCGCATGGACTGGTGTGCCCCCACGGAAGCTGCCTCCAGGTGCCGTGCCCTACCACAAGCCTATGGCATGGCGACTGTGCGCACGCCCTCCACATCGCCGGCTACGATCACCCAGACCTCCGCGAGGCGGCTGAAGCCCGCGACCAGGAAGCTAACACCTGGCGCAGGCTGGACATCGCGGCAGCGTGGCCACCGCCGCAGGCACTATACTCGCCAGAGGCAGCGCGAGCATGGGCTAAACAGCACTACGACACCGAAGCCGCCACCAGGGCCGACCCCAACCAGCCCCGTCCACGCGTCTCGCTTCGCAAGCTCCAGCTGGACCCGCAGCCACTGATCGACCTGGTGTACACTGGCTTGCAAGCCGTCCCCGAGCGGGGGCAGTCCGACGCACGAGAGCCGCGCCCCAGCGGCTCCAGCCCTGGGGCCGCGTCTGGCCCACCGCGCACCTACCAGTCAGGTGCCGCCCTGGGACACAGTCCAGACCGCTCATCGACGACATCGGGAGCCGACGACCGCCGTACGCCGTCCCTTATCAGCGCGGCCGCCGCCCTCGCCCGAGGCCATGCCCGCTCACGGCGATCCGCCTCGCGTTCGTCACGGCAGAGAGGCGGAAACTCCACCTCTGACAGCAGCGACATCGAGACGTGGGAGCACATCGAGACGGAAGAGGAGCCGACCGCCTACCACGTCCTCGCCTTCCACGTCCGCGATGTGCGGGCCCGAGTCAATGCCCCTGGCATCGAGGTCTGGCTTGACCCAGGCGAGCACCACGACGGCGCCTACTTACCGTGGGGGACGACCGTCATGGGCCACCGCGTTATCGACCCTGCGGTTGCGGGTCGCGACGGCTGGGTCATCCTCCACCACGACCATGGCGATACCACTACCAGGCTCTGGGCACCGACCCAAGTCCACGTCAAGGCGGACGACACTTGGCGCACGGTCATGATCCCAGCGGACCTCGGGCCCCAGTGGATCGAGCGCCATGCTGACGACGCTCGCCTCCCCGCTGAGGTGGTCCGCACTACAGGCCAGTCCTGGTTCGCCGACGTCTGGCCCTTGTGGGGTCGACCCCGACCCCACCCAGACGACGCAGGCACCAACGAGCAAGCGCTCCCGCCCCTACCAGGACGCTGGACATGCCTACAGTGCCGATTCCAATGCTGTCAGTACTGTGCGGCCCGCCGCAACACGCAGCTCGGCACCTCGGGCCAACCAACGTGCCCAGACTGCTCCCTCAGCGGACTACGGGCACTTATGGACTGGTCCACGGACTACTCTTGCAACAGCTGGACGTGTGCATACAGCACCGACAACAGGGACTCCGACACATGCTGCCTCTCCAGCAGGTGCCCCCATCCGCCTAGTCCGCACAGCCTGTTCGACGTCCGTGCCACAGGGATGCCTCCGCACTTCCTTGCCCGCCAATACGGCAACGCGCCAGCCCAGCACGACCTCAAGGAACCCCCCCGAGCGCCTTCAGGCCCCGGGGGGGAGCCTCCACAACCAGGCCAAGCAGGTTACCAGGGTCAATGGTATCTTCCACCGAGGCCGCGTCGCGTCCTCAAGCAGGGATTGCCCGACGGCACGAGGCGGCCACCTGGGTTCACAGGAACGGGGATGCCTGAAGACCCGTCTCCCGACCAACCGCTGTGGAGGGAAGGCTACGTGCTCTTTGGCCCCCACCAGGCCCTCAAGGAGGACTTCATCTTCAACAAAACGGTCCGCCGACCTTACTCCCTAGCAATCACCAACATGCATAGGGATCGTGTCACAGTCAGGACCGTCTGCGAGTCTATCGCCGAGCGCATCCACACTACCCGCACCCGCTGGCGAGATGTGGTACTGCACTGGGATGCCGAGGGCGGCCCTGGGCCTCAAGCTCTCGACTACGACATGCGCCTCTGCGACGCCATGGTGAGCCGTGCCACGACCGAAGCCGAGCTGAACCACGACCGCAGCAACCGTGGTAGCTTCTGTCTCTATGGACCAGCGCACCAGCGGGCTGTGAAGATCACGGTGCTCCCCGAGCCGCAGAACATTGACTACGTGGAGCATGTGCGGCGCTACTCACCCGTCGGGGAGACCTACCCAGACCATGCCTTCGAGCACGTCTAACAGGGCTGGCGGCGGCCCGACGTGCCCCCCATCCTCCCCGACACCCGCCCGCTCTCGAGAGCCGACCAGCAGCGCTACCAACAGCCCCAGCAGCGCACCCAGCAGCGCGACCAACGCGACGCAGGTCAGCCGAGCACGCCACGCAACCGCTCTCCCGCGCGCGTCCCGACAGGCGACAGCGCGGTGTACGGCGGGGGAGCCGCCCCTCACCGTGGCCCCATTGGCGCCAGGCCCGCGGCGGCAGGAGCAGCCGCCTCCAGCTATGGCCACGCCCCCCACGTCAGGGTGCACCCAGCGGTCATCGGCTACCCGCGTGCACGCGTGCAGGCTCCCCCACGGGCCACCTCGCCCGTGCCAGGGTCCACGCGCGCCTGGGGCAATTACCCAGGCCGCCATGACAGCACCGCCAGCTACCAGCCCGCAGTGGTAACCCCTGCGGCTTCAGCCCAGGGGGCTGCACTCAGCCGAGGCAGGACAGGGCGCCCTGCAGGATGGCGCGAGGCGAACGTGCGTGCCTGGCAACCGCGCCAACACACGCCCCCGCCAAACGTGGCCGCAGCGCTGCGCCCTGCCCAGGCAATACCTGGCCCCCCTGAGCGCGAGCGGCAGCCGCTCGTCCCGCTCGTCCTCACGTACACCCAGGCGCACCACAGCGCCTCCCCGCGGCACAGCGAGGGTAGTGCCCACCACGTCAGCCCCCGCCCTGACGCCGTCGATCCTGACCAGGCTGCAGCCTCGGCGGCGGGCGGCACAGGCGGCTTCCGCCAGCCCAGCCCAACACCCTGCGCAGCGCCGATCCGCTCCCCGAGCAGGGCGGACTCTGCGCGCGCTAACGCCCAGGCGACCTCGCCACGCGACCGCCACACGGGCGGGCGCGACCCGCGCAGCCGGTCCTGCAGCCGCCACAGCTCGCGCAAGGCCCCTGGGAGCTCCACGAGCTCGCCGCCCCGCGAGACTCAGGCTGATGGCCAAGCCCCCGAGGTGGTGCCACGCTTCGGTGCCAGCGCCATCGAACCTGGCCAGGTCGACCACGAGCCGACGCCGTCCACGGACCAGGAGTTGCCACCGCCCACCCGCGTTGTCGTCCCCATCGACGAGGCGCCGACCTTCGACCCCTTCAAGAACAAGTACCGCGTCAAGGACCTCGCGGCGGGCTTCGGCGGCGGCTCACCGCTCTCTCCACAGAGTCGTGGCGGGGCCCCCGCCACTTCAGCCGCTGCCGCGGCAGCGGCGGCCCCGCGTGGAGTCAGCCCTGTCCGCAACGCGTGCCTCACGGCAGCGGGCATGGATGAGGCTCAGCGCCAGGCCACCGACCGCGCCGCTCGAGCTGTTCCAGCTGATGCTGCTCATCACGGTACTGACGGAGCGGGCGCGCCGCCGCAGGACGGACCAGCGGTGTCGCGTGCGCAGTATGTGCGCGTGCGTTGCGCCGCTGCCGCGCCGAGCTGCCGCCGCTGGTTTGCTTTTGCTCTTGTTCTCGGCAGGACGGATCGAGGAGTCGCCTCCCTCTCCCTCTGCTGCCGTCTCACCTCTCCTCCCCCCGTCCCCCACGGTACAGGAGTGAGGAGGATTTTTCGAGGCAGTTTTGCTGATGTTTATGAACCCCCCCCGGCGCAGCGTCGACCATGCCTTGCCTATACTCCTGGCCCGACGGCGGCTTCAGCCCGTCCAAGCCAATCTGCCGCGACGCCATGAGCTCCTACTGTGGCCAAGCCTTCTACCTGGGTGAGGGCCAGGCTGCCCTCCACCGTGCGGGGCGTGCTAACCCCAGCTCCACCGACGGAGACGGGCCAGGTCGCTCCATCCACCTCGTCAGCCTCAACATCACGAGTCTCACAGCGAACTGGCCAACCATCACCGCTCTAGGTGTCGACCACAACGCCGCAGTCATAGCACTGCAGGAGACCCGACATGCCAAGCCTACCAGGCAAGCCATCGCTACCAACGCCGCCAATCCACACCACGGAGGATATCAGGCCAGTCTGGGACATGACCTGGATCTGGCGCGAGCCCAGCGCAAAGCTGCTCACGGTGGCACGGACCACACGGTCGAGGGCAACACTGGCGCCTCGGGGGGGGTCGCCATCCTCTCTAAGGACGCCATCGTCGACTCCACCGTCGACGACACTGCGTCCTGTATCGCCACCCTCAAGGCCAAGAAACGATGGCACGAGGCCTTCCCCCCGCTCTGCACCCAGCACCGCCGCAGGCGGCGACGAAACAACCACGGGCCCGCTGGGATCTACATTGCGAGCCTCTACGGGGTCGCTGGAGGGGACAGCACCGATTTGTTTCGGCTTGCTGACTGCGCCGCCGCGAGGGTCGGCTCAGTCCCGTATTTCATTTGCATGGACGCCAACACGAACATCGACGACAATCCACACCTGCTGCACATGATGCAGCACGGATGGTTTAACGTCGCTGAAGGCACACCAGACCACACCATGCACACAGATGGCAATATCCCTGACTGGGACCGCGTCACCAAGTGCCCCCGCACTTCGCGCATCGATTATATCATCGCCAACCAAGCTGCGCGATCCCTTGTCACCGACTTCTGCTATCTGCGTGACTTGCCAGCGAAGTTCCATGTTGGCCTGCAGGTCACACTCGACCTAAGCCGCCTCGATCACACGGCCCCACGCCTTTTGGCCCCCACGCCATACACTCCAAACGACGGAGCTCATGAGGACCACGAACTCCAGGCACTAGGGACCCACATCGCCGGACGATACCACGACCGCATGGAGCAGGCTGACGCACGCGACGATGTGGAATGCATGTTCGCCCTGGCAAACGAGGCCAGCCATGAGTACCATCTCACCCGGCTGCGGGACCTGCCGCCCCCACCGCCAGACCACCCAAAAAAGAAGGCCCCGACCATGCACGGGCTCACACCCACGTTCGAGGAGCGACCCGCCGTCCCCCGCGCCTTTCCCACCTACGGAGCTTCCACGATTCACATGAACCGCCTTCGCAAGCTCCATCGGCAACTTTGCGAGCTTCGCTTCATCGGACTGCACCATCATATAGCCTGCCGTGCTATCCCGCCGCACCTGGCGCAACGCATCGACTGCACGTGGGCCGCGGCCCGCCTTCTCTGCCACAAGCTGCGCCCCACGGCCCTCCTGGCCTTTCCCGAGGCCTGGGCCCCCGACGTGCCAGCACCACGCGGAGAGCACCTGGACCGTCTGATCCACAACCTTGACTCAGAGCTGGCGCGACGTGCAAACCGAGCCAAAGCTGAACGCATCAAGATTTGGGCTGAGGGCGTCCGCGAGCCAAGCGGGCGAAAGGCGGCCATATACGCACGGGCTGCCGACTGCTCGCCCACGGCGTATCTCCGCACGCCTACCACTCCCGACGATGCACAGCTCCACTGCGACACCACTGCCTTCAACCCTGACCAAGCTTGCACGGACGAAAGTGATGCCGACACCGACGCCGGCGGCTTCAGCCCCAGCGACGGTAGTTCGCTCGACACGGACACCGACGAAGGCCACACTCGTGACCCACCACCTGCCCAGGTTCCCGACGCCCTCCCCGCCAACGCCATTGTTGCCAATACCAAAGACATGCTTAAGCTCATGGTCGACACCTGGGAGCCCATCTTGGGCAGGTACCGCGCTCGCGCGGGTCATGACGCCGAAACTATGCCGACGTGGGCGGACTTCTACGACGAGTACCGACAAGAGCTGCCTACGCCATCACCAGCAGCCCCTTTCCACCTCACCGACGACCAACTCATCCACTTCATTCGCACCCGTTCACCGCGCCGCGCGGGGGGACTCGACGGCTGGACAACTAAGGAGGCTAAGGAGTTACCCGACGACATCCTTCGCCTCTTCGCCAGCGTCTTACGTGCTATGCAACGCACCAGCACCATCCCCGAGCCCCTCCTACACGTGCCAAACCCGTGCCTCCGAAAAGGCCGAGGGGAACTCCCGACGGACCAACGACTTCTCTCGGTTCTTTCCGTATGGATGTACGCGTGGGAAGCGCCAGCCTACCGCAGCCTCACGACCTGGCGGCAAGGATGGACCCATGCCACGAGCTTCGGCGCTGTTCCCAAAGCAACCATTGGGGATGTCAGCACCTCTCTCGCCCTGCGCATCGAACACGCCAGGGCTTTACTCCTCCCCTTAGCTGGAGCTGCCCTTGACCGACAGAAGTGTTTCGACTACCTCATCACGGACATCTGCCTTAACCTTGCGCTGCACGCGGGGTGCCCTCAAGACATCGTTACTGTCCGCCGAAATTTCTACAGACACCACAAACGCTACATCCGCATGAACGGAGCGTACTCTAAGGAATTGGCCAGGACCAACGGTCACCTCCAGGGAAGCTCTTGGTCCCTGGACGACATTAAGCTGCTCATGTGTGTGTGGACCAAGAGACAGCATCGATACGTTCCGCGATCACTCAGCACTACCTTTGTTGACGACAGCAACTCCACTACCCACACCGCGTCTGAGCTGCAGAAATCTCTTGACGAAACCGCCAAGTTTGATCGATTCTCAGGCCAACGCATTCACCCTGGTAAAGTGGCAGGGTGGGCGCTCACCGACGAGCTTCACGCCGCCGTTACCCAGCTTACACTGGCGGATCGCCCCCTACGTGTGGTCGATTCCTTCAAGCTCGTCGGAAGTTACATCAACGCAGAGGCAGCGCCGGCTCCAGCCGCGCTTAACCTCACGGCCACCGCAGACGCCCGCGTACGGAGGGCGACTATCCGCCTGCCGCGCATTGGCAAGCTCCCGTCGCCGATGCTTATCAAGGCGCGGCACGCCCGATCCCTGGCTGCCAGCGTCTGCACCACGGGCACCGACATTCAAGCAACATCAGGCCCAGCCAAGACTGCCTACAACCACGCCCTCAAGGCGGCTATCCGCCCCAAGGGGAACAAGTGGGTCGAGTTCTGGACTCTCATGGCCGTGTGCGTGCCGGGACACGCCCTTGTGATCGACGCCATCACGCAGCGTGAAGCATTCCTGTGCCTGCGGCGACAGGTTAACCGCGACGTTACACTCTGCGGGCTCGCCAGAGACCTCCAACACCATGTCCAGACCCTGTTTGGTGGAGGACCCGTCGGACGACTCGTCCAGTCGCTCCAGCAGCTCCGATGGACCTGGCCCACATTTGGCATCATGTACGACGACTGGGGCTGCCAGATCAGCTGGCTGAAATTACCCCAAAACGCCTTCCTACACATGCTGCGGGCCTCGCAACGCAGGGCTTTTCTGCGGAGGATCAAGCCACGGCGACACGACCTTGGCTACCTAGCCTCTGTCAGACAGGGCCTTGACCTCTTCGCCAGCACGTGGCTCGCCCGAACTAAAGGAGCAGCCAAATGCACTGCCTGGCAGCTGGCGCTCCTCCTGAACTACCTGTCGGGCGGGGATCACATCCAACAGCGACGATCCCGATCAAACACGTCGGCAGACCCCAGCCCCATCTGCCGCTACTGCGACGAGGAAGAGGAAACTCAGGAGCACACTGTCCGCGACTGCAAGTGCTGGGCCGAGAAAGACTCCCTCTCACCACCCTCATCAATGACGACCAGTGGGCCCGTCTTCCGCCGCACACAAGACACTGCGGGCTCTTCGACGAAGACCCAGCCCTCCTCGACCTGCAGGCCGACCTCGCGAGGGACCCGCTGCCACAGCCCATGCCGCGGCCCCCCCCTGAGGGAGATCCTGCGGCTTCAGCCCAGGACACCTACACCACCTACCTGGACCACGACACTGGTTGGACATGGGTCTACGCTGCCACGGACGGTGCATGCACCAACCAAGCCATCCCATTGCTAGCACGAGCGGGCTACGGCGTCTACTACGGCATCGACCACCGCATGAACTACAGTGCACGCGTTCACGGCCTAACGCAGAACGCCCAGGTTGCGGAGACCCTCGCCATTGTCACCTTACGGCATGTGCCGAACGGCCCGTGCACGTTTTCGTGGACAACCAGGCGGTGGTCGATGGGTTCCAAAGCATCATCGACGGACATCCAGCGCCGCAGGGCACGCACGCGGAGCTCTGGGAAAATATCCACCGATGTGTTATGGCCAAGCCCAACATGTGTCGCGTCGAAAAAATCGCCAGCCACCTGGGAGACCTGGGCATCGACCTTGGGCTCATCGGGCCCATCGCGGAGGAGTTCAACCGTCAGGCCGACGCCCTTGCCACAACGGCGGCACGCACTCACAACCTTCCCGACGACATTGTTGAAGCTGCCAAAACACGACATCGCCAAGCGACCGTGCTTCATGGGGTCGCTGTAGCTATCTACGAGCGCAGACACCGTACTCTGCCGCTACCACACCGCAGGGCTGGGTTTACAGCTGCGGAACTCAGCAAAATGGAACCAAACCCCCTGCTGTCGGACCAGGCACCACCCGCGGCTGGACCATTCATCCCGCAAGACCCGGATGAGCTCTGGGCCGAGGCCCAACGGGCGATGCTCGATGAACAGGAGGACGACCCGTTCGGCTTCGGCGGGGGATTGGACTTCTTGGACGACGGCCAGCCAGCGCCAACCCTGCCCCGTCGGGCAAACGAAACCTCACTCCCCTCTCCTTCCTAACCCCCTGCTCTTCTCCCCACTACTCAAGGCCCCTCCCGCCTCACCCCTCCCTCCCTCCCAGCCAATTCTCTCCCTCCCACCCCTTCCCCCAGACCCTAGCGCGCCTCCCATCCCTTCTCCCCTCATCCCCCCTCCTCCCATCCACCTACCCCCCTCTATCCTCCCCTCCTCTCGCCCTCACTGCCCCCTTTCTCCCCTTTAACCACTCTCACCCCCTCTCCCTACCCCTTGTTTTGTTTTTTTTTTCCCCCTCATCCCCCGCACCGCACACACCGCCCTTCCCCTCCACCCGCCCCCAAGCTCGCCAAGCTCCTCAGCTTGACCGCGCGTGCTAAACCCAAGCGCTGGGCTGTTCTGCATCTCTACGAATGCGGTCCTCGCTCACCGCGACTCCGCCACCGAGAGCGACATCGCACCCACATGATGATGTCGCTCACCGTCAAGACGCCGACGATGACCTGGTTGATCCCCTCGGACTGAGTGGCAGCATAGACGACGCCCCGCCGACACTCCACGCTGCCGACGACGCCGCCCCATCGAGACGCCACCCGACCACGCGGCCGACCTCCGAGCCCTCGCACGGCATCATGATTGGTCCTACCGTGCCACCCACTCCGTCCCCCCACCAGCGCCAGCCCGCGGGGGCGGCTCCAGCCCCCCCGCAGGGCACCGAGCCAGTCAGGCCGTCGCACCCCGTCCACGCTTTCACTGTTGCTGGGCGCGAGGAGGCGGCTCTTCCGACCTCACGGGGCGTGGCCCTAGCGGCTCCAGCCCTGGGACCGCGTGTTACCCTCCAGTCGCCTCTCAAGGGTGACGGCCGCCAGCACACGGAGCGCCGTACTGCGCTAGTCCACCACCTGGCCAGGCGCACCGATGACCTCGCCCCTGCCACGAGGCCCGCGGCCGCAGGCACTGAGCAGCCGCCCCTCACCGACCGCGAAACCGAGCTGTCCCAGTCTATGGCCGCTCTTCAGCAGAGGTGTGCTGCTCTCGCCGCCGACCGTGCCGCTGCTCAAGCCCGTCAAGGCCCTCTGCTCCAGCGCCTCCACCGCGCCGGGCGTGCCTTCGCCGAGCTGCTTACGCCCTCGCCCGTTGGTGCTGCGCCGCCACTCACCATCCAAGCTATGCTGTCATCGCTCCGCGGCGCTCCGCCTGGTGCCCCGCGCTAATTTCCTCCTTTCTGCCTGCCCGTGTGTACGCGTGGCTCCGCGTCCACGGTGTCAGGGCGTGGGGGCGGGGGGTGCCCCGTCCCTGCGCGCCGCGCTGCGGCCAAGCGCCCAACTGGCGGTCTGCCAAGCCGCCTAGCCACGTGTCCGCACGTCGCCTTTCTTGTTGGGGCCTTCTTCGTCACGCGGTCTGACACGTGAGATCTTCACTGTCTGTCCGCCGTCCGTAGCTTCAGACGCAATGCGCCGGGGGAGGGGGTCTGTTGCCCGCCCTCGTATCTTAAGGCTGCACCGCCGCTAATAGTGTGTTGCGGGTTGTCGCACCGCAGTGCGCCTCGCGGACGGACCCTGGTCCGCCTACTTGTCCGGTCTCTCTCTCTCTCTCTCTCTCTCTCTTTTTTGTTCTCTCTCTCTGTCTCTGTCTCTCTCTCTCTCTCTCTCTTTTCCCCCCTCTCTCTCTCTCTTTCTCTCTCTCTCTCTCTCTCTCTCTCTCTCTCTCCTCTCTCTCTCTCTCTCTCTCTCTCTCTCTCTCTCTCTCTAGTCTCGGCTCGAGAGTGCCCAGCACTCAGACCGCAGCCGCGACGCGAAGCGCCCCGCCTCGGAGTCAGACTCCCAGGCCTCGCGAGACCGGAGGGGTCCCAGCAGGACCTTACTGATTCGCGTCACCTCTCCACACCAGAGTGCCCGCAGCAATGGCCCCCAAGAAGCCGGAGCGCCGTCGCTCTTCTAAGCAGCCTCCGAGCTCCCGTCCCGCGCGCCCTGCTGCTGAAGGGTCTCTCCTTCAACGCAAGCAGGACTGCATCGCAGCGTTCAAGCAAGCGGGGTCTGACCGCCCCACGGCCGCATACAACGGGCTTGCCGAACTGAACGCGGACGAGCTCCAGGCAACGTACGACATGCACAAGTCCAACACGAAGAAGCTTGGCAGCGCCCTGATCCGCATGTGCGCCGCCAACCAGATTAGCTACACGCTCGATCATCACCAGCGCAGCAAGCCTAAGCGCATTGGCGGTGACACATCACACCCACCAGCGGGTTCCGCACGTCTTCAGGCTGCGGACACCCAATTCATCGCCTTGGACCCTGCCTTTTGGAAGGTCCCTGTCCTTGCCGAACCCACATCACCTGACGACGGCAAGACGTACAAGCCCAGCATCAGCCTCCACGACTACGAGAGTGGTGAACGGCTGCTGCAACACCACCTCGAGCAGGGCAAGCGAGCCACGGGTCAGCTCGCGATTGCTGTCATGGGCCCTAAAAACGACAACTACGTCGGTACCGAGCTCGCCGTCCCCGTCCTGAAGCGTCACCCCAAGGCGCCCAAAGTGGTCCACACGCACGTCCCCGTGACCGTGTACCAGCTGGGCACCAAGGAGGTCGCCTGCACGGAAAAAGTAGCCGTCGCCACCATCGACCCTGCCGACCACGTCTGCTGGATTCGGGCGACCATACACGAGACCGAGGCCATTGCCGCAGTCCCCTCCATGCACCAGGCCTTCGAGGACCAGTTCTCGGGAGGTGCCCCCGTGAACGGTGGTCCACGCGCCAAGGGCCCTTTTCGAGGGGACTCCGCTCCACAGGACAAGGCGCGCCAAAACCAAAAGCACAGGGAGTCCAAGAAAGACGCTCGCCGCCAGGAGCTCGATAGTCAGCTCCAGGACACCTTCAAGGCCCTCTTCCACGGCAACTTTAAAGCCGTCACCATCCTCGAACCCTGCAAAAGCCTAGGCAGGTTTGGATCGGGCGTCGGAAAGAGGTCCCTGGCTGCCACCTTCGGCGTCAGTCTCCAAGCGGTCGACAAGGTCCTGGCGGGATCAGGGCAACTCGGTGCCACCTACGACCTCAGCAACGTAGGTGCAGACGAGCCCACCGCCGACAAGTATCAGACCGTTTGGTTCCCTGAGGACCAGCCCATCACGATGGCAGACGCGTTCCAGAAGTCGGTGGAGTTCAAGGCCCTGGGAGTCGTCAGGCACGGCAAGTCAGGCCTACTGGGGATCCGTGTTCCACGGGGGTCCGACGCCGCCAAGGCTGCTGCTGTCAGCATCCGTGGCTGCGAGGCTACCCTCGCCAAGACGCGCTACCGCATCACTGGCATTGCGGCACGCCACGCCACGCTGACCCAGCTCGCCAAGACTCTCACGGGCCCGTCCGTTAAATGGGACTGTGAGGTCTACCACACCGCCTGGGACCCAGCCACTGCGGCCCAGTTTGCCTTAGTGCGCGCCCATCGGCCCCCACTCACCTATACGGTACAGGTCGCGGGGTGCCCCATCCCGTGGAGCATCACCGAGGCCCCGCTGGCTGAGGTGGTGCCGAAGCGGGACAACGTTACCATCGTCACGCCTACCACCATCACAGAGCCTGTGACGCCGCCAGCCGGTGGTGGCGGCTTCAGCCCCGCCACCGGCACACTCCTCACCAAAGCGGCCCAGAGCCCCTACCTCCACGACCTCATGACTGCCACGCCCAAAGGCAAGGGCGTCGCACCGCTCCTGACCCCCAAGGAGGAGCCTTTAGCCAAGCGCCACCGCTCCTCCAGCGGGAAACGTGACGCCACGCCGCACGCAAGGTCACCCTGCGCCCCAGGCCGCAGCTCCTCTGCACCCCCGCACGGCACGGACGGAGCCGCTGAACCGATGGCCGCCCCAGGATCAGGTGGCCATGACTCCTGGCTTGGCACGGCGGCGGCAGAAGGTGGGGGCCACACCGAAGGCGACGCTGCCACAGCCGCCGAAGTACCAGGCGACGTCGACGACGTCGAGATCCTCTCATCAGGTGATGAATACAGCGTGGCCTCCCACGAACTCAACACCTTCGGCGAGCGCTTCGCATCGGCCTCTAAACCGCCCGATGCTGCCACGACCCGCATCCAGCACATGGAACAGCAGCACGAGCTGCTAGCCAACACGGTGGATAACATGCAGGTGCAGCTTGCGGGCGTTCTCTCCTCCCAGGCCACACTCACGGAGCACGTTTCAGGGCTGGAACGGGGGCTTGCCACCGTCGTCACCCAGCAACAGACGGCAACCGCCGACGCCGCTGCACTGCGCGGCGACATCCAGACCCTCCTCGGGCACCTCACGGGAGGCACCATCCACCTGCCACAAGTGGCCACTCTGGAAACTAAGAAGGAGGAAGCTGCAGCGGCCGCCGAACCCGTGGCTGCCTGCAGTTGGATCGACCAGCCAGGCCAGGTCACCCCAGGGACGGGGCCCCCAGGGGCCGACAAAGGCAAGGACAAGGGTCGGGCCACCCAGGAACCCTATTGAAGGTGCCTCAGAGAGCCCGCCTCAGCCCTCCGAGGAAGCGCCTTCAGAGGCATCTCTCCCCTCTTCGCGTCGTATCTCTTTCTTGTCACCTCATGTCTGTTTTGGCAGCAGCACGCGCAAGCTATCTGGTGTAGGGACACCCGTAGTCTTGCAGGGGGCGTGATTGTAGCAATGTACATGAGCATTCAGGGGTATTTGAGGACGTGTGCTGACATGCAGCTTTCGGCTCATCGCTCGCGCCGCCCGCCAGGCCTCGCCATCATGTGGCGCCTTGCCTGCAGCCTGGCCCTCCCCTCGCTAGCTGGAGCACACCCGTCTTCAGGCGGTGCGCCTCAGCACGGAGGAGAGGTTTTCCTGCGACACGCTGAACGTGGGACGCTCTTCTACCTTTACGATGACAGCATCTACAAATACGATCACTGCGCCATTTTGGACCCGATCGTGAACAGCACCGCCGCCGCGGGTCCGCGCGGCACCGGGCCGCTGGGCGCCATCGCGAGCGCCTGGCTTGAGCAGCACCAGGGGCCCTGCCCCACGCGCTGCCCCCCTGGGACTCCGACGGCTACTACGACGGCTACGGCGAGTACCAGCATGTCTCCTACGAGCACGCCCTCGTCAACTACGACACATGCATCGCAGTCCGTCCTCAGCTTGTCCTCGACCGTCGTGCAGCACATCCTCGACGGGGCCGCTGACAAGGCCCAGGCACGCAGTGGCGGCTTCAGCCCCGCTGTCGTGCCCCGCTTTAGCCCCACGGGTCTCACTACCCCTCTGTGCGCCAGGGGCGAACCCGAGGAGGACCCCGCTTTCTGGCACCTGATGATGATCCGAGCACGGCTCATACCGTGCGCCGCGGCGTGGGCACCAGGTGAGGACCATCAGGACGTGTTCTGGGCATGGCTCGAGGACTGCGTCCCGTACATCCTGGCGACGCTCCATCTGCCACAGTACGACCACTTTTTCCAGGAGGATTCCGAGGAGAAAAACGACGCCCTGCGCCAGCGCACCGCGTTCGACATGTGCGAGGATATCTGGCACAGAGCGGGCCCCGACAGACAGCGCACCAACCGCAACCTCACTCGTATCCAGGGCAGCCACGAGTACCCCACCCGCTACTTTGGCCTCCTTCTGGAATACCAGGGCGCTCGTGCCCAGCTCGTCGGCCCTGAGGCTTTCACGGCACCATTGCCGCCATACCTCTCACGGGCCCACGCCTTGCTGCCAAGAGGCCTCCCTCCACCCGACCAAGACGCCCTGGCGTACCTCGCGGATGCGATCCTGCACCACCCGCCAGACATGCAGCCGCTTGTCGAGGCGGAGCTCGCCGCGGCACCGATGGAACCGCTAAACCTACCACCGCCAGCTGGCCCCCTCGCCCAGCACGCCACGTGTGACCAGCCCGCGGCCGACGCCGAACCGCTTCTGCTCCAGCACATCGCGGCCAGCGATATCAGCAACATATCCCTGGACTCGTTCCACGCGTCGGACGATAGCCAGGACGACATGGAAACCCAGGATCGCGACGGCACGACACCGCCAGGCGACACGGCCCAGCGTGACCGTGACAGCGAACCCTACATAGGGCGCCCCTGTCGCACAGCAGTCCGCCCAACAACTCGGCCCAGGCCGACCCCAGCGCACAGCTCAACGACGCTGAAGGCGCCACTGCCGCCGACGAGACAAGCCATCCCACTGCATCGCCAGCTCTAACCAGCCCGCGCAGTGGCGGCTTCAGCCCCGCTGCAGCATTGGCTGGATCTGGACGGCTTCAGACCTCAGGTGGCAGAACCACGCCCCGCACCCTTGTCTGCCGTGCTAACGCGACTGACTCCAACTCCAGCGCCGTCGACCACTGGCAGGCTGGCATCGACAACGACCCCATCGACGACGCGAGCCCTGACGCCAGCGGCTCCTACGAGGCCCCGCACAGCGCAGCGGCCTCCCGACGCTGCGGCTGTCTCATTTGCCTCTTCGTGGCCACGTATGCCATCGTGGTAGCCATGCCGTACAAGGACCAGATCGACGGGTACTTGCCGACACCGAGCCGAGACCCCAGCTACCGGCAGCGACGACGACGTGAAGCGGCGCACCAGGCCCATCTGTGTCCACTACGCCCCGACGCACAACGGCATACAACGTCACGCCCGCCTTGTGGGGTATTCTCAAGTGGACCAGTGCCAAACTCAGAGATATCGTCTCGGGCGGAGCCAGCGCAGTCGGGTCTGGCCTCGGGGGTGCCCTGAAATGGGCCAGTGGCAAACTCGGAGCTATTGCCACTGGCGGAGTGGTTTGCGGTCTTCTTCTGGTCGGCGCCAAACTTCTCGCTCAAGGAGCCGTCGGACACGTAGGAGCCCGCATCTGTGCGCGCGCCCTGGACTCATCCACGGCCCAGTGGTGCCTCCGCTGTTGCCAACCGAGCAGGAGGCCGCGTGACGAGGCCACATACACAAGGCCGCGCACGCATCCCGACGAACCCGAGAGCCAGCACGTGCACTCACTTCGACACCCGCTGCTACAGGAACACTATGCTGCTGCAGTTGCCGCCGCGTTCGCCGATGTTACCACCGCCACCACCGCCGCCATTGTCGAAGTCACTGCCGCGGTTTCGCGAGCCTCGTCTGTCACACCACGATCGACCAGCCCGTCCCCGCGAGACGGCCCCATAAGCGGCGCGGCTTATGGTAACCCACCGACTCACGAAGACGCCACAGCCCAGGCCAGCGACGCCGAGGCAAGGGAAACACGTGAGCGCACCCTCGACAGCCCGTGGTCCATCTTCCGACATGCAGATGCTCGTGGTTCCTCTTCCGACATGGACACCCCACCACCACGACGGCGAGCACGCTACGCATCACCCGCCAGGCCCCAGGCGCCTCCAGGCCCTGGTACGCCCCACCCAGCCCTCAGGCCACCGACGCGCAACTTACGCAACACCATCCAGCGCGACCCAGCGGTCCCCGTGCCGCCGACGAGCATCCTCACCGCCCTGTACCAAAACGGCTTTGCGCTTGGTAACAGTGGCGTAACTACAGAGGACATCAAAGACGCCCTGCGACTCCACGACCATCCTCGATTCACCCATGATCCAACGCTCCAAGCGTTGGCGCCGTGGACTGACATCATGCAGAGGCCCCCGAACCGACTCACTTGGGTGCTGGAAGACTCGGGCGGGAACTCAGGCGAGACGATCTTCCCCTACCTCACGTGGGACCTCCGTCAACCCACCACTGACACGCCCACGGTCTTCTGGCACGGGACCCGCGGCGACCTTGCGGCTCGTCTCGCTTTCAACGGAGGTCACCTCCTGCCAGGCCCCCGCCGTGAAGCGAAGGGTCGAACCGCCACAAATGTTGGCCGCACGTACGTGAGTGTGCACCCGTCGCTGGCCGCGTGGTACGCAGTGCCGCCTCACCCGCCCTACAGCCTCGAAGACGACACCCTCGCGTGGGGACCCATCGCGCTCTGGATGTGCGAGGCTACCCAACCGCCGCGCGGTGAGAACTGGCACAACTTCGTGAAAGGGGAGGCCCACGGAGCGCGCCTCATCTACCCTCGGGTCCTGGGCCTCCTCATCCGCATGGACTGGTGTGCCCCCACGGAAGCTGCCTCCAGGTGCCGTGCCCTACCACAAGCCTATGGCATGGGCGACTGTGCGCACGCCCTCCACATCGCCGGCTACGATCACCCAGACCTCCGCGAGGCGGCTGAAGCCCGCGACAGGAAGCTAACACCTGGCGCAGGCTGGACATCGCGGCAGCGTGGCCACCGCCGCAGGCACTATACTCGCCAGAGGCAGCGCGAGCATGGGCTAAACAGCACTACGACACCGAAGCCGCCACCAGGGCCGACCCCAACCAGCCCCGTCCACGCGTCTCGCTTCGCAAGCTCCAGCTGGACCCGCAGCCAATGATCGACCTGGTGTACACTGGCTTGCAAGCCGCCCCCGTGCGGGGGCAGTCCGACGCACGAGAGCCGCGCCCCAGCGGCTCCAGCCCTGGGGCCGCGTCTGGCCCACCGCGCACCTACCAGTCAGGTGCCGCCCTGGGACACAGTCCAGACCGCTCATCGACAACATCGGGAGCCGACGACCGCCGTACGCCGTCCCTCATCAGTGCGGCCGCCGCCCTCGCCCGAAGCCATGCCCGCCCACGGCGATCCGCCTCGCGTTCGTCACGGCAGAGCGGCGGAAACTCCACCTCGGACAACAGCGACATCGAGACGTGGGAGCACATCGAGACGGAAGAGGAGCCGACCGCCTACCACGTCCTCGCCTTTCACGTCCGCGATGTGCGGGCCCGTGTCAATGCCCCTGGCATCGAGGTCTGGCTTGACCCGGGCGAGCACCACGACGGCGCCTACTTACCGTGGGGGACGACCGTCGTGGGCCACCGCGTTATCGACCCCGCGGTTGCGGGTCGCGACGGCTGGGTCATCCTCCACCACGACCATGGCGATACCACTACCAGGCTCTGGGCACCGACCCAAGTCCACGTCAAGGCGGACGACACTTGGCGCACGGTCATGATCCCAGCGGACCTGGGGCCCAGTGGATCGAGCGCCATGCTGACGACGCTCGCCTCCCCGCTGAGGTGGTCCGCACTACAGGCCAGTCCTGGTTCGCCGACGTCTGGCCCTTGTGGGGTCGACCCCGACCCCACCCAGACGACGCAGGCACCAACGAGCAAGCGCTCCCGCCCCTACCAGGACGCTGGACATGCCTACAGTGCCGATTCCAATGCTGTCAGTACTGTGCGGCCCGCCGCAACACGCAGCTCGGCACCTCGGGCCAACCAACGTGCCCAGACTGCTCCCTCAGCGGACTACGTGCACTTATGGACTGGTCCACGGACTACTCTTGCAACAGCTGGACGTGTGCGTACAGCACCGACAACAGGGACTCCGACACATGCTGCCTCTCCAGCAGGTGCCCCCATCCGCCTAGTCCGCACAGCCTGTTCGACGTCCGTGCCACAGGGATGCCTCCGCACATCCTTGCCCGCCAATACGGCAACGCGCCAGCCAGCACGACCTCAAGGAACTCCCCCGAGCGCCTTCAGGCCCCGGGGGGGAGCCTCCACAACCAGGCCAAGCAGGTTACCAGGGTCAATGGTATCTTCCACCGAGGCCGCGTCGCGTCCTCAAGCAGGGATTGCCCGACGGCACGAGGCGGCCACCAGGGTTCACAGGAACGGGGATGCCTGAAGACCCGTCTCCCGACCAACAGCTGTGGAGGGAAGGCTACGTGCTCTTCGGCCCTCACCAGGCCCTCAAGGAGGACTTCATCTTCAACAAAACGGTCCGCCGACCTTACTCCCTAGCCATCACCAACATGCATAGGGATCGTGTCACAGTCAGGACCGTCTGCGAGTCTATCGCCGAGCGCATCCACACTACCCGCACCCGCTGGCGAGATGTCGTACTGTACTGGGATGCCGAGGGCGGCCCTGGGCCTCAAGCTCTCGACTACGACATGCGCCTCTGCGACGCCATGGTGAGCCGTGCCACGACCGAAGCCGAGCTGAACCACGACCGCAGCAACCGTGGGTAGAATTTTTCTGTTTTTTATTTTTTCTTTTTTTTTTCCTTTATTTTTTTTTTTTCTTCTTTTGTTTTTTCTGTCCTTTTATTTTTTTTCCATTTTTTTTTTTTTTATTTTTTTTCTTTTCTTTTTTTTTTTTTTTCTGTTTTTTTTTTTGTTTTTTCTTTTTTTCTTTTTCTTTTTTTTACTTTTTTGTTTCCTTCTGTTTATTTTTTGTTGTTTTTTTTTCTTCTTTTTCTTTTTTATTTCTTTTTTTTTGTTTTTTTTTATTGTTTTTTTGTTTTCTTTTTCTGTCTCTATGGACCAGCGCACCAGCGAGCTGTGAACATCACGGTGCTCCCCGAGCCGCAGAACATTGACTACGTGGAGCATGTGCGGCGCTACTCACCCGTCGGGGAGACCTACCCAGACCATGCCTTCGAGCACGTATATCAGGGCTGGCGGCGGCCCGACGTGCCCCCCATCCTCCCCGACACCCGCCCGCTCTCGAGAGCCGACCAGCAGCGCTACCAACAGCCCCAGCAGCGCACCCAGCAGCGCGACCAACGCGACGCAGGTCAGCCGAGCACGCCACGCAACCGCTCTCCCGCGCGCGTCCCGACAGGCGACAGCGCGGTGTACGGCGGGGGAGCCGCCCATCACCGTGGCCCCTTTGGCGCCAGGCCCGCGGCGGCAGGAGCAGCCGCCTCCAGCTATGGCCACGCCCCCCACGTCAGGGTGCACCCAGCGGTCATCGGCTACCCGCGTGCACGCGTGCAGGCTCCCCCACGGGCCACCTCGCCCGTGCCAGGGTCCACGCGTGCCTGGGGCCATTACCCAGGCCGCCATGATAGCACCGCCAGCTACCAGCCCGCAGCGGTAACCCCTGCGGCTTCAGCCCAGGGGGCTGCACCCAGCCGAGGCAGGACAGGGCGCCCTGAAGGATGGCGCGAGGCGAACGTGCGTGCCTGGCAACCGCGCCAACACACGCCCCCGCCAAACGTGGCCGCAGCGCTGCGCCCTGCCCAGGCAAAACCTGGCCCCCCTGAGCGCGAGCGGCAGCCGCTCGTCCCGCTTGTCCTCACGTACACCCAGGCGCACCACAGCGCCTCCCCGCGGCACAGCGAGGGTAGTGCCCACCACGTCAGCCCCCGCCCTGACGCCGTCGACCCTGACCAGGCTGCAGCCTCGGTGGCGGGCGGCACAGGCGGCTCCCGCCAGCCCAGCCCAGCACCCTGCGCAGCGCCGATCCGCTCCCCGAGCAGGGCGGACTCTGCGCGCGCTAACGCCCAGGCGACCTCGCCACGCGACCGCCACACGGGCGGGCGCGTCCCGCGCAGCCGGTCCTGCAGCCGCCACAGCTCGCGCAAGGCCCCTGGGAGCTCCACGAGCTCGCCGCCCCGCGAGACTCAGGCTGATGGCCAAGCCCCCGAGGTGGTGCCACGTTTCGGTGCCAGCGCCAACGAACCTGGCCAGGTCGACCTCGAGCCGACGCCGTCCACGGACCAGGAGTTGCCACCGCCCACCCGCGTTGTCGCCCCCATCGACGAGGCGCCGACCTTCGACCCCTTCAAGAACAAGTACCGCGTCAAGGACCTCGCGGCGGGCTTCGGCGGCGGCTCACCGTTTTCTCCTCAGAGCCATGGCGGCGCCCCCGCCACCTCAGCCGCTGCCGCGGCAGCGGCGGCCCCGCGTGGAGTCAGCCCTGTCCGCAACGCGTGCCTCACGGCAGCGGGCATGGATGAGGCTCAGCGCCAGGCCACCGACCGCGCCGCTCGAGCTGTTCCAGCTGATGCTGCTCATCACGGTACTGACGGGGCGGGCGCGCCGCCGCAGGACGGACCAGCGGTGTCGCGTGCGCAGTATGTGCGCGCGCGTTGCGCCGCTGCCGCGCCGAGTTGCCGCCGCTGGTTTGCTTTTGTTCTTGTTCTCGGCAGGACGGATCGAGGAGTCGCCTCCCTCTCCCTCTGCTGCCGTCTCACCTCTCCTCCCCCCGTCCCCCACGGTACAGGAGTGAGGAGGATTTTTCGAGGCAGTTTTGCCGATGTTTATGAACCCCCCCCGGCGCAGTGTCGACCATGCCTTGCCTATACTTCTGGCCTGACGGCGGCTCCAGCCCCGTCCAAGCCAATCTGCCGCGACGCCATGAGCTCCTACTGTGGCCAAGCCTTCTACTTGGGTGAGGGCCAGGCGGCCCTCCACCGTGCGGGGCGTGCTAACCCCAGCTCCACCGACGGAGACGGGCCAGGTCGCTCCATCCACCTCGTCAGCCTCAACATCACGAGTCTCCCAGCGAACTGGCCAACCATCACCGCTCTAGGTGTCGACCACAACGCCGTAGTCATAGCACTGCAGGAGACCCGACATGCCAAGCCTACCAGGCAAAGAAACGCTACCAACGCCGCCAATCCACACCACGGAGGATATCAGGCCAGTCTGGGACCTGACCTGGATCTGGCGCGAGCCCAGCGCAAAGCTGCTCACGGTGGCACGGACCACACGGTCGAGGGCAACACCGGCGCCTCGGGGGGGGGTCGCCATCCTCTCTAAGGACGCCATCGTCGACTCCACCGTCGACGACACTGCGTCCTGTATCGCCACCCTCAAGGCCAAGAAACGATGGCACGAGGCCTTCCTCCCGCTCTGCACCCAGCACCGCCGCAGGCGGCGACGAAACAACCACGGGCCCGCTGGGATCTACAGTGCGAGCCTCTACGGGGTCGCTGGAGGGGACAGCACCGATTTGTTTCGGCTTGCTGACTGCGCCGCCGCGAGGGTCGGCTCAGCCCCGTATTTCATTTGCATGGACGCCAACGCGAACATCGACGACAATCCACACCTGCTGCACATGATGCAGCACGGATGGTTTAACGTCGCTGAAGGCACACCAGACCACACCATGCACACATATGGCAATATCCCTGACTGGGACCGCGTCACCAAGTGCCCCGCACTTCGCGCATCGATTATATCATCGCCAACCAAGCTGCGCGATCCCTTGTCACCGACTTCTGCTATCTGCGTGACTTGCCAGCGAAGTCCCATGTTGGCCTGCAGGTCACACTCGACCTTAGCCGCCTCGATCACACGGCCCCGCGCCTTCTGGCCCCCACGCCTTACCCTCCTAACGACGGAGCTCATGAGGTCCACGAACTTCAGGCATTAGGGACCCTCATCGCAGGGCGATACCATGACCGCATGGAGCAGGCTGACACACGCGACGATGTGGAACGCATGTTCGCCCTGGCAAACGAGACCAGCCATGAGTACCATCTCACCCGGCTGCGGGACCTGCCGCCCCCACCGCCAGACCACCCAAAAAAGAAGGCCCCTACCATGCACGGGCTCACACCCACGTTAGAGGAGCGACCCGCCGTCCCCCGCGCCTTTCCCACCTACGGAGCTTCCACGATTCACATGAACCGCCTTCGCAAGCTCCATCGGCAACTTTGCGAGCTTCGCTTCATCGGACAGCACCATCATATCGACTGCCGTGCTATCCCGCCGTACCTGGCGCAGCGCATCGACTGCACGTGGACCGCGCCCCGCCTTCTCTGCCACAAGCTGCGCCCCACGGCCCTCCTGGCCTTTCCCGAGGCCTGGACCCCCGACGTGCCAGCACCACGCGGAGAACACCTGGACCGTCTGATCCAAAACCTTGACTCAGAGCTGGCGCGACGTGCAAACCGAGCCAAAGCTGAACGCACCAAGATTTGGGCTGAGGGTGTCCGCGAGTCAAGCGGGCGAAAGGCGGCCATATACGCACGGGCTGCCGACTGCTCGCCCACGGCGTATCTCCGCACGCCTACCACTCCCGACGATGCACAGCTCCACTGCGACACCACCGCCTTCAACCCTGACCAAGCTTGCACGGACGATAGTGATGCCGACACCGACGCCGGCGGCTTCAGCCCCAGCGACGGTAGTTCGCTCGACACGGACAACGGCGAAGGCCACACTCGTGACCCACCACCTGCCCAGGTTCCCGACGCCCTCCCCGCCAACGCCATTGTTGCCAATACCAAAGACATGCTTAAGCTCATGGTCGACACCTGGGGGCCCATCTTGGGCAGGTACCGCGCTCGCGCGGGTCATGACGCCGAAGCTATGCCGACGTGGGCGGACTTCTACGACGAGTACCGACAAGAGCTGCCTACGCCATCACCAGCAGCCCCTTTCCACCTCACCGACGACCAACTCATCCACTTCATTCGCACCCGTTCACCGCGCCGCGCGGGGGGACTCGACGGCTGGACAACTAAGGAGTCTAAGGAGTTACCCGACGACATCCTTCGCCTCTTCGCCAGGTTTTTTTTTTTTTTTTTTTTTTCTTGTTTTTTTTTTTTTTGTTTTTTTTTTTTTTTTTTTTTTTGTTTTGTTTGTTTTTTCTTTTTCGTTTCTGTTTTGTTTGTTTTTTTTTTTTCTTTGTTGTTTGTTTTTTTTTTTGTTTTTTTTTTTCATTTTTTTTTTTTTTCTCCAGGTCTTACGTGCTATGCAAACGCACTGGAACCATCCCAGAGCACGAGGCTCGAGCCCCCCTAAACACGTGGCCACGTGCCAAACCCGCGCCTCCGAAAAGGCCGAGGGGAACTCCCGACGGACCAACGACTTCTCTCGGTTCTTTCCGTTTGGATGTACGCGTGGGAAGCGCCAGCCTACCGTAGCCTCGCGACCTGGCGGCAAGGATGGACCCATGCCACGAGCTTCGGCGCTGTTCCCAAAGCCACCATTGGGGATGTCAGCACCTCTCTCGCCCTGCGCATCGAACACGCCAGGGCGTTACTCCTCCCCTTAGCTGGAGCTGCCCTTGACCGACAGAAGTGTTTCGACTACCTCATCACGGACATCTGCCTTAACCTTGCGCTGCACGCGGGGTGCCCTCAAGACATCGTTACTGTCCGCCGAAATTTCTACAGACCACAAACGCTACATCCGCATGAACGGAGCGTACTCTAAGGACTTGGCCAGGACTAACGGTCACCTCCAGGGAAGCTCGTGGTCCCTGGACGACATCAAGCTGCTCATGTGCGTGTGGACAAAGAGGCAGCATCGATACGTTCCTCGATCACTCAGCACTACCTTCGTTGACGACAGCAACTCCACTACCCACACCGCTCCTGAGCTGCAGAAATCTCTCGACGAAACCGCCAAGATTGACCGATTCTCCGGTCAACGCATTCACCCTGGTAAAGTGGCAGGGTGGGCGCTCACCGACGAGCTTCACGCCGCCGTTACCCAGCTCACACTGGCGGATCGCCCCCTACGTGTGGTTGATTCCTTCAAGCTCGTCGGGAGTTACATCAACGCAGAGGCAGCGCCGGCTCCAGCCGCGCTTACCCTCACGGCCACCGCAGACGCCCGTGTACGGAGGGCGACTATCCGCCTGCCGCGCATTGGCAAGCTCCCATCGCCGATGCTCATCAAGGCGCGGCACGCCCGTTCCCTGGCTGCCAGCGTCTGCACCACGGGCACCGACATTCAAGCACCATCAGGCCCAGCCAAAACTGCCTACAACCACGCCCTCAAGGCGGATATCCGCCCCAAGGGGAACAAGTGGGTCGAGTTCTGGACTCTCATGGCCGTGTGCGTCCCAGGACACGCCCTGGAGATCGACGCCATCACGCAGCGTGAAGCATTCCTGTGCCTGCGGCGATAGGTTAACCGCGACGTTGCACTCTGCGGGCTCGCCAGAGACCTCCAACACCACGTCCAGACCCTGTTTGGTGGAGGACCCGTCGGACGACTCGTCCAGTCGCTCCAGCAGCTCCGATGGACCTGGCCCACATGTGGCATCATGTACGACGACTGGGGCTGCCAGATCAGCTGGCTGAATTTACCCCAAAACGCCTTCCTACACATGCTGCGGGCCTCACAACGCAGGGCTTTTCTGCGGAGGATCAAGCCACGGCGACACGACCTTGGCTATCTAGCCTCTGTCAGACAGGGCCTTGACCTCTTCGCCAGCACGTGGCTCGCCCGAACTAAAGGAGCAGCAAAATGCACTGCCTGGCAGCTGGCGCTCCTCCTGAACTACCTGTCGGGCGGGGATCACACCCAACAACGACGATCCCGATCAAACGCGTCGGCAGACCCCAGCCCCATCTGCCGCTACTGCGACGAGGAGGAGGAAACTCAGGAGCACACTGTCCGCGACTGCAAGTGCTGGGCCCGAGAAAGACTCCCTCTCACCACCCTCATCAGTGACGACCAGTGGGCCCGTCTTCCGCCGCACACAAGACATTGCGGGCTCTTCGACGAAGACCCAGCCCTCCTCGACCTGCAGGCCGACCTCGCGAGGGACCCGCTGCCACAGCCCATTCCGCGGCCCCCCCCTGATGGTGATCCTGCGGCTTCAGCCCAGGACACCTACACCACATACCTTGACTACGACACTGGTTGGACATGGGTCTATGCTGCCACGGACGGTGCGTGCACCAACCAAGCCATCCCATTGCTAGCACGAGCGGGTTACGGCGTCTACTACGGCATCGATCACCGCATGAACTACAGTGCACGCGTTCACGGCCTAACGCAGAACGCCCAGGTTGCGGAGGCCCTCGCCATTGTCCACCTTACGGCATGTGCCGAACGGCCCGTGCACGTTTTCGTGGACAACCAGGCGGTGGTCGATGGGTTCCAAAGCATCATCGACAGACATCCAGCGCCGCAGGGCACGCACGCGGAGCTCTGGGAAAAGATCCACCGATGTGTTATGGCCAAGCCCAACATGTTTCGCGTCGAAAAAATCGCCAGCCACCTGGGAGACCTGGGCATCGACCTTGGGCTCATCGGGCCCACCGCGGAGGAGTTCAACCGCCAGGCCGACGCCCTTGCCACAGCGGCGGCACGCACGCACAACCTTCCTGACGACATTGTTGAAGCTGCCAAAACACGACATCGCCAAGCGACCGTGCTTCATGGGGTCGCTGTCGCTATCTACGGGCGCAGACACCGTACTCTGCCGCTCCCACACCGCAGGGCTGGGTTTACAGCTGCGGAACTCAGCAAAATGGAACCGAACCCCCTGCTGTCGGACCAGGCACCACCCGCGGCTGGGCCATTCATCCCGCAAGACCCGGATGAGCTCTGGGCCGAGGCCCAACGGGCGATGCTCGATGAACAGGAGGACGACCCGTTCGGCTTCGGCGGGGGATTGGACTTCTTTGACGACGGCCCAGCCAGCGCCAACCCTGCCCCGTCGGGCAACCTCTCGACGCCCACCGCGACTCCGCCACCGAGAGCGACATCGCACCCACATGATGAAGTCGCTCACCGTCAAGACGCCGACGATGACCTGGTTGATCCCCTCGGACTGAGTGGCAGCATAGACGACGCCCCGCCGACACTCCACGCTGCCGACGATGCCGCCCCATCGAGACGCCACCCGACCACGCGGCCGACCTCCGAGCCCTCGCACGGCATCATGATTGGTCCCACCGTGCCACCCACTCCGTCCCCCCACCAGCGCCAGCCCGCGGGGGCGGCTCCAGCCCCCCCCGCAGGGCACCGAGCCAGTCAGGCCGTCGCACCCCGTCCACGCTTTTACTGTTGCTGGGTGCGAGGCTGCGGCTCCTCCGTCCTCACGGGGCGTGGCCCTAGCGGCTCCAGCCCTGGGACCGCGTGTTACCCTCCAGTCGCCTCTCAAGGGTGACGGCCGCCAGCACACGGAGCGCCGTACTGCGCTAGTCCACCACCTGGCCAGGCGCACCGATGACCTCGTCCCTGCCACGAGGCCCGCGGCCGCAGGCGCTGAGCAGCCGCCCCTCGCCGACCGCGAAACCGAGCTGTCCCAGTCTATGGCCGCTCTTCAGCAGAGGTGTGCTGCTCTCGCCGCCGACCTTGCCGCTGCTCAAGCCCGTCAAGGCCCTCTGCTCCAGCGCCTCCACCGCGCCGGGCGTGCCTTCGCCGAGCTGCTTACGCCCTCGCCCGATGGTGCTGCGCCGACACTCACCATCCAAGCTATGCTGTCATCGCTCCGCGGCGCTCCGCCTGGTGCCCCGCGCTAATTTCCTCCTTTCTGCCTGCCCGTGTGTACGTGTGGCTCCGCGTCCACGGTGTCAGGGCGTGGGGGCGGGGGGTGCCCCGTCCCTGCGCGCCGCTTTGCGGCCAAGCGCCCAACTGGCGGTCTGCCAAGCCGCCTAGCCACGTGTCAGCACGTCGCCTTCCGTGTTGGGGCCTCCTTCTTCACGCGGTCTGACACGTGAGATCTTCACCGTCTGTCCGCCGTCTGTAGCGTCTGTCGCATTGCGCCGGGGGAGGGGGTTTGTTGCCCGCCCTCGTATCTTAAGGCTACACCGCCGCAAATAGTGTTTGGCGAGTTGTCGCACCGCAGTGCGCCTCGCGGACGGGCCCTGGTCCGCCTACTTGTCCGATCTCTCTCTCTCTCTCTCTCTCTCTCTCTCTCTCTCTCTCTCTCTCTCGCTCTCGCTCTCTCTCTCTCTCTCCTCTTTCTCTCTCTCTTCTATCTCTATATCTCTCTCTCTCTCTGTCTCTCTCTCTCTCACACTCTCTCTCTCTCTCTCTCGTCTCTCTTCTCTCGTCGTCTCTCTCTCTCTTTTCTCTCGCCTGTCTCCTCCACAAACTCCCCGCTCTCTCTCTCTTCCGCTCTCCTCTCTCCTCTCTCTCTGCATTCTCTCTCTATCTCTCCTCATCCCTCTCTCTCGCATGCCTCTCTCTCTCTCTTGCTCTCGCTCTCTCTTTTCTCCTCCTTCTCTCTCCTCTCACTCTCTCCTCTCTCTAATCTCTCTCCGTCTCTCTCGTCCTCCTCTCCCTCTCCTATCAGATCGTTCTGCCCTCTTCTCTTCTCTCTCTTTGCTCTCTCTCTCTCTCTACTTTCTCCTCCTTTTCTCTCTCTCATCTCTCTATCAATCCTCTCATTCTCTTCTCTCCCTTCCTCGCTCTCTCTCTCTCTCTCATCCGCTCGCGTCGCTCGCTCCTCTCTCTCTCTCTCTCTCTCTCCTCTCTCGCTCGTCGGCTCAGCAGCTCGCGCGCGTCCACGCTCCGCAGCTACGGCGCCGAGGGCGCCTTTCTCTCTCTCTCACTCTCTCTCTCATCATCTCTCATACGCTCTCTCACCGTACTCTCTCTCTTCTTTTTTTTTTTTTTCTCTCTCCTCTCTCTCTCTCCTCTCTCTTTCTCTCTCTTTTTTCTCTCTCTCTCTCTCTCTCTCTTTCTCTCTCCCTCTCTCTCTCTCTCTCTCTCTCTCTCCTCTCTGCTCTCTTCGCTACTGGCTTCTGACGGAGTCTGGGTTAGTTGAGCCTGAGTGTGGGTGAGTCTGAGCATGGGTACGTCTGCGTGTGCCTGACTCTGAAGAAAGGAATCTGAATGTGAGTGAGCTTGTGTATGAGTGAGTCTGGGTGCGAGTCTGAATCCCAATGGTGCCCCTGGCAGTGTCTGGCGACTAGGAGGCCCGGGTCGACTCCTCTTTGGGAAGCCAAAATGCTGCCCCTGGCAGCGTTTGGTGACTATGAAGCACCTGGTGGACCCCCCCTGGGGCTCCCAAATGATGCCCCTGGCAGCGTTTTGTGACCATGAGGCTCTCAAGAGATACATGTTGGGGACGCCAAACGGCAATTCTAGCTGAGGCGCCCCACCAAAATCGGCGCGAACGGGCTCGTGAGATCAGCCAGGGTGGCTCCCCCTTGGGGCTCCCAAATGATGCCCCTGGCAGCGTTTTGTGACCATGGGGCTCTCAAGAGAGACATGTTGGGGAGGCCAAACGGCAATTTTAGCTGAGACGCCCCACCAAAATCGGCGCGAACGGGCTCGTGAGATCAGCCAGGGTGGCTCCCCCTTGGGGCTTCCAAATGATGCCCCTGGCAGCGTTTTGTGACCATGAGGCTCTCAAGAGATACATGTTGGGGGCGCCAAACGGCAATTCTAGCTGAGACGTCCCACCAAAATCGGCACGAACGGGCTCGTGAGATCAGCCAGGGTGGCTCCCCCTTGGGGCTCCCAAATGATGCCCCTGGCAGCGTTTTGTGCCCATGAGGCTCTCAAGAGAGACATGTTGGGGAGGCCAAACGGCAATTTTAGCTGAGACGTCCCACCAAAATCGGCGCGAACGGGCTCGTGAGATCAGCCAGGGGGGTCTCCCCTATGGGGCAACCCAAATGATGCCCCTGGCAGCGTTTATCGACCATGAGGGCTCCTCAAGAGAATTACGTGTTTGGGGAACCGCCAAACGGCACTTCTACGCTGAGGCGTCCCCACAAAAATTCGGCGCGAACCGGGCTCGATGAGATCAGCCATGGTGGCTACCCCTTTAGGGGCTCCCAAGCGATGCCCCTGGCAGCGTTTTGTGATCATGAGAGAGTGTGAGTGTGAGTGAATGTGACTGTGAGTGAGTCTGAGTGAGAGCGAGTCTCATCTTATCTTATCGAGTCCTATCTTATCTTACCTTTATTACCCTCTATACTACCTTATCTTGAAATATCTGATCTTGTCTTAGCTTATCTTATATCAACTCATCTTATCGCATCATATCTTGTCTTGTCTTATTACTCCATAGGCTGTCTTATCTATTCTATTATCCTACCTTGTCATATATCTTATCTTACATTATCACATATTGTGCTATCTTATCTTATCTTGTAGTATCTTATCTTGTCTTGTCTTATCTGGTGATTATCATTGGGAGGAGGGAGGCGGGAGGCGGGAGGAAGAAGGAGGAGGAGTGGGAGGCGTCAGAGTAATAACAAGAACCCCAATCCTTAGGATATGGGGAACAACAACTTGTCGAACTCAGTACCGCTCGAGCCTCGCCCCGCCTCCTGCGGGCCAGCACCGGTGACGGGCCCACCTCGCACCCTCCGCCGACTCCAACCTCCAAGGCGGCAAGCACGAGACCTCCAGGATACCTCCAGGACGGCCACGAACTAGGACCGACCTCCCAGACGGCCACCAGGAGAGACCTCCCAGACGGCCGACGGCCACCGGGAGAGCTCCAAGACGGCCGCTCATGACCAAGAGACCTCCCGCACTTGAGCAGGGACCGACCGTCCCGTCCCGGCATTCCTATAGGCCTACCACGAAATGTTCTCAGAACCCCAGCATGTTCTAAGAACAGAAGCTATGTTCTGAGAACATGACCCCGATGTGCTGAAACGAGACAGCCCCAGCCAGACATGTTCTGAGAACAGTTCGTGGAAACCACACACAGAGTTTCTTAGAGAACATTCTTTGGTAGGCCCATGGGCCTGCCGCTTCTCGACGCACGGCCACTGGGAGGCCTCCCAGACCGCCGCCCTCGCCCAGCGCGGCGCGAGCCGACGGGGCGGCACGCACCGCAACGGCCACGCCGCGGCGCGGCGGCGGCCGACGACGCGCGCGGCCCCCCACGGCGGCCGGGGGCCCCGCGGGCACGACGAGGCCGACGGCGCCCCGCGCCGGCGCGGCAGCAGCAAGCCCGGCGACGGCGGCGACGACGTCCGACGCGCGTGCGGCGTGCTGCGTCGCGGCCAGCCCGCGGCGGCGCGTCGCCGCGCCCGCCGCGAAGAGGGGCGGCACCCGCCTCGGCCCGCGCGGCCAATGCGGCCCTGCCACGCCTCCGAGGTGGACAGCTCGTTGCAGCGCCCCCTGACCACGCCCGCGCCCATCGGCCGCCGCGCCGGCGGGGCGCGCGGCCGCGGCGAGCCCGCGGGCCCCGGCGTCGCGAGCCCGGCGGGGCGCCCAGGCGGCCATCGAGCAGCCCGCGCGACGTCGATCCGGGGCTACGTAACCGCCCTCCTCCTCTTCCTCCACCTCACTCCGTTCCTCCTCTTCTACTCCTCCTCCTCCTCCTCTCTCCCCTCCCCTCCTCCTCCGCCCGCAGGGCGTCCCGGAAACTCAGACGAAAACCAGTGCGCCAAGCCTGACCTTCCACAGCGCTAGGAAAATACCACTCCCCACCTATATATATATATATAATTATATATAATTTATTATTTTATAACTTTATGTTTTATATCTTATATTCTAATATATCTATATAATACACTACTAATATATATATAAATAACTATATCAATCTATCTATCTCTTATCTTATCTATATATCTATCAAATCTATTCTATCTACTAATATATAAAATATATATCTATATATCTATATATATATCGATATATCTATCTAGCTATCTATATCTATCTATCATTAAATTATCTATATATCTATATATCTATCTATCTATCTATTTATTGATTCATTCATTCATTCATTCGTTTATTTATTTATTTATTTATTGATTTATTTATGGATTTATTTATTTATTTATTTATTTGTTTATTTATTTGTGTATGTATTTATTTATTTATGTACGTATGTATTTATGTATTTCTTTAGTTATGTATGTATGTATTTATTCATTTATTTATTTATATACACACATATATATATGTGTGTATATATATACATATATATAAAGATATACATACATATATATATATATATATATAGACCACTCGGGACTGCTCGAAACCTCGACTGGAGTTCTGTGTTCAGCCCTCCTGGAAGGTCAAGGCTCGCTGACCGATCACGGCCCCGTGCGCCCGCACACGCGAAACCAGGGCATCCCAAATCCCTCGGAACCAGCTGTTTTCTCCAGGCGGCGGCCAGAGAAAGCTGCCCCAAAACATTCCCGGAAGAAGCCAGGATAGAAGCCACATCAGCTGGCAGAGCCCGCCACAGACCCGGACAAGGACCCGAATCCTAGGGTGCAGCGAACAAAAACAGCCAGCTGCATTTCTGGTGCGGACCCCTGGTCAGAAACACACTCAGGTGCACCTCTCTGCTGAGGCTTTTTTTTTACCACTTTGTTTTTTTGTTAAACCATCAGCGCTGACGCCCGTGACCAGCCCCGCCCGCCCCCCCCGTCCACCCCTCCCTGGTCACGACACGACTCGCGCTGGCGCCGTGTGGGAAGTGGCCAGTCCTGAGCCTTCCAAGACGGCGCCGGCGCGAATCGCGACCAGACCGCAGCCGCCCCCTTCCCCCGGTCACGCCCGTCATCGCCAGGGGATGTATAAAAAAAGCTCTCTTGAAGGCGCCCAGGGCCCACCCTCGTGGCCCGCGTCTCGGCAGGCCTTGGGTACAGTAGGGGCCCGACCACAAGAAACACTCCACAAGAAACCCAACCCTGAGACCCCAGGACGTCCACTGTTTTTTGATGGGGATCCAGATGTCTGAGGACGCTCCAGACCTGGCAAGCTGGCCTCGCTGGCCTCCTCCTCCTCCTCCTCCTCCTCCTCCCTCCCTCCGCTCCTCCTCCTCCTCTCTCTCCCCCTACCCCCCTCAAGCCCCCTTCCCCTCCTCCTGCCCTCCTCCTCCTCCTCCTCCTGCTCCTCCTCACCTGCTTCCTCCCCTCCCCTCCTCCTCCTCCTCCTCCGCCTTCTCTTAGTTCTTCTTCCTTCTCATCACTTATTATATTATTGTATAACCGATTTTCTTCTCTTCTTTCCTCATAACCCCTCCTCCCTTCCCTGCCTCCTTTCCATCCTTATTCTCTCCCAACCCTCCTGTCCGCCTCCCTCCTCCTCCTCCTTCCCTCTTCCTCCTCCTGCTCCTGCCCCTCACTCCTCCTCCTCCTCCTCCTTCCTCCTCCTCCCTCTTCTCCCGTCCTCCCAACTCCTCCCCTCCTCCTTTCCCCCTCCTCTTGCCCTTCTCTCCCCTCTCCCTCCTCCTCCCTCTCCTCCTCCTCTCTCCTCCTCCTCCCTCCTCCTGCTCCTCCTCCACCTCCTCTCCTCCACCTCCTCCCTCCTCCTCCTCCTCCTCCTCCTCCTCCTCCTCTCCTCTCCTCTCCTCTCCTCTCCTCTCCTCTCCTCTCCTCTCCTCTCCTCTCCTCTCCATCTCTTTTCCTTACCTCCTCCTCCTCCTCCTCCTCCTCCTCCTCCTCCTCCTCCTCCTCCTGGGCTGGGATCAGCTCCACCCCCGGCAGCTGCGCTGGCTGCCGAAGAGCTACAAGGAGCGTTTCCTGGACGTGCTGAGGTGCTGGGAGCTTTCGCCCGGCGAGAGCTCCCTTTGGCTCATGCTCATCGCTTTCTTGCCCAAGGCGGGGCCAGCAGGCGGATTGAGGCCCATCATCCTCAACTGCATCTGGATGCGGCTGTGGTCGAGGATGCGCCAGCCGCTGGTCGCGGAGTGGGAGCGCAGGCTGGAGGGCAGCTTCTACTGGGGCGGCGCTGACAGGACGTGTGATCGCGCTGGTCACGTCCACAACTTGCTGGCCGCCTTCTGCGCCCAGCAGGACGGCATGGCGGCGGGCACCGCGGCCCTCGACCTCAGCAAGTACTACGAGTACGTCTCCCGCAACATCTTGCTGAGGGAAGCGCGGGCCACGCGCTTCCCGCTGCCGCTGCTGAAGGCTCTGTGCTGCGCCTACCGCCTGCCGAGGCGCGCGAGGTTCGCGGGCGCCCTCGGCATCGCCATCCGCGCCAATGGCACGATTGCCGCAGGATGCTCCTGCGCGCTCGGGCTCGCGAAACTGATGGTCCACACCCTCTTGGTGGAGCAAGCCCGGCGCTTCCCCTTGGTGCGGTCGCAGTCGCTGGTGGACGACCAGCTGCTGCAGGCGCTCGGCACCGTGGATCTTGTTGCCGCTCAGCTGCCCGCCGCCCTGGCCTTTGTGGTAGAAGGCTCGCAGGCCCGGAAATCGAAGGTCAACTGGGGCAAGACGGGTTGGCTCACGGCCGACAGTGCGCTCGCTGCCCGACTCGAGGCCGCTTGGGCCGGCGAGATTGAGCAGAGCCGAGGGTTGCGATGCCTCGGCGGTGACGGCTCTGACGGCGTCAGGAGGTCCGTTGTCGAGCAGGACAAACGCCTGGCTGAGGCGCGGGTTGCTGCCCAGCGTGTCCATGTTCTTCGGGAAGCCGGCGCAGCCGTGGAGCGCATCCACCGCGGATCCCCCACCGCCATTGCGATTTGGGGCTCGGCCGTCACGGGGCTGGCCGACAACAAGCTCCATGGGCTACGGGTCGGCGCCCTTCGTTCGGAAGGTCGACTTCCCGCAGGTGCCAACGTAGGACTGAGGCTCCGATCGATGTACAAAGCATTCTGGAGGGACCCCGCGGTCGTCCACGTTTGGGAGGTCATGCATGCTTGGGCCATGTGTGTCGAGACCTCCCTTCCAGCCCTCTCGGTCTTGGAAGCGGTGCTTGAGCAGTCTCGCGGCATTCTGAAGTCCAGGGCCCCCTGGAGTCAGTGCAGCAACCCTGCCCAGGCCCTCCACCTCGTGCTTGCCAGAATAGGGGCCAGCATGAGGTCAGCCACGGAACTTGTCGGGCCAGGCGGAGAGGTGGTCGACCTCAGGTTTTTCTCCCCCGGTAGGGCGGTGGCGGCGGTGAAATACATGGCAGTCGCTGCCGACGATATTGTGTCCATCAGTAAATATAAGTGCTGGCGCTCTGTTCTGAATTGGAGACCTCTTGATAAAATCTTGTTCGGGAAGCCGGGGCTGGGACTCAGTCGGCACGGCAGGAACCTTGTTCGCAGCCTGGTCTCGGGGACCCACTGGCCTCAAGCGCGTTTGCACCGCCACGGGCGGTCTATCTCGGACCAGTGCAAACTGTGTGGCTGTGTAGGCACTCTCTTCCATAGGGGGTTCGACTGCCCGTGCTCTGCTGGCCTCAGGCGCGCGGACATGCCTAATTCGCTTGGTGTCGCAGCCAGCAGAGTGAGCAAGCTGGGTGCTGACGAGGCCGAGCTTTTCTCGCGTTGCCTCTTCCCCTCCCCCGGGTATTGTTTTGGCCGACCTGAGGCTCCTGAGGAGCACTGGGTCAGGTTTGTGGGCGCCCATCCTGGGTGGCTCTGGGGGGGGCCCATCTTCGTGGACGGATCGGCCTTCAGCACTAAGCACGGCTCTTGTAGACGCGCGGGCTGGGCGGCCGTGCAGGCGGACCAAGCCGGCAATTTTGTTGCTTGCATGTATGGGGTGGTTCCGAGGGCTTGGGGGCCCGAGCAGTGGGCGCGGGACGGGGAGGATTACGCGTTTCACATGTTGGCTCGGTTTTCGGAGCCTCCGTCCGAAGGTAATTCAGGCGTGCCGCTTGAAGTGTTCAGTGATTGTGCTGGCTCTGTGGGTTGCGCCATTAATTCGTCCAAAGCTTTGGACCCCAGGAATGAGCGGCGCCACCTTTGGAAGCTCTGGTGGGACAAGGTTGGTTCTTCTGCCACGGTCGCGAAGGTCAAAGCCCATCGGAGCGTCCAGGATGCTACGTCTTTCGAAGACTTGTGGAAGCTGCGGGGCAATCGCCTCGCGGATGAGTGGGCCAAGAAAGGGGCTCAGCTTTGGGATGTGGCCCCGGAGCAAGAACTTTTTGTGGAGGCCTGCGAGCGCAGGGCCGAGGACGCGGCCGTGTGGATGGGGAGGGTCCATGAGTGGCTCCACCAGTCTGGCCACCAGGACTCCGACGGCGTCGGCGGCACGGCCGATGTCGTCCTGGATCTAGAACTGGAAGTTTCGAGCCTCAGCCCTGACGAGGCCAGCGAGCGGGAAAGGCATTGCGAGCAGCGGTCGCAGCTCCAGTCTCGCATAGCCCTCCCGCCCGAGCTTTTTCCCGGCTCGGCCACCAG